>CM019710.1:30483529-30711029 GCA_009760885.1 Achatina immaculata | reverse complement strand
GCGAGTTCCCATTGTCTGTTTGTCGTACTCTCTTGCTCTCTATCTGTTATTCTTCTTATGTGAAAACAATGTACTTCTCACAATATTTCTTTGCAGTATTATGTTTATTTGAAGGATTAATATGATGACAAATATTATTCTTTTAAAAACAAAAATAAATAAGCAGGAAAGAGAACTAAAATGATTCAAAACCAAAGGCATGTTGCAAAGTCCTCAATATTTTTGTGTGTGTTTGGTTTGACAGTGTCTTTGTACACTTGGCGTACAGCACACCACTGTCTGATAGTGTTTTTGTACACTTGACGTACAGCACAACACAGTTTGACAGTGTCTTTGTACACTTGGCGTACATCACACCACAGTTTGACAATGTCTTTGTACAATTGGCGTACATCACACCACAGTTTGACAGTGTCTTTGTAC
Organism: Achatina immaculata; assembly: GCA_009760885.1. Taxonomy (NCBI): domain Eukaryota; kingdom Metazoa; phylum Mollusca; class Gastropoda; order Stylommatophora; family Achatinidae; genus Lissachatina; species Lissachatina immaculata. The sequence goes on along the minus strand of CM019710.1, from coordinate 30,710,606 downwards.
ACTTGGCGTACAGCACAACACAGTTTGACAGTGTCTTTGTACAATTGGCGTACATCACACCACAGTTTGACAGTGTCTTTGTACACTTGGCGTACAGCACACCACAGTTTGACAGTGTCTTTGTACACTTGGCGTACATCACACCACAGTTTGACAGTGTCTTTGTACACTTGGCGTACAGCACACCACAGTTTGACAGTGTCTTTGTACACTTGGCGTACAGCACACCACAGTTTGACAGTGTCTTTGTACACTTGGCGTACAGCACACCACAGTTTCACAACATAAAGCACTAAAAGCACCATACTTTTGTTCTGTAAGTCCATATTCGTTTGTCCAAAAGTCTTGAAGCCAACGCAAGTCAAGTTTTGCCTTTTTTGAGTTATTTGAAGGGCACCGCAGCCGTATTACTAACAACAGCAAATTTTGTGTTAAGTTCATGGACTTACTTTACAACAATAACTGTTTAACTGAAGCTTACTAAAAACATGTTTACAATCTTTCATCACTTCTAATTGCTCATAGCAAAACTCTGATAAGTTCTGTGTGTGTGTATGCATTAATATGCTTGTTTTGTCGTCTCTATTTTTTATGATAAGGGCATATTTTGACGAAATATTGGGGTTTTGGTGTTTTTGATAATATATCGCAGTTATTATTTCTTTTACTGAATTATCTTCATTTCTTTCCCGTGTGTGCGTGCATGTGTGTGCGTGTGCGTGTGTGTGTGGGCGTGTGTGTGTGGGCGTGTGTGTGTGCGTGTGTGGGCGTGTATGGGCGTGTGTAGATGTATATAGGTCCACCATACACCTTCGTCTAATTATGAAACATGTTTGTGAAAAGTTAAGAAAGATTTGATTGTTGGATCTAAATGGTCACATTCTCATGACAGTTCGTCGCAAGTAGCGACTGATGACCAGATTGTCTACACGTGCGCTAGCATAAGCAACAAACAAAAACTATCACGCAACTGCAGCCTTCAGTAAATGTCCAGACTGTCATGTAGGTAATAAGTATCACAGCGAGTTCCCATTGTCTGTTTGTCGTACTCTCTTGCTCTCTATCTGTTATTCTTCTTATGTGAAAACAATGTACTTCTCACAATATTTCTTTGCAGTATTATGTTTATTTGAAGGATTAATATGATGACAAATATTATTCTTTTAAAAACAAAAATAAATAAGCAGGAAAGAGAACTAAAATGATTCAAAACCAAAGGCCAAAAATCCGTGAACTGAGAGTGAATTATTTTTTATGTTATTGTTGGTGCTATTGTTGTTGTTGTACCTCTCTGAAACCTCAGCAAGACAATATTTTGCAGTTGATACAGGAAGATGTTGAGACATAGCATTATTCCCTGATTTTTAGTTATGCTCTGGTTCTGCAAAAACCCATAACTCACAAACTGACAACAATAATGGAAGCAGCAGAAATGTGGTTTATTAGAAGAATGTTGCGAATCCCCTGGACAGCAAAAATAACTAATAAAGAATGTATGAGAAGAGCTGGAGAGACAAAAATCCTTGTCAAAAAGATAAGAGAGAGACAATGTACTTTCATAGAACATGCAATGAGAAGAGGGGACATTGAAAATATTATAACAACAGGAAAAATAGAAGGAAGAAGATCAAGAGGAAGACCAAGAGAAATGATATTGGACAGTCTGACAGGATGGTGCAAGAGATCACCAACTGAACTGATGGCCTGCATGAAGGATCGGGTACTCTGAATAAGCATAATAGCCAACGCCAGTCGGCACGGCACCTGATGATGATGATGATGATGATGTGCGTGCCTGTGTGTATGTGTGCATGTGTGTGTGTGCTTGTGTGTGTGTGCATGTGTGTGTGTGTGTGCGTGTGTGCGTGTGCTTGTGTGTGTGCATGTGTGTGTGCATGTGTGTGTGTGCATGTGTGTGTGCATGTGTGTGTGTGCTTGCGTGCGTGCGTGTAAGTGTGTGTGGAACGGAGTAGCGTGCTTACACATGAGCCTCGCAGCAACCCAAGGTCAAACATCAGTAGCAACCCAAGGTAACACATCAGCAGCAACCCAAGTTCAAACATCAGCAGCAACCCAAAGTCAAACATCAGCAGCAACCCAAGGTCAAACATCGGCAAACACATCACATCCTCATCATCCTTGCAACAGAAATACCACTCCCCTAAATTTGCATAAATTAACAATTGTTATTGTGCAGTTGTATAATAATGAAAGATTACTATTGTGCAAGTTTATATTAACTGAATATTACTGTTGCGCCAAAATATATTAAAACGATTATGTTTGTTTAAGTGTTCATTAGTTAAATTTTACTGATGAGTAATGCAATGAGTGGAAATGAGTTTTCGATTCAGGCATTTCTTCAAGCAGGTGGATTTTGTTTCAAGTCTCATCTTAATGAAAGAGCGCTCACACTATCTCAACTATCTTAGTAACCCATAAAACGAGGTGCTATTGGAAAGTTGAGAGAGCTGATAGGGCTAAGAAAGAGCTGAGAGAGCTGTGAGAGCTGAGATAGAGAGCTGAGAGAGCAGAGAGAATTGAGAAAGAGCTGAGAGAGCTGTGAGAGCTGAGATAGAAAGCTGAGAGAGCAGAGAGAATTGAGAAAGAGCTGAGAGAGCTGATGGACTGTTCGGCGATGGTCTTCTTGGTTCAGCTCACGATTTTAGTTTTATTTCAATTTTCTGTTTTGCTGGTGACTGGAGGCCCTAAACCTTGTCATCTTGGAGAGACACTCGACCTGCCTTAATTCTATTTATTCTCTTTTTTCCATTACAGTTATGAAACATGTTTGTGAAAAGTTAAGAAAGATTTGATTGTTGGATCTAAATGGTCACATTCTCATGACAGTTCGTCGCAAGTAGCGACTGATGACCAGGCTGTCTACACGTGCGCTAGCATAAGCAACAAACAAAAACTATCACGCAACTGCAGCCTTCAATAAATGTCCAGACTGTCATGTAGGTAATAAGTATCACAGCGAGTTCACAGTGTCTGTTTGTCGTACTCTCTTGCTCTCTATCTGTTATTCTTCTTATGTGAAAACAATGTACTTCTCACAATATTTCTTTGCAGTATTATGTTTATTTGAAGGATTAATATGATGAAAAATAGTATTCTTTTAAAAACAAAAATAAATAAGCAGGAAAGAGAAATAAAATTATTCAAAAGCAAAGGCCAAAAATCCGTGAACTGAGAGTGAATTATTTTTTATGTTATTGTTGGTGCTATTGTTGTTGTTGTACCTCTCTGAAACCTCAGCAAGACATTATTTTGCAGTTGATACAAGAAGATGTTGAGACACAGCATTATTCCCTGATTTTTAGTTATGCTCTGGTTCTGCAAAAACCCATAACTCACAAACTGACAACAATAATGGAAGCAGCAGAAATGTGGTTTATTAGAAGAATGTTGCGAATCCCCTGGACAGCAAAAATAACTAATAAAGAATGTATGAGAAGAGCTGGAGAGACAAAAATCCTTGTCAAAAAGATAAGAGAGAGACAATGTACTTTCATAGAACATGCAATGAGAAGAGGGGACATTGAAAATATTATAACAGGAAAAATAGAAGGAAGAATATCAAGAGGAAGACCAAGAGAAATGATACTGGACAGTCTGACGGGATGGTGTGAGAGGAGATCACCAACTGAACTGATGGCCTGCATGAAGGATCGTGTACTCTGAATAAGCATAATAGCCAACGCCAGTCGGCACGGCACCTGATGATGATGATGATGTGCGTGTGTGTGTGTGTGTGCATGTGTGTGTGTGCTTGTGTGTGTGTGTGAATGTGTGTGTGCTTGTGTGTGTGTGCTTGCGTGCGTGTAAATGTGCGTGGAACGGAGTAGCGTGCTTACACATGAGCCTCGCAGCAACCCAAGGTCAAACATCAGCAGCAACCCAAAGTCAAACATCAGCAGCAACCCAAAGTCAAACATCAGCAGCAACCCAAAGTCAAACATCAGCAGCAACCCAAAGTCAAACATCAGCAGCAACCCAAAGTCAAACATCAGCAGCAACCCAAGGTCAAACATCAGCAGCAACCCAAGGTCAAACATCGGCAAACACATCACACCCTCATCATCCTTGCAACAGAAATACCACTCCCCTAAATTTGCATAAATTAACAATTGTTATTGTGCAGTTGTATAATAATGAAAGATTACTATTGTGCAAGTTTATATTAACTGAATATTACTGTTGCGCCAAAATATATTAAAACGACTATGTTTGTTTAAGTGTTCATTAGTTAAATTGTACTGATGAGTAAGTGTATACACCAATGAATGGAAATGAGTTTTCGATTCAGGCATTTCTTCAAGCAGGTGGATTTTGTTTCAAGTCTCATCTTAATGAAAGAGCGCTCACACTATCTCAACTATCTTAGTAACCCATAAAACGAGGTGCTATTGGAAAGTTGAGAGAGCTGATAGGGCTAAGAGAGAGCTGAGAGAGCTGAGATAGAGAGCTGAGAGAGCAGAGAGAATTGAGAAAGAGCTGAGAGAGCTGATGGACTGTTCAGCGATGGTCTTCTTGGTTCAGCTCACGATTTTAGTTTTATTTCAATTTTCTGTTTTGCAGGTGACTGGAGGCCCTAAACGTTGTCATCTTGGAGAGACACTCGACCAGCCTTAAATCGCACATGTCACTCAAAATCCTGTACGTGATGCTAAAACAGTTAAGAAACATTTCGAGGGAGTCGAGGGCAGACGCCGAGCTTCACACAAAACTTAATACAGACACTTTGCTTGAGTTTGTCGGCCGTTGTAACGATCGCAGAGAGGTTCTAACACAAGGTCACACAACTGTGTGTAAAAGGTGAACATGTGTAGCCAGTACGACGACAGATGTCAGACTGACTTAGCAGGCTTGGGAGTAATAACAGGAGTCAGACTGATTTAGCAGGCATGGGAGTAATAACAGGAGTCAGACTGATTTAGCAGGCTTGGGAGTAATAACAGGAGTCAGACTGATTTAGCAGGCTTAGGAGTAATAACAGGAGTCAGACTGATTTAGCAGGCTTAGGAGTAATAACAAGAGTCAGACTGACTTAGCAGGCTTGGGAGGAATGACAGATGTGAGATTGACTTAGCAGGCTTTGGAGTAATAACAGGAGTCAGACTGACTTAACAGGCTTGGGAGTAATAACAAGAGTCAGTCTGACTTAGTAGGCTTGGGAGTAATAACAGTAGTCAGACTGACTTATCAGGCTTGGGAGTAATGACAGATGTCAGATTGACTTAGCAGGCTTTGGAGTAATAACAGGAGTCAGACTGACTTAGTAGACTTGGGAGTAATAACAGTAGTCAGACTGACTTAGCAAGCATGGGAGTAATGACACATGTTAGATTGACTTAGCAGGCTTGGGAGTAATAACAGGAGTCAGATTGACTTAGCAGGCTTGGGAGTAATAACAGGAGTCAGACTGACTTAGCAGGCTTGGGAGTAATAACAGGAGTCAGACTGATTTAGCAGGCATGGGAGTAATAACAGGAGTCAGACTGACTTAGCAGGCTTGGGAATAATGACAGGTGTTAGACTGACTTAACAGGCTTGGGAGTACTGACAGGTGTTAGATTCATTTAACAGGCTTGCGCGTAATGACAGATGTTAGACTGACATAGCAGGTTTAGGATTAATGACAGATGTTAGACTGACTTAGCAGGTTTAAGAGTAATGACAGGTGTTAGACTAACTTAACAGGCTTGGGAGTAATGACAGGTGTTAGGCTGACTTAGCAGGTTTAAGAGTAATGACAAATGTTAGACTGACTTAGCAGGTTTAGGAGTAATGACAGGTGTTTGACTGATTTAACAGTCTTGGGAGTAATGACAGGTGTTAGACTGACTTAACAGGCTTGGGAGTAATGACAAGTGTTAAACTGACTTAGCAGGTTTAGGAGTAATGACAGGTGTTTGACTGACTTAACAGGCTTGGTAGTAATGACAGGTGTTTGACTGACTTAGCAGGTTTAGGAGTAATGACAGGTGTTAGACTGATTTAACAGGCTTGGTAGTAATGACAGGTGTTTGACTGACTTAGCAGGTTTAGGAGTAATGACAGGTTTTAGACTGATTTAACAGGCCTGGGAGTAATGACAGGTGTTAGACTTACTAGCAGGTTTAGGAGTAATGACAGATGTTTGACTGACTTAACAGGCTTGGGAGTACTGATAGGTGTTAAACTGACTTAGCAGGTTTAGGAGTAATGACAGGTGTTAGACTGACTTAGCAGGCTTGGGAGTAATGACATGTGTTAGACTGACTTAGCAGGCTTAGGAGTAATGACATGTGTTAGCCTGACTTAGCAGGTTTAGGAGTAATGACATGTGTTAGACTGACTTAGCAGACTTGGGAGTAATAACAGTAGTCAGACTGACTTAACAGGCATTGGAGTAATGACACATGTCGGATTGACTTAGCAGGCTTGGGAGTAATAACAGGAGTAAGACTGACTTAGCATACTTGGGAGTAATAACAGGAGTCAGACTGATTTAGCAGGCATGGGAGTAATAACAGGAGTCAGACTGACTTAGCAGGCTTGGGAATAATGAAAGGTGTTAGACTGACTTAACAGGCTTGGGAGTACTGACAGGTGTTAGATTCATTTAACAGGCTTTTGCGTAATGACAGATGTTAGACTGACTTAGCAGGTTTAAGAGTAATGACAGGTGTTAGACTAACTTAACAGGCTTGGGAGTAATGACAGGTATTTGACTGACTTAACAGGCTTGGTAGTAATGACAGGTGTTTGACTGACTTAGCAGGTTTAGGAGTAATGACAGGTGTTAGACTGATTTAACAGGCTTGGTAGTAAGGACAGGATTCAGACTGACCTAGCAGGTTCAGGAGTAATGACAGGTGTTAGACTGACTTAGCAGGTTTAGGAGTAATGACAGATGTTTGACTGACTTAACAGGCTTTGGAGTACTGACAGGTGTTAGACTGATTTAGCATGTTTAGGAGTAATGAAAGGTGTTATACTGACATTGCAGGTTTAGGAGTAATGACAGGTGTTAGACTGACTTAGCAGGTTTAGGAGTAATGACAGGTGATAGACTGACTTAGCAGTTTTAGAAATAATGACAGTTGTTTGACTGACTTAACAGGCTTGGGAGTAATGACAGGTGTTAGACTGACTTAGCTGGTTTAGGAGTAATGACAGATGTTTGACTAACTTAACAGGCTTGGGAGTAATGACAGGTGTTAGACTGACTTAACAGACTTGGGAGTAATGACAGGATTCAGACTGACTTAACAGGCCTGGGAGTAATGGCAGGTGTTAGACTGACTTAACAGGCTTGGGAGTAATGACAGGTGTTAGACTGACTTAGCAGACTTGGAAGTAATGACAGCTGTTAGACTCACTTAGCAGGCTTGGGAGTAAGGACCAACAGTTTCCCGCGCGTATTTATCAAACCATTAAAATCTGGGACCAGTACTGACATCCCAGCAGGCCACCACTAGTATTATTATATTAGTTTAATACTGTGACTTGTCCAAGGCGTTAAGGGATGGAATTTTGTGGACCTTACTGTACCTTGATAGACTTCCATGTTGTTGTTGCCTGTAAGAGTTGGTAACACTGCTCTACCTAAAAGGCAACCCGTCACTATGGTACACCTTGAGGGACACAACAACAATGCCAGGTTCGCAACTGCTACAACAAAAAACAACAGCGTCACGTATGAAAACTTTGACAGGACTTCCCACTCACTCGACTGGACTAACAGCAAAGAAACTCCATGAAGATAATAATAGTCCAGCCACCAGGATACACATCAAACATTTAGTGAATGAAGAAATGAAGGTAGGAAAATGTAGATGAGAAAAGAGGACGAGCTGCCATCCTGTAAAGTTGAATCAACAAATGTTACAAGAACTTACCGGGCGCGTAGTCAACGCCATGGGGAAGAAACTTCTGACAACTCGTAACTACTACAAGCAACTACTTACAAATTTGTGAATTTCCAATAAATATCCAGAACACACATATTTTCCAAATGTTGAAAACCAGTACAGCGCAGTTCTGTCCTGATAAGGACAACATTACTAAACAGCTTACATTTTACTGACAAAGAAAACGTGTTCTCTGGGACAATATGCTGGAACTGAATCTACTACATAACTGGAACTGAGTCTACTACATCACTGAAACTGAGTCTACTGCATAACTGGAACTGAGTCTACTACATAACTGGAACTGAGTCTACTACATAACTGGAACTGAGTCTACTACATCATTGGAATTGAGTCTACTACATCACTGGAACTGAGTCTACTACATAACTGGAACTGAATCTACTACATCATTGGAATTGAGTCTACTACATCACTGGAACTGAGTCTACTACATAACTGGAACTGAATCTACTACATAACTGGAACTGAGTCTACTACATCACTGGAACTGAATCTACTACATAACTGGAACTGAGTCTACTACATCACTGGAACTGAGTCTACTACATAACTGGAACTGAGTCTACTACATAACTGGAACTGAATCTACTACATCACTGGAACTGATTCTACTACATCACTGGAACTGAGTCTACTACCTCGCTGGAAATGAGTCTACTACATAACTGGAACTGAATCTACTACATCACTGGAACTGAGTCTACTACATCACTGGAACTGAGTCTACTACATCACTGGAACTGACAACTTGCAAACTTCTCTACTGCAAAACATGACTACTGAGCATAATTACTACAAAAATCCCTTCAAAAACTTACTCAAACTTAATTATCGCATACTAATTCTTCCCGTGATTCCCGAATGTTCTATCATGAAGAAAAGCTCATTCCACGCGGATAATCCTGGTTTCTTAAACAAACTATTTCCTAAAAAAAAAAACGAAGTCACTATTACTAAATTTAATCAGTTGTGTCAACAACAGACATTTCAAAGCTGGTACTTAAAAACTTTCCCTAATATAAGCTCAAATATCCCGTGCAAATTTACCTGAGCTGGGAGAAACTTCTAATATTTTCACGTGAAGCGTGAGATGATCCATCTCTAAAAATTCGGAATTACAACAAGGGACATAATAAAGTAGCTTTACTTTTAAAAGATTATTACTTCCCTTCGATCTAACAATATACTATCACACCATCCTTGAACTTTCACATACCACGTCTTATGAAGAAAAGTCTCTATTTTTGTGTAATAGAGAATATAATAGAGATATTAATGATTCATTCATTTTTTTAAAACCTGAGACAAGTATTTCAAGCAAAATGATTCATTCATCCACTTATCGAGACAAGTATTTGATTAACAGGAGTATTAAAACAGTGGAGTGTAACAAACCTCTTTATGACACTGCTTGTATCATGTCATCAAATTACTTTAAGTAAGTAAACAAATTATAATTCAATACATATATATGTATTTACTGGTTCCAAAATCATCATTCTGCTCCAAGGATTTATGCTGTCTGCTCTTCATTAATGCAGATTGTGTTTATCTGAAATTCTACTATATGTTGTTTGTTTACTTCCACATATGTGCAGCTTATGTGTTTTCACCGAAAATGTGTCTTCTTTTTGCTACCGCAGTGATCATTTGATGTAAAAGGTGTTGATATTTAAAAGGTTACATTTAATGATAGACACGTGCCTAATGCTGAATGAAAATTTGAAAAAAATAGTATATAATCCTGTGACAGAGTGATAAAAGCTGTTTTGATGAGAATATAAAAAATGTGAATCATTCATTTGATGAAAATATGGAAAATGTGAATCATTCATTAGATGAGAATATAGAAAAATGTTAATCTTTCAGTTGATGAGAATATAGAAAAATGTGAATCATTCAGTTGATGAGAATATAGAAAATGTGAATCATTCATTTGATGAGAATATAGAAAATGTGAATCATTCATTTGTAATTTAATTTTGGAAATGGTAAAGCCGTATAGATAATGTGGTAGTGAACAGCCAGAACGCTTGTCATGGCTCTACCAAAGTATTAAATTCTGTTTAAAAAGGCAGAATGCTGGACTAAGAATAAGTTTGGTATTAACCAGTGCTGTGATTCTTACTGAAGCTGTGGGAGAGTTATTAACTTTATCCTAAATGTTCATTTTAACATTTTAAAGAAAATGGAGTTTACTATTATTTTACCAGACTGCACTCAAGTAACCGCACAATCCATATACTCAACAACTCACACACTGGTATTACAATATGTATTCCCTGTAACTCTTTATGGGAACATTTTAACAAGAAACAACTGTGTTCTACATGTTACAAACTCAAACGTCACTGACTATATAAAAACGTCCTCTCGCTCTGGCCTCTAACTCAAGAATAATCTAAAAACTACTCCAAAATTAGTGAACAAGTTTCGTAAATTTCACCCAAGAGACAGCAAAGTCTCGCGCAAATTAATTTTTTTTATAACTTTCTGGTGTCTTAAACAAATATGTCATCAGAAATTCTGCCCAAGCCTGGCTTTAGTTACTATGTCGTGTCAATACAGACGGGCCATCTACACATTTCAGGAGCTTACTGACCAAAAGTTACCTGTCAGCTTTTTATTTTTAGAAACTTACATAGACAGATAACAATAAACAAGGGCCTAACTCTATCTTTACTATAATATCGATTATATCCCTTTAACTATAGTAAGCGAACTAACAAAAAACCCTATACCATTGGAATGTGTTTTTACCAAAAATGACTCTTCAGTGTGCTACAGCAATGATCATTTGATGCAAAAAGTGCTAACTCGATAGTTGAAATGTTACATTTTAAAAACGATACAAGCGCTAAATGGTGTATGCAACATCAAAATTAAAAAGAAATTCCGTAAAAGATTGAGAAAAGCTGTTTGGAAAAGTTTGGTGCGAAACACACAGGCTGTGAAGCTTTCTATTTATTTCCGACCTGAAAACAGAAAAATGCAGAGATCAGAAACTTTTTTATGTATGACATATTTATTTCAAACTAAATGATTCATTCGTCCATATATCGAGAGAAGTATCTGACTAACAGGAGTCTTAATTATTTATCTCTACATTTCTATGTATTTCTGCTGTAGAAATGGGTACCCGACTTCTGGAGTTGGGGAAGGAAAGGCGGCCAGGCGTGATACTGACCATATCACCCTCTAGTGTGCTGACAGGTCAAGGAAAATATGGCCACTAACACCATATCCCTATGTGCCTCTAAAGCATGACAGGGTTACTTTTACCTTTACCTTTTACATTTATATGATAAGGATAAAAAAACATAGCTCAGTGATCTGTATTACGATCTTCAGCATCCACACACCTACTAACTTTTCATCCATTTAAAACAGAAGCCATGCTCACGAACAAGATTACTGTGAACGATTATGTTCACTTGGCCATCACTAATCCGGCATCATCGGGACCTGTTGTAGCCGTATTAGTGATTTTGCCGGATTAGTGATGGTTGCGTTAGAATACATTTACCCCAACAGCTAATCACTCCATCTGACCTTTAAAATGCCCTATTAAGCCAGCACGTGCACTTTAATAAAGGAAAAAAGAATCAATGAATCACTTTAACAAGTCTTTGAATCACTTTCCACAAAGAGGTTGAGCAGTTTCTCCTCACTGTTTCTTCATGTCATAAACTGTAGATGAACAAATGCTGTATAAATCACACAAACTTTGCCCAGACACGCCGCTGTCAAGTTATTTTTTTTTCAGAAGTCCTACCTTATCTGTTATGGACAGCGTATGATGTTTGCGCGACACACCAGGAGAAGCACTGTTTGTAGTCATCAGAGCCATGATCAGGGCTACATGTCAGTAGAAACTGCTGGTGAGTAACCCACTGAACCGGGTAAGTGATTTCCGGATTTGTGGCAGTCAAGTGTAGTTTAAAACATACTTTGAACATACTGACAGTGTGTCTGCATCATATTATACAACAATACACGGACAGATAACTCCTTATGTTACATACAGAGGTAATAAGACTGTCAAGATTAAACGCCTCAAAATGATGTTCACAGATTAACTTGTAACTAATAAACGTTAGCCATGTGAAACTTAACAAGAAAAAAAAAATCACATAAATGTGTTTCATAAAATGTGTACACTTTTGTCAGCCTTAAAAATGTGGTGCTTCGTTTGTTTAAAAGCACAGTAAATAGATAACGTGATTCTTACTTGCACAGGGACCAAATCCGTCACCAAATCAGCAACAGTGACTGTAAGAACAGAATACACATTATTTTTTTTTATAATTAAAGTACATACAATCATACATTCATGCATGCGCGCACACACACAGACACACATCTGTTCTGATTTATATAAGAATCTTAGAAATAGTTCCAAAATACTCAAGAAAAGCTAGAAAGATAACCTTAACCTAACATCAGCCTTATTTGTAGTTTGCCTAAACTTGGGATTGCTGTACTCGTAGCATAATACATAATAATCAAGCACAACATCATAAAGCACTGAAAAAAGAAGTTATAAAGCATTTCATGGGGTACTTGAATGTTTAAGGTGAAAAGAAAATCTAAAGATAAACTCTCGATTTAACAGACTAAAGGAGGAGGGGTGGGTGGTGGCCTATGAAAGCGACCTCCTTTGATGCCTAAAGCCCGTTAAGCCTAACATAACCTGGCGGTTGAGAGAGGGGCATATTGTTACCGTTTAATTTAGAACTTCTTTTTTTAATGTAAATTAATGAAATGTTTAAATCCTGCCATATTTAATTAAATATTATTTCTTTTAACTTCCCTGTCACTTGACGCTATTTTAAAATGTAATGATTTAAAACAAATACTGAGTAGAGAAAGACTCAGTTTAGAAATCATACAAACAATCTTTATAAGACTTAATTCGGAAATCATAGACACAATCTTTATAAGACTCACTTAAGAAATTATAGAAACAATTTTTGTAAGATTCAATTCAGAAATCATAGAAACAATTTTTATACAAGCTGACATCAGGATAGCTTGAGACAAACTAAAAAAAAAACAACTCTGTTCACAAGTTGACAACATAATAGGTTGAGACAAACTGAGACAAACACCACTCTGTTTACATTTGACAACATGATAGCTTGAGACAAACTGAGACAAAAAACCACTTTGTTTACACTTGACAACAAGATAGTTTGAGACAAACTGAAACAAAAGCCACTCTGTTTACAACTTCACAATAAGATAGCTTTAGACAAACGGAAACAAAAACCACTCTGTTTACAACTTGACAACATGATAGCTTGAGACAAACTGAGACAAAAAACACTCTGTTTACAACATGATAACACGATAGCTTGAGACAAACTGAAACAAAAACTACTGTTTACAACTTGACAACAAGATAGCTTGAGACACGCGGAAATAAAAACCATTATATTTACAACTTGACAACAAGGTAGCTTAAGACACGCTGAAAAAAACCACTCTGTTTACAACTTGAAAAAATGACAGCTTGAGACACACTGAAAAAAACTACTCTGTTTACAACTTGACAACAAGATAGCTTGAGACAGACTGAAAAAAAACCAATCTGTTTACAACTCGACAGCATGATACCTTGAGACAAACGGAAACAAAAATCACTCTGTTTACAACTTGACAACAGGATAGCTAGAGACAAATTGAGACAAAAAACACTCTGTTTACAACTTGACAACATGATAGCTTAAAACAAACTGAGGCAAAAAACACTCTGTTTACAACTTGACAACATGATAGCTTAAAACAAATTGAAACAAACGACCACTCTGTTTACAACTTGACAACATGGTAGCTTGAGACAAACTGATACAAAAACCATTCTGTTTACAACTTCACAACACGATAGCTTGAGACAAACTGAAACAAAAACCAATCTGTTTACATCTTGATAACATGATAGCTTGAGACAAACGGAAACAAAAACCACTCTGTATACAACTTCATAACACGATAGCTTGAGACAAACTCTAACAAAAACTACTCCATTTACAACTTGACAAAATGATAGCTTGAGACAAACTGAAACAAAAACCACTCTGTTTAGAACTTGACAACACGATAGCTTGAGACAAACTGTAACAAAAACCACTCTGTTTACGACATGATAACAAGATAGCTTGAGACACACTGAATCAAAAACAACTCTGTTTACGACATGATAACAAGATAGCTTGAGACAAACTGAAACAAAAACTACTCTGTTTACAACTTGACAACAAGATAGCTTGAGACAAAAGGAAATAAAAACCATTATATTTACAACTTGACAACAAGGTAGCTTAAGACACGCTGGAAAAAAAACCACTCTGTTTACAACTTGAAAAAATGACAGCTTGAGACACATTTAAAAAAAACTACTCTGTTTACAGCTTGACAACAAGATAGCTTGAGACAGACTGAAAAAAAAACCAATCTCTTTACAACTCGACAGCATGATAGCTTTAGACACACGGAAACAAAAATCACTCTGTTTACAACTTGACAACACGATAGCTTGAGACAAACTGTAACTTCTTCTTCTTCTTCTTCGTTCACTTCTACCACCAAAAACCGCACTGTGAACCTACTGAATTCACGCCTGTGGTCCTCGTTAGGTCCCGTGGTCCCCTGTGTGGTCCAAAATAGACCACACGAGATCCACGAAAGGACCACAAGGGGTTCAGAGTATCACAGTGCTTTAGCCTGTATTCTTGGTGGGTCTCGGAAGCGGGATTGCGTGACACAATGGTTTTCATTGCACCAGTTTAGTCTAGGGTTGGACTTTCTCACCGGAAGACCTCGACGTGTTTAGGATATCAGTGCATCCCCGCTGGGTGAGAGGCGGTAGCCCACCCAGGCCAGAGTTGCACTTTCTCACCGGAAAACCTCGACGTGTTTTGAGATACCCGTGTATCACCGCCGGGTGAGAGGTGGTTGCCCATCCAGTTCAGGGTTGGACTTTCTCACCGGAAAACCTCAGCGTGATTAGGATACGCAAACATCCCCGCCGGGTGAGAGGTGGTTGCCTATCTAGACTTCCCTGGTCCAGTGTCTCCGACTTCAGCATTTTGCGGTCGTGGCCGCTACCCTTCCTAGTTGTGACCAGGATGGAGCTTTTGTCCAAGAGGACGAATCCTCGCCACTAGTGACTTCTACCCCTGGGTTGAGCCGGTTTAGGCATTATCCCAGTATGGGCGTGTTTGGGACAGGACCGACCTCTAGAGCAGAGGTATTGTGACATGCATAGACTTCAAGATTCACCCCTGGTATGAGCCGGTTTAGGCAAAATTCACCAGTATGGGTGTTTATCAGGCGTTACCGACCTCTAGAGCGGAGGTGGCATGACATGTCTAGCCATCAAGTTCCACCCCTGGTGTGTGCCGGTTTAGGCATATTTCACCAGTGTAGGTGTATTTCGGACGTGGGCGGCCTCTAGAGCAGAGGTGCCGTGGTATAGCTCTCGTAGCGATACTACTGAACATACTGGTTAAACTTCACTTTCCACCACCTTTTCCCATCGGCTCCGCACAGCAACCTTTGTTTCTTTTCCGCATTTACTTCCTTAACCGGGAGGAGCTTCACTCCACGCACGGCATTTGAAGAGTCTCGCCAGCAGTGAACAAACTGTAACAAAAACCACTCTGTTTACGATATGATAACAAGATAGCTTGAGACAAACTGAATAAAAAACAACTCTGTTTACAACTTGACAACATGATAGCTTGAGACAAACTGAATAAAAAACCACTCTGTTTACAACTTGACAACATGATAGCTTGAGACAAACTGAATCAAAAACCAATCTGTTTACAGCTTGACAACATGATAGCTTGAGATAAATTGAATCAAAAACCACTTTGTTTACAACTTGACAAAATGACAGCTTGAGATAAACTGAATCAAAAACCACTCTGTTTACAGCTTGACAACATGATAGCTTGAGATAAAGTGATTCAAAAACCACTCTGTTTACAACTTCAGAACACGATAGCTTGAGACAAACTGAATCAAAAACCACTCTGTTTACAACTTGACAACATGATAGCTAAAATCCGTTATATCGGAGTCCCTTAAATCGACGGTTTACTGAACTGTGAAAAATTATAGTCTGTAACACATCTCGTTGAGAGAGCCACGCCGAACGATGTAACTATCCTACCCCCCCCCCTCCCTCCCCCAAGGGTACTGGGCAAGATTCAAACAGGCATGAGGGGGAATAGAGGTGGGGCCCGGGCAGTGGAGGGATTCTGTGGCCTTGTTTATTCCCCTCACTTCTCCGTTTTTTTTTTTGTTTGTTTTTGTTTCAGAGAAGAACTGTAATGAACTTGACACATTTGACAGCAGTAAAGAAAGAAGACATGTTATATAATCATCACAACACTTAAGTGCACAAATACAATGAAAGAATAATTCGATTAAAATAAAACTTACAACTATAAACAGGGGCATGAGAACATGTTACTCTCTGTGTCTGGAAGGGGGATCCGACATTACCCGGGGTTCAATCTGCTTCTTCATAGCACTGAATCCTAGCGCAAGTGGTCCAGAAGGAAAGAACTGAACTCTTTAGTCAGCATATGTCAAGGATTTTACAAAAATACGTTGTCCAGACCACGGCAACCTTTGTTCCGAGGGGTCAAGTTTGGTTCCGCAACTTATTTTGTGGCTCTGAAGCCAATGTGGGCCTTTTTTTTTTTAAGAGAACGTTACGACTTGTTTTAAATGTTAAGAATATTCATTTTACATCGTAGAATTACAATTGCTTGGTTTGATAACTAAGTAACATACTATATATAATTTCTCTCTCTTTCTCTCCCTCTCTCTCTCTTTCTCTCCCTCCCTTTCTCTCTCTCTCTCTCTCTCTCTCTCTCAGGGCAGAATGTCAGACGGGCCTGCGTGCCCAGTTCTTAACCCTTTTGAAATAAAGATCAATCAATCAATCTCTCTCTCTCTCTCATATTCCCTCTTTTCGGCAACTTTTCAACCTCATCAAAGGATTTTATGCTCACTAAACTGACCTCTCATAGCAATGTCCTCTTTAGAGTTTCACGTGGTCGACCTCTTTTCTTCCGCCTGTTGTGTTCCACTTGATAGCTTGTTTTAGTATTCTCTGATTGTTTCTCCTAATCACGTGACCGTCATATGTCCATCTCCTTTTTTTTTTCTGATCACCCATGAGACTGGTTGTTGTTTGCTCATCTGTCTTATCTCTGCGTTTTTACTGAGTTCGTTCCACTTTATACCGAGTATTTTCCTTAGACATTTTTTTGTTTAAAAGTCCGATTTGATGTATTTTTTTTAGTTATTTTCCAGCTTGCATAAATGAGGGTGGATATTATATTTGAACTGAGTAATCTCAGTTTGTTTTTTGTGTTTATGACTTTACAGTGCCATATGTTCTCAACATTCTTGAAGGTTCTGGTGTCACCATCCTGGTCTGTGTAGCTGCCGATGTAAGCAAATTGGTGTATTCTTCAACAGTTGCTCCTTCTACGTATATTTTTCCTTCTTGATTAATGGCAGGTTTCATTATGTTTATTTTTCCTGGTTAATTTCAAGTCCTATTTGAAATATATTTCAAGGCAGCTACTCCGGTAGGACGAGCAACTGTCTAGCCACTGTTATCTCGTGGCTAGATGGCTGCTTGTCCTACTGGAGTCCGTTGAGGCAATCAGTGACCATAGCTGATATGTTAGCGTCAGTGTTAGTAAACCATAGCTGATATGTTAGCGTCAGGGTTAGCGAATCATAGCTGATATATTAGCGTAAGGGTTAGCGAATCACACCTGATATGGTAGCGTCAGGGTTAGCTAACCATAGCTAACCACGAACCTGTCTCGCTTCTCCATGGTACTCTCAGTAACAAGCCTAGCCTGGCAAACGAGGCAGGGATCGCCTTAGTTACCATAGTGGTGGAGTCTGCTAAAGAAGCATTGCACACCTCTTGCATTTTAGATGTATTCCAGGACTGAATAACTAACTGCCATAACCCGCTCCCACGCCGATACGATGCTGTGCCTCAACATCTCCACAGCATCTTCTGCGAAGAAAAACAGCTCACAGTTACAGGGAGTACAAGTACCTCACAAACCTGCAGTTAGACCAGTTCACCATAGACAAGCCAGCTTGGCTTGGGCCAGACAGCACGTGGTCTGGCCACCAAATCAATGGAGACGGATTCTATCTGCAAAGCAATGATGGGCGCGGCCTAGTTCACAGTCGTCAATAAGAAGGTTTTCTTGATGTTTGCGTACTACAGCGAGACAGGATGAGAGGAGGAAGTGTAATAGTTTGGGGTGGAATTCATATGCAACCAGAACAAACCTCGTCATCATCAATGGCAACCTAGCCGGTTTACGATACAGAGATACATTTATAACATCCTACATACAGACTTTACTCAATGCAAATGGATCAGGCATGATATTGCAGCAAGACAATGCTCGTCAACTTGTGGCACGTGAAGTCATCAACAGCAGATTTATTTTTTACCAGGGTCTGCTGTTTACCCTGACCTGTCACTCATCGATCACGTGTGTGACGAACTGGTGCAGAGATTGCAAAACGAAAAGAAAAAGAAGACAAAATCTTCATAAAACCAAAAACAGTTTAGTCAAAGCTCAGTAAGAAGAATGGAATAACGATGGATCCAACGTGTAACTGGTTCGATGAGAAGACGATGTCAATCAGTGATAACAGACCAAATTGGAACTTAAATCAAAATTATCATTCTTTGTGGGGGTGCCACACTTACTAGAGTTTCTTCTCTTTTTTTTCATAACACTTTCACGGACATCAGACTGGTCATTTTGTCTGATATTTCATACTCAATGAAGCTGTGAGACAGCTTTTATTTGAGTTCGGCGCCCTGTACAGTGGTGCACACTTAATTTTTTCAGCGTATATAAACTTCAATTTAAATAGGACGTTTTTGACTTAAATTGACAAAATAGTGCAAGTTCTGTGAAGGCCAAATTAAGAAATCGCGATTGGACGTGACGCGGCTTCCGTTTGTTTCACGCATGTATGATCACGTGATTTCTGACCCGAAGCGAAGAGTCCTCCAGTCGCTGACCTTCGATGCCAAAACATCTCAGCTGGACGCAGGAGATCAGCCATTACTTACCCGACGGCTGTGCTGGAAGCTAATCTCCACTTAGATAACGGCATCTCCTGCTTGAGGTAACTCGCAGCTACCTCCCCAGTATCGCCGAAGATGGATTGTGTTACCTGAGGCCCAGTACACGGGTAAAACAGGACACACACGCACTTTCGAGGTTACGAATAGTCTTGATACAATGTCGAGGTATGGCTCCTTTCCCGTCCTTCTCCTGGGGGGGGGGGGGGAGAAAAAGGGATGAACCTCACGCCACTAAACAACCAACCAAGAGAACAACCCCCCCCCACCCGACGGCCTGAAAGGACCACAAAAGCAGGCCAGAGCCAGCAATCTCAACAGTCCAGTACTGATAGTGTCAGGCCAGAGCCAGCAATCTCAACAGTCCAGTACTGATAGTGTCAGGCCAGAGCCAGCAATCTCAACAGTCCAGTACTGACAGTGTCAGGCCAGAGCCAGCAATCTCAACAGTCCAGTACTGACAGTGTCAGGCCAGAGCCAGCAATCTCAACAGTCCAGTACTGACAGTAGCTCAGCGGAATGCAGAGGGAGTGCGAGACAAGAAAATTGAACTAGAAAATTTTCTCAAAACAGTCGCCACAGACGTTCTTTGTATTCAATAAACAATCTAAAAGACAGGTTTTCCATACGAGGCTATGAGTGGTTTTGACGTGAAAGATCGAACAGACCAAAAGGTGGAATATTAACCCTAGTCAAAACTTCCATCCCAGCTGTAGAAACAAGCAGATCCACAGAAGGTAAACTGGAATACCTAACTGTGAAACTCTTCCTAACCAGTGGAGACATGCAACTTACCAACTGCTACAGCTCTCCTGTCACAGCCCTGCAGCTTCACAGAATAAAAGAAAAAGTCGAAAGCACAAAACACCTTGTTGTTGAGGACTTCAATAGTCACTCTCTAAGCTGGGGCTATGACACTGAACTACATAGGAGAAGAACTGGAAGACTGGATGACAGACAACATTAACTGAACAAAAGACAAACCAACGTTCTATTCCAGGCATGCAAACAAATCAATCACACCTATCCTCGCCGCAGTAACAGACGACATACAACGACTTACAGTCAGAACAGTCAACACACAACTAGTGGGAAGTACTGACAGGTGTTAGATTCATTTAACAGGCTTTTGCGTAATGACAGATGTTAGACTGACTTAGCAGGTTTAAGAGTAATGACAGGTGTTAGACTAACTTAACAGGCTTGGGAGTAATGACAGGTATTTGACTGACTTAACAGGCTTGGTAGTAATGACAGGTGTTTGACTGACTTAGCAGGTTTAGGAGTAATGACAGGTGTTAGACTGATTTAACAGGCTTGGTAGTAAGGACAGGATTCAGACTGACCTAGCAGGTTCAGGAGTAATGACAGGTGTTAGACTGACTTAGCAGGTTTAGGAGTAATGACAGATGTTTGACTGACTTAACAGGCTTTGGAGTACTGACAGGTGTTAGACTGATTTAGCATGTTTAGGAGTAATGACAGGTGTTAGACTGACATTGCAGGTTTAGGAGTAATGACAGGTGTTAGACTGACTTAGCAGTTTTAGGAATAATGACAGGTGTTAGACTGACTTAGCAGGTTTAGGAGTAATGACAGTTTTTTGACTGACTTAACAGGCTTGGGAGTAATGACAGGTGTTAGACTGACTTAGCTGGTTTAGGAGTAATGACAGATGTTTGACTAACTTAACAGGCTTGGGAGTAATGACAGGTGTTAGACTGACTTAACAGACTTGGGAGTAATGACAGGATTCAGACTGACTTAACAGGCCTGGGAGTAATGGCAGGTGTTAGACTGACTTAACAGGCTTGGGAGTAATGACAGGTGTTAGACTGACTTAGCAGACTTGGAAGTAATGACAGCTGTTAGACTCACTTAGCAGGCTTGGGAGTAAGGACCAACAGTTTCCCGCGCGTATTTATCAAACCATTAAAATCTGGGACCAGTACTGACATCCCAGCAGGCCACCACTAGTATTATTATATTAGTTTAATACTGTGACTTGTCCAAGGCGTTAAGGGATGGAATTTTGTGGACCTTACTGTACCTTGATAGACTTCCATGGTTGTTGCCTGTAAGAGTTGGTAACACTGCTCTACCTAAAAGGCAACCCGTCACTATGGTACACCTTGAGGGACACAACAACAATGCCAGGTTCGCAACTGCTACAACAAAAAACAACAGCGTCACGTATGAAAACTTTGACAGGACTTCCCACTCACTCGACTGGACTAACAGCAAAGAAACTCCATGAAGATAATAATAGTCCAGCCACCAGGATACACATCAAACATTTAGTGAATGAAGAAATGAAGGTAGGAAAATGTAGATGAGAAAAGAGGACGAGCTGCCATCCTGTAAAGTTGAATCAACAAATGTTACAAGAACTTACCGGGCGCGTAGTCAACGCCATGGGGAAGAAACTTCTGACAACTCGTAACTACTACAAGCAACTACTTACAAATTTGTGAATTTCCAATAAATATCCAGAACACACATATTTTCCAAATGTTGAAAACCAGTACAGCGCAGTTCTGTCCTGATAAGGACAACATTACTAAACAGCTTACATTTTACTGATAAAGAAAACTTGTTCTCTGGGACAATATGCTGGAACTGAATCTACTACATAACTGGAACTGAGTCTACTACATCACTGGAACTGAGTCTACTACATCACTGGAACTGAGTCTACTACATAACTGGAACTGAGTCTACTACATCATTGGAATTGAGTCTACTACATCACTGGAACTGAATCTACTACATAACTGGAACTGAGTCTACTACATCACTGGAACTGAGTCTACTACATCACTGGAACTGAGTCTACTACATAACTGGAACTGAGTCTACTACATCATTGGAATTGAGTCTACTACATCACTGGAACTGAGTCTACTACATAACTGGAACTGAATCTACTACATAACTGGAACTGAGTCTACTACATCACTGGAACTGAGTCTACTACCTCGCTGGAAATGAGTCTACTACATAACTGGAACTGAATCTACTACATCACTGGAACTGACAACTTGCAAACTTCTCTACTGCAAAACATGACTACTGAGCATAATTACTACAAAAATCCCTTCAAAAACTTACTCAAACTTAATTATCGCATACTAATTCTTCCCATGATTCCCGAATGTTCTATCATGAAGAAAAGCTCATTCCACGCGGATAATCCTGTTTTCTTAAACAAACTATTTCCTAAAAAAAAAAAAACGAAGTCACTATTACAAAATTTAATCAGTTGTGTCAACAACAGACCTTTCAAAGTTGACACTTAAAAACTTTCCCTAATATAAGCTCAAATATACCGTGCAAATTTACCTGAGCTGGGAGAAACTTCTAATATTTTCACGTGAAGCGTGAGATGATCCATCTCTAAAAATTCGGAATTACAACAAGGGACATAATAAAGTAGCTTTACTTTTAAAAGATTATTACTTCCCTTCGATCTAACAATATACTATCACACCATCCTTGAACTTTCACATACCACGTCTTATGAAGAAAAGTCTCTATTTTTGTGTAATAGAGAATATAATAGAGATATTAATGATTCATTCATTTTTTTTAAACCTGAGACAAGTATTTCAAGCAAAATGATTCATTCATCCACTTATCGAGACAAGTATTTGAATAACAGGAATCTTAAAACAGTGGAGTGTAACAAACCTCTTTATGACACTGCTTGTATGATGTCCTCAAATTACTTTAAGTAAGTAAACACATTATAATTCAATATATATATATATATATATATATATATATATATATATATATATATATGTATTTACTGGTTCCAAAATCATCATTCTGCTCCAAGGATTTATGCTGTCTGCTCTTCATTAATGCAGATTGTGTTTATCTGAAATTCTACTATACGTTGTTTGTTTACTTCCACATATGTGCAGCTTATGTGTTTTCACCGAAAATGTGTCTTCTTTTTGCTACCGCAGTGATCATTTGATGTAAAAGGTGTTGATATTTAAAAGGTTACATTTAATGATAGACACGTGCCTAGTGCTGAATGAAAATTTGAAAAAAAAGTATATAATCCTGTGACAGAGTGAGAAAAGCTGTTTTGATGAGAATATAGAAAATGTGAATCATTCATTTGATGAGAATATAGAAAATGTGAATCATTCATGTGTAATTTAATTTTGGAAATGGTAAAGCCGTATGGGTAATGTGGTAGTGAACAGCCAGATCGCCTGTCATGGCTCTACTAAAGTATTATATTCTGTTTAAATAGGCAGAAAGCCGGACTAAGAATAAGTTTGGTATTAACCAGTGCTGTGATTCCTACTGAAGATTTGGGAGAGTTATTAACTTTATCCTCAATGTTTATTTTAACATTTTAAAGAAAATGGAGTTTACTATTATTTTACCAGACTGCACTCAAGTAAATGCACAATCCTTATGCTCAACAACTCACACACTGGTATTACAATATGTATTCCCTGTAACTCTTTATGGGAACATTTTAACAAGAAACAACTGTGTTCTACATGTTACAAACTCAAACGTCACTGACTATATAAAAACGTCCTCTCGCTCTGGCCTCTAACTCAAGAATAATCTAAAAACTACTCCAAAATTAGTGAACAAGTTTCGTAAATTTCACCCACGAGACAGCAAAGTCTCGCGCAAATTAATTATTTTATAACTTTCTGGTGTCTTAAACAAATATGTCATCAGAAATTCTGCCCAAGCCTGGCTTTAGTTACTATGTCGTGTCAATACAGACGGGTCACCTACACATTTCAGGAGCTTACTGACCAAAAGCTACCTGTCAGCTTTTTATTTTTAGAAACTTACATAGACAGATAACAATAAACAAGGGCCTAACTCTATCTTTACTATAATATCGATTATATCCCTTTAACTATAGTAAGCGAACTAACAAAAAACCCTATACCATTGGAATGTGTTTTTACCAAAAATGACTCTTCAGTGTGCTACAGCAATGATCATTTGATGCAAAAAGTGCTAACTCGATAGTTGAAATGTTACATTTAAAAACGATACAAGCGCTAAATGGTGTATGCAACATCAAAATTAAAAAGAAATTCCGTAAAAGATTGAGAAAAGCTGTTTGGAAAAGTTTGGTGCGAAACACACAGGTTGTGAAGCTTTCTATTTATTTCCGACCTGAAAACAGAAAAACGCAGAGATCAGAAACTTTTTTATGTATGACATATTTATTTCAAACTAAATGATTTATTCGTCCATTTATCGAGAGAAGTATCTGACTAACAGGAGTCTTAATTATTTATCTCTACATTTCTATGTATTTCTGCTGTAGAAATGGGTACCCGACTTCTGGAGTTGGGGAAGGAAAGGCGGCCAGGCGTGATACTGACCATATCACCCTCTAGTGTGCTGACAGGTCAAGGAAAATATGGCCACTAACACCATATCCTTATGTGCCTCTAAAGCATGACAGGGTTACTTTTACCTTTACCTTTTACATTTATATGATAAGGATAAAAAACATAGCTCAGTAATCTGTATTACGATCTCCAGCATCCACACGCCTACTAACTTTTCATCCATTTAAAACAGAAGCCATGCTCACGAACAAGATTACTGTGAACGATTATGTTCACTTGGCCATCACTAATCCGGCATCATCGGGACCTGTTGTAGCCGTATTAGTGATTTTGCCGGATTAGTGATGGTTACGTTAGAATACATTTACCCCAACAGCTAATCACTCCATCTGACCTTTAAAATGCCCTATTAAGTCAGCACGTGCACTTTAATAAAGGAAAAAAGAATCAATGAATCACTTTAACAAGTCTTTGAATCACTTTCCACAAAGAGGTTGAGCAGTTTCTCCTCACTGTTTCTTCATGTCATAAACTGTAGATGAACAAATGCTGTATAAATCACACAAACTTTGCCCAGACACGCCGCTGTCAAGTTCTTTTTTTTTTCAGAAGTCCTACCTTATCTGTTATGGACAGCGTATGATGTTTGCGCGACACACCAGGAGAAGCACTGTTTGTAGTCATCAGAGCCATGATCAGGGCTACATGTCAGTAGAAACTGCTGGTGAGTAACCCACTGAACCGGGTAAGTGATTTCCGGATTTGTGGCAGTCAAATGTAGTTTAAAACATACTTTCAACATACTGACAGTGTGTCTGCATCATATTATACAACAATACACGGACAGATAACTCCTTATGTTACATACAGAGGTAATAAGACTGTCAAGATTAAACGCCTCAAAATGATGTTCACAGATTAACTTGTAACTAATAAACGTTAGCCATGTGAAACTTAACAAGAAAAAAAATCACATAAATGTGTTTCATAAAATGTGTACACTTTTGTCAGCCTTAAAAATGTGGTGCTTCGTTTGTTTAAAAGCACAGTAAATAGATAACGTGATTCTTACTTGCACAGGGACCAAATCCGTCACCAAATCAGCAACAGTGACTGTAAGAACAGAATACACATTATTTTTTTTATAATTAAAGTACGTACAATCATACATTCATGCATGCGCGCACACACAGACACATATCTGTTCTAATTTACATAAGAATCTTAGAAATAAAACACTCAAGAAAAGCTAGAAAGATAACCTTAACTTAACATCAGCCTTACTTGTAGTTTGCCTAAACTTGGGATTGCTGTACTCGTAGCAAATACATAATAATCAAGCACAACATCATAAAGCACTGAAAAAAGAAGTTATAAAGCATTTCATGGGGTACTTGAATGTTTCAGGTGAAAAGAAAATCTAAAGATAAACTCTCGATTTAACAGACTAAAGGAGGAGGGGTGGGTGGTGGCCTATGAAAGCGACCTCCTTTGATGTCTAAAGTCCGTTAAACCGAACATAACCTGGCGGTTGAGAGAGGGGCATATTGTTACCGTTTAATTTAGAACTTCTTTTTTTAATGTAAATTAATGAAATGTTTAAATCCTGCCATATTTAATTAAATATTATTTCTTTTAACTTCCCTGTCACGTGACGCTATTTTAAAATGTAATGATTTAAAACAAATACTGAGTAGAGAAAGACTCAGTTTAGAAATCATACAAACAATCTTTATAAGACTTAATTCGGAAATCATAGACACAATCTTTATAAGACTCACTTAAGAAATTATAGAAACAATTTTTGTAAGATTCAATTCAGAAATCATAGAAACAATTTTTATACAAGCTGACATCAGGATAGCTTGAGATAAACTAAAAAAAAAAAAAAACTCTGTTCACAAGTTGACAACATAATAGGTTGAGACAAACTGAGACAAACACCACTCTGTTTACACTTGACAACAAGATAGCTTGAGACAAACTGAAACAAAAGCCACTCTGTTTACAACTTCACAATAAGATAGCTTTAGACAAACGGAAACAAAAACCACTCTGTTTACAACTTGACACCATGATAGCTTGAGACAAACTGAGACAAAATACACTCTATTTACAACATAATAACACAATAGCTTGAGACAAACTAAAACAAAAACTACTCTGTTTACAACTTGACAACAAGATAGCTTGAGACACGCGGAAATAAAAACCATTATATTTACAACTTGACAACAAGATAGCTTAAGGCACGCTGAAAAAAAACCACTCTGTTTACAACTTGAAAAAATGACAGCTTGAGACACACTGAAAAAAACTACTCTGTTTACAACTTGACAACAAGATAGCTTGAGACAGACTGAAAAAAAACCAATCTGTTTACAACTTGACACCATGATACCTTTAGACAAACGGAAACAAAAATCACTCTGTTTACAACTTGACAACAGGATAGCTAGAGACAAATTGAGACAAAAAACACTCTGTTTACAACTTGACAACAAGATAGCTTGAGACAAACTGATACAAAAACCATTCTGTTTACACCTTAACAACAAAATAGCGAGAGACAAACTGAATCAAAAACCACTTTGTTTACAACTTCACAACACGATAGCTTGAGACAAACTGAAACAAAAACCACTATGATTACAACATGACAACAAGATAGCTTCGGACAAACTGAAACAAAAACCACTCTGTTTACATCTTGATAACATGATAGCTTGAGACAAACGGAAACAAAAACCACTCTGTATACAACTTCATAACACGATAGCTTGAGACAAACTCTAACAAAAACCACTCCATTTACAACTTGACAACATGATAGCTTGAGACAAAATGAAACAAAAACCACTCTGTTTACGACATGATAACAAGATAACTTGAGACACACTGAATCAAAAACAACTCTGTTTACGACATGATAACAAGATAGCTCGAGACAAACTGAAACAAAAAGTACTCTGTTTACAACTTGACAACAAGATAGTTTGAGACACGCGGAAACAAAAACCATTATATTTACAACTTGACAACAAGGTAGCTTAAGACACGCTGAAAAAAAACCACCCTGTTTACAACTTGAAAAAATGACAGCTTGAGACACATTTAAAAAAACTACTCTGTTTACAGTTTGACAACAAGATAGCTTGAGACAGACTGAAAAATAAAACCAATCTGTTTACAACTCGACAGCATGATACCTTTAGACAAACGGAAACAGAAATCACTCTGTTTACAACTTGACAACAGGATAGCTAGAGACAAATTGAGACAAAAAACACTCTGTTTACAACTTGACAACATGATAGCTTAAAACAAACTGAAACAAAAACCACTCTGTTTACAACTTGACAACAAGATAGCTCGAGACAAACTGATACAAAAACCACTCTGTTTACGACATGATAACAAGATAACTTGAGACACACTGAATCAAAATTTTACAACTCTGTTTACGACATGATAACAAGATAGCTTGAGACAAATTGAAACAAAAACTACTCTGTTTACAACTTGACAACAAGATAGCTTGAGAGAAACGGAAATAAAAACCATTATATTTACAACTTAACAACAAGGTAGCTTAAGACACGCTGAAAAAAACCACTCTATTTACAACTTGAAAAAATGACAGCTTGAGACACATTAAAAAAAAACTACTCTGTTTACAGCTTGACAGCAAGATAGCTTGAGACAGACTAAAAAAAAAACCAATCTGTTTACAACTCGACAGCATGATAGCTTTAGACACACGAAAACAGAAATCACTCTGTTTACAACTTGACAACAAGATAGTTAGAGACAAATTGAGACAAAAAACACTCTGTTTACAACTTGACAACAGGATAGTTAGAGACAAATTGAGACGAAGAACACTCTGTTTACAACTTGACAACATGATAGCTTAAAACAAACTGAAACAAAAACCACTCTGTTTACAACTTGACAACAAGATAGCTCGAGACAAACTGATACAAAAACCACTTTGTTTACACCTTAACAACAAAATAGCGAGAGACAAACTGAATCAAAAACCACTCTGTTTACAACTTCACAACACGATAGCTTGAGACAAACTGAAACAAAAACCACTATGATTACAACATGACAACAAGATAGCTTCGGACAAACTGAAACAAAAACCACTCTGTTTACAACTTCATAACACGATAGCTTGGGACAAACGGAAACAAAAACCACTCTGTATACAACTTCATAACACGATAGCTTGAGACAAACTCTAACAAAAACCACTCCATTTACAACTTGACAACATGATAGCTTGAGACAAAATGAAACAAAAACCACTCCATTTACAACTTGACAACATGATAGCTTGAGACAAACTGTAACAAAAACTACTCTGTTTACGACATGATAACAAGATAGCTTGAGACAAACTGAATCAAAAACAACTCTATTTACGACATGATAACAAGATAGCTTGAGACAAACTGAAACAAAAACAACTCTGTTTACAACTTGACAACAAGATAGCTTGAGACAAACTGAATCAAAAACCACTCTGTTTACAGCTTGACAACATGATAGCTTGAGATAAACTGAATCAAAAACCACTTTGTTTACAACTTGACAACATGACAGCTTGAGACAAACTGAATCAAAAACCACTCGTTTACAGCTTGACAACATGATAGCTTGAGATAAACTGATTCAAAAACCACTCTGTTTACAACTTCAGAACACGATAGCTTGAGACAAACTGAATCAAAAACCACTCTGTTTACAACTTCATAACACGATAGCTTGAGACAAACTGAATCAAAAACCACTCTGTTTACAACTTGACAACATGATAGCTAAAATCCGTTATATCGGAGTCCCTTAAATCGACGGTTTACTGAACTGTGAAAACTTATAGTCTGTAACACGTCTTGTTGAGAGAGCCACGCCGAACGATGTAACTATCCTACCCCCCCCCCCTCCCCTCCCCGAAGGGTACTGGGCAAGATTCAAACAGGCATGAGGGGGAATAGAGGAGGGATTATGTGGCCTTGTTTATTCCCCTCACTTCTCCGTTTTTTGTTTTTTTTTGTTTCAGAGAAGAACTGTAATGAACTTGACACATTTAACAGCAGTAAAGAAAGAAGACATGTTATATAATCATCACAACACTTAAGTGCACAAATCCAATGAAAGAATAATTCGATTAAAATAAAACTTACAACTATAAACAGGGGCATGAGAACATGTTACTCTCTGTGTCTGGAAGGGGGATCCGACAGTACCCGGGGTTCAATCTGCTTTTTCATAGCACTGAATCCTAGCGCAAGTGGTCCAGAAGGAAAGAACTGAACTCTTTAGTCAGCATATGTCAAGGATTTTACAAAAATACGTTGTCCAGACCACGGCAACCTTTGGTCCGAGGGGTCAAATTTGGCTCCGCAACTTATTTTGTGGCTCTGAAGCCAATGTGGGCCTTTTTTTTAAGAGAACGTAATGATTTGTTTTAAATGTTAAGAATATTCATTTTACATCGTAGAATTACAATTGCTTGGTTTGATAACTAAGTAACATACTATATATAATTTCTCTCTCTTTCTCTCCCTCTCTCTCTTTCTCTCCCTCCCTTTCTCTCTCTCTCTCTCTCTCTCTCTCTCTGAGGGCAGAATGTCAGACGGGCCTGCGTGCCCAATTCTTAACCCTTTTGAAATAAAGATCAATCAATCAATCTCTCTCTCTCATATTCCCTCTTTTCGGCAACTTTTCAACCTCATCAAAGGATTTTATGCTCACTAAACTGACCTCTCATAGCAATGTCCTCTTTAGAGTTTCACGTGGTCGACCTCTTTTCTTCCGCCTGTTGTGTTCCACTTGATAGCTTGTTTTAGTATTCTCTGAATGTTTCTCCTAATCACGTGACCGTCATATGTCCATCTCCTTTTTTTTTCTGATCACCCATGAGACTGGTTGTTGTTTGCTCATCTGTCTTATCTCTGCGTTTTTACTGAGTTCGTTCCACTTTATACCGAGTATTTTCCTTACACATTTTGTTGTTTAAAAGTCTGATTTGATGTATTTTTTTTAGTTATTTTCCAGCTTGCATAAATGAGGGTGGATATTATATTTGAATTGAGTAATCTCAGTTTGTTTTTTGTGTTTATGACTTTACAGTGCCATATGTTCTCAACATTCTTGAAGGTTCTGGTGTCACCATCCTGGTCTGTGTAGCTGCCGATGTAAGCAAATTGGTGTATTCTTCAACAGTTGCTCCTTCTACGTATATTTTTCCTTCTTGATTAATGGCAGGTTTCATTATGTTTATTTTTCCTGGTTAATTTCTAGTCCTATTTGAAATATATTTCAAGGCAGCTACTCCGGTAGGACGAGCAACTGTCTAGCCACTGTTATCTCGTGGCTAGATGGCTGCTTGTCCTACTGGAGTCCGTTGAGGCAATCAGTGACCATAGCTGATATGTTAGCGTCAGTGTTAGTAAACCATAGCTGATATGTTAGCGTCAGTGTTAGTAAACCATAGCTGATATGTTAGCGTCAGTGTTAGTAAACCATAGCTGATATGTTAGCGTCAGTGTTAGTAAACCATAGCTGATATGTTAGCGTCAGTGTTAGTAAACCATAGCTGATATGTTAGCGTCAGGGTTAGCGAATCATAGCTGATATGCTAGCGTCTGGATTAGCGAATCATAGCTAATATACTAGCGTAAGGGTTAGCGAATCACACCTGATATGGTAGCGTCAGGGTTAGCTAACCATAGCTAACCACGAACCTGTCTCGCTTCTCCATGGTACTCTCAGTAACAAACCTAGCCTGGCAAACGAGGCAGGGATCGCCTTAGTTACCATGGTGGTGGAGTCTGCTAAAGAAGCATTGCACACCTCTTTCATTTTAGATGTATTCCAGGACTGAATAACTAACTGCCATAACCCGCTCCCACGCCGATACGATGCTGTGCCTCAACACCTCCACAGCATCTTCTGCGAAGAAAAACAGCTCACAGTTACAGGGAGTACAAGTACCTCACAAACCTGCAGTTAGACCAGTTCACCATAGACAAGCCAGCTTGGCTTGGGCCAGACAGCACGTGGTCTGGCCACCAAATCAATGGAGACGGATTCTATCTGCAAAGCAATGATGGGCGCGGCCTAGTTCACAGTCGTCAATAAGAAGGTTTTCTTGATGTTTGCGTACTACAGCGAGACAAGATGAGAGGAGGAAGTGTAATAGTTTGGGGTGGAATTCATATGCAACCAGAAGGAACCTCGTCATCATCAATGGCAACCTAGCCGGTTTACGATACAGAGATGCATTTATAACATCCTACATACAGACTTTACTCAATGCAAATGGATCAGGCATGATATTGCAGCAAGACAATGCTCGTCAACTTGTGGCACGTGAAGTCATCAACAGCAGATTTATTTTTTACCAGGGTCTGCTGTTTACCCTGACCTGTCACTCATCGATCACGTGTGTGACGAACTGGTGTAGAGATTGCAAAACGAAAAAAAAAAGAAGACAAAATCTTCATAAAACTAAAAACAGTTTAGTCAAAGCTCAGTAAGAAGAATGGAATAACGATGGATCCAACGTGTAACTGGTTCGATGAGAAGACGATGTCAATCAGTGATAACAGACCAAATTGGAACTTAAATCAAAATTATCATTCTTTGTGGGGCTGCCACACTTACTAGAGTTTCTTCTCTTTTTTTCATAACACTTTCACGGACATCAGACTGGTCATTTTGTCTGGTATTTCATACTCAATGAAGCTGTGAGACAGCTTTTATTTGAGTTCGGCGCCCTGTACAGTGGTGCACACTTAATTTTTTCAGTGTATATGAACTTCAATTTAAATAAGACATTTTTGACTTAAATTGACAAAATAGTGCAAGTACTGTGAAGGCCAAATTAAGAAATCGCGATTGGACGTGACGCGGCTTCCGTTTGTTTCACGCATGTATGATCACGTGATTTCTGACCCGAAGCGAAGAGTCATTCAGTCGATGACCTTCGATGCCAAAACATCTCAGCTGGACGCAGGAGATCAGCCATTACTTACCCGACGGCTGTGCTGGAAGCCAATCTCCACTTAGATAACGGCATCTCCTGCTTGAGGTAACTCGCAGCTACCTCCCCAGTATCGCTGAAGATGGATTGTGTTGCCTGAGGCCCAGTACACGGGTAAAACAGGACACACGCGCACTTTCGAGGTTACGAATAGTCTTGATACAATGTCGAGGTATGGCTCCTTTCCCGTCCTTCTCCGGGGGGGGGGGGGGAGAAAAAGGGATGAACCTCACGCCACTAAACAACCAACCAAGAGAACAACCCCCCCCCCCACCCGACGGCCTGAAAGGACCACACAAGCAGGCCAGAGCCAGCAATCTCAACAGTCCAGTACAGATAGTGTCAGGCCAGAGCCAGCAATCTCAACAGTCCAGTACAGATAGTGTCAGGCCAGAGCCAGCAATCTCAACAGTCCAGTACAGATAGTGTCAGGCCAGAGCCAGCAATCTCAACAGTCCAGTACTGACAGTGGGTCAGCGGAATGCAGAGGGAGTGCGAGACAAGAAAATTGAACTAGAAGATTGTTTCAAAGCAATCGGCACAGACGGTCTTTGTATTCAATAAACAATCTAAAAGACAGGTTTTCCTTACGAGGCTATGGGTGCTTTTGACGTGAAAGATCGAACAGACAAAAAGGTGGAATGTTGACCCTAGTCAAAACATCCATCTCAGCTGTAGAAACAAACAGATCCACAGAAGGTGAGCTGGAACACCTAACAATGAAACTCCTCCTAACCAGTGGAGATATGCAACTTACCAGCTGCTACAGTCCTCCTGCCACAGCCCTACAGCTTCACAAAATAAAAGTCGAAAGCACAGAACACCTTGTTGTGGGGATTTCAATAGCCACTCCCACAGCTGGGCCTATGAGACACTGAATCACAGAGGAGAAGAACTGGAAGACTGGATGACAGACAACAAACTAACCCTCATTAACAGACCAAAAGACAAGCCAACCTTCTACTCCAGGGCATGGAAAACATCAAGCACACTTGACCTCGCTGCAGCAACAGACGACATACATCGATCTACAGTCAGAACAGTCAACACACAAGTAGGGGGAACTAACAGAGGACATACATCGACTTACAGTTAGAACAGTCAACACACAAGTAGGGGGAACTAACAGAGGACATACATCGACTTACAGTTAGAACAGTCAACACACAACTAGAGGGAAGTAACAGACGACATACATCGATCTACGGTCAGAACAATCAACACACAACTAGAGGGAAGTAACAGACGACATACATCGATCTACGGTCAGAACAATCAACACACAACTAGAGGGAAGTAACAGACGACATACATCGATCTACAGTCAGAACAATCAACACACAACTAGAGGGAAGTAACAAACGACATACATCGATCTACAGTCAGAACTGTCAACACACAACTAGGGAGGAAGCAACCACGTGTCAGTCACACTCAAAATTTTTGGAGAAGAGTACTCAAAACAACCGAACATTGCACCCGCCTGTAACTTCATAAAAGCAGAGTGGGACCAATACGGAGAGCAAACACCATCATTTCCTGCAGATCACTCTGACCATCAACATAAACCACAATGTGACAGTCCTAACAAACATAATACTGGAAGCTGCCATGAAGTACATACTCAGAGACAGAAGAAACAACTACAAACCCTACTAGAGCAGAGAACTGGAGAAACTGCCAAGAAGTACATACTCAGAGACAGAAGAAACAACTACAAACCCTACTAGAGCAGAGAACTGGAGAAACTGCCAAGAAGTACATACTCAGAGACAGAAGAAACAACTACAAACCCTACTGGAGCAGAGAACTGGAGAAACTGCCAAGAAGTACATACTCAGAGACAGAAGAAACAACTACAAACCCTACTGGAGCAGAGAACTGGAGAAACTGCCAAGAAGTACATGCTCAGGGACAGAAGAAACAACCACAAACCCTACTAGAGCAGAGAACTGGAGAAGCTGCACAACGACCTATCTGAAGCCAGATAAAAAATGGACTGCAACCCAAGCACTGAGAATATCAAAGCACACAGTAACGTTAAAGAAGCCTTCAACAATAGGAAGACAGCTGAATGTCAAAGAGCATGGAATGAAAAAACTAATTCCCTGAGTCTGTATAAAGACTCTATCAAAGTGTGGAACTTAACAGATCCATAAACGAAGACAAATCACCAAGCCAGCCCAACACAGTCATAGAAGAAGCTGGAAAATATCATGGTGGGAAAATGGCAGCAAACATCCTGGCAGATCACTACAGAGATGAGAGCATCACAACAATCCCCAAAAGACACATACAGGAAGTAAAAGCAGAACTCAAAGAAAGGATTAAACAGCAAAATCCAGACCCATGCATGATGGCAACATTCACCATGGAAGAACTCAATAAGGCTACACAAAAACTAAAAGACAAATCACCATGAAAAGATGGAAGAACAAATGAAATGATAAAGAACCTGGGACCAGCAGCACAAACAGCCCTCCTTCACATCTACAACCAGCCCTCCTTCACTTCTACAACCAGCCCTCCTTCACTTCTACAACCAGCCCTCCTTCACATCTACAACCAGTCCTCCTTCACATCTACAACCAGCCCTCCTTCACATCTACAACCAGCCCTCCTTCACATCAACAACCAGCCCTCCTTCACATCTACAACCAGTCCTCCTTCACATCTACAACCAGCCCTCCTTCACATCTACAACCAGCCCTCCTTCACATCAACAACCAGCCCTCCTTCACATCTACAACCAGCCCTCCTTCACATCTACAACCAGCCCTCCTTCACATCTACAACCAGCCCTCCTTCACATCTACAACCAACCCTCCTTCACATCTACAACCAGCCCTCCTTCACATCTACAACCAGTCCTCCTTCACATCTACAACCAGTCCTCCTTCACGTCTACAACCAGTCCTCCTTCACGTCTACAACCAGTCCTCCTTCACGTCTACAACCAGTCCTCCTTCACGTCTACAACCAGTCCTCCTTCACGTCTACAACCAGCCCTCCTTCACGTCTACAACCAGTCCTCCTTCACATCTACAACCAGCCCTCCTTCACGTCTACAACCAGCCCTCCTTCACATCTACAACCAGTCCTCCTTCACATCTACAACCAGTCCTCCTTCACATCTACAACCAGTCCTCCTTCACATCTACAACCAGTCCTGGAGCTTCATAAAATTCCCCGACAGATGGAGACAGG
This sequence comes from Achatina immaculata, assembly GCA_009760885.1. Taxonomy (NCBI): domain Eukaryota; kingdom Metazoa; phylum Mollusca; class Gastropoda; order Stylommatophora; family Achatinidae; genus Lissachatina; species Lissachatina immaculata. The sequence continues at coordinate 30,674,903 of CM019710.1, read as the reverse complement.
CAATCATTACTCCTATCAGAAAGAAAAGGAAAAAACAAACAACAAATCCAGCTACAGGAAAGGACTGTAAAGGCCAGACTGATACAACACCTAGAAAAAAATCACCTGATAAACAATGCACAGTCAGCATACAGGAAACATCACAGCACAGAAGACCAGCTCATCTACTTAACCCAAGAAATAGAAAACTCTTTCCAGAAGTAGAAAGAAAAGTTCTGGCCTCCTTTGTAGACCTAACACAAGCATTTGATAAGCAAAATACGGAAAAAAGTTCTCCTCCTGAATATACTCAACAACAAGGTTGAAGGAACAATGTTTTAGTGGATACCAGATTTCTTGAGATACAGAACAGCCAGGGTCAAAATAAATGGAAAACTAAACCACAGAGTCACCTTGAGCCAAGATGTTCCTCAGGGAGGAGTTATTTCTCCCACTCTGTTCCTGATATACATAAATGACATCACAGACAAACTGCCCAACAGCATATCACACGCCATGCATCCAGATGACTTCACTGTGTGGAAAAAATCAACAGCAACCCACAGAATACAGGAAGCTCTAAATACCATAAGAGACTGGGCCACAAAATGGGGAGTGATGACAAACCTCACAAAATCCACAGCCACCTGCTTCTCATTGTCCAACGAGACAGAAAACTTTAAACTAGAAAGAGAGCCTACACAGACAGAACAGCCAACATACCTCGGAGTGAAACTGGACACGAGGCTAACCTGGAAGCCACAACTGCTGGACACAGAAAACAAAGCAGTTAAAAAGCTGGCAGGCACAACCTGGGAACCCAACAGCAACATACTTTAAAAAAGCTCATGTGGGCACCATAAGGCCAACATTTGAATATGGCATGACAGCCTGGGTCACAGTCTCCAACACAAATATCGCTCGCCTAACAAAAGTGCAAAACTCAGGCCTGAGGCTGGTTACAGAAGGGATGAAGAACTGGAACACACAAACTCAACCTCTGGAGGTCAGGCGCAAGGAAAAACTAATAATCCACAAACAAAAGTTAATACTCCTGACAACCCACCCTGTGAACAAAAGAATTCAGGAATCTACAAAAAACAAGACTGAAAAGAATCAGCTTCAACCATCTGACAACACAACTGCAACAATACTATAAAGACCCCCTTCCCATCTCTCATGAAAAAATTCAACCACTCCATATTGTAGAGGAGCACAGTCACTGTGAAAAGATAACAGTCCTATCAGAGGTAACAGGCATTCACAAAAAGACTACCTAACAACCCTTCAGATGAAGACACTGACCCAGGAGCTGACTGACAGCAAATAAAACCCAGTTGAATGGGCACATCTACACACAGATGTGTCTGCAGAAAAAGCTGTAAAAATGGAAGTAGATGTGTGTACATAATGTACACAGTTGGGAGGCAAACAAAAAAAAGACTTCCAACTACAGCAGAGAAACAACAGCCTTCCTCAAACCCCTCAAATAATTTAAAACAGAAAACCAGCAGCCACCGGACAAAACAGCCAACATACCTCGGAGTGAAACTGGACACGAGGCTAACCTGGAAGCCACAACTGCTGGACACAGAAAACAAAGCAGTTAAAAAGCTGGCAGGCACAACCTGGGAACCCAACAGCAACATACTTTAAAAAAGCTCATGTGGGCACCATAAGGCCAACATTTGAATATGGCATGACAGCCTGGGTCACAGTCTCCAACACAAATATCGCTCGCCTAACAAAAGTGCAAAACTCAGGCCTGAGGCTGGTTACAGAAGGGATGAAGAACTGGAACACACAAACTCAACCTCTGGAGGTCAGGCGCAAGGAAAAACTAATAATCCACAAACAAAAGTTAATACTCCTGACAACCCACCCTGTGAACAAAAGAATTCAGGAATCTACAAAAAACAAGACTGAAAAGAATCAGCTTCAACCATCTGACAACACAACTGCAACAATACTATAAAGACCCCCTTCCCATCTCTCATGAAAAAATTCAACCACTCCATATTGTAGAGGAGCACAGTCACTGTGAAAAGATAACAGTCCTATCAGAGGTAACAGGCATTCACAAAAAGACTACCTAACAACCCTTCAGATGAAGACACTGACCCAGGAGCTGACTGACAGCAAATAAAACCCAGTTGAATGGGCACATCTACACACAGATGTGTCTGCAGAAAAAGCTGTAAAAATGGAAGTAGATGTGTGTACATAATGTACACAGTTGGGAGGCAAACAAAAAAAAAGACTTCCAACTACAGCAGAGAAACAACAGCCTTCCTCAAACCCCTCAAATAATTTAAAACAGAAAACCAGCAGCCACCGGACAAAACAGCCTTCTTCACAGACAGCAGGGCACTTCTAGAATCACTGAAAACAACAAACAACACACAGGCAAACACATACAGGAAATCACAACAGAACTGAAGCACTTTACCGTCAATAACTGTTGCCCTACAACCCAATGTTGAAGAGCTGGCAATGAAATAGCTGACACCCTATCCAAAGCTGGCAGCAATCAAGATCGAACAAATCATCCAGTAAACTACCAAGAATCGAAAATTATAATCCGTAACAATTCCAGACCTACCTGAAAGAAACAACTAAAATGCAACAACGAACCAGATCCAATACACCAACTACAAAGAAATCACCAAATCATCATCTTTCGCCTAAGGACAGGCCGCTGAAGACTACTAAGCCACCTCCATCGACTTAAAATGTCTCACACAGACGAGTGTTCATGTGTCGGTGGAGTCCAGACTCCAGAACATATCCTTCAAGAGTGCCCAAACCATGCAGACCTGAGACGAGACACATGGCCAGAGGACACAAGCTTGGGGCAAAAGCTTTGGGGCTCCTATCTAGATATGGAGAGGACTGCCAGCTTTGCCAGGTCGACAGGGATTAGGACCTGATGTGATCAACAACCTTGAACGTAGAAGAAGCAGGAACCTGCCCTGTATGTTGAGCTTTATGAAGAGATTATGTTTACTGAAGAGAAAAGTTTTGGCTTCATGGTTAAATAGACTTTAGTGAGGGAATAATGTTTGGCATGATGATGAAATAAAGTTTAGTGAGGGAATAATGTTTGGCTTCATGATGAAATAATGTTTAGTGATGTATTACTGTTTGGTTTCATGATGAAATAATGTATAGTGAGGTAATAATGTTTGGTTTCATGATGAAATAATGTTTATTGAGGGAATAATGTTTGGTTTCATGTTGAAATAATGTTTAGTGAATGAATAAGGTTTGGCTTCATTATTAAATAATGTTTAGTGAGGAATAATGTTTGGCTTCAGGATGAAATAATGTTTAGTGAGGGAATAATGTTTGGTTTCAGGATGAAATAATGTTTCGTGAGGGAATAATGTTTGGTTTCATGATGAAATCATGTTTAGTGAAGGAATAATGTTTGGTTTCATGATGAAATAATGTTTAGTGAGGGAATAATTTATGGCTTCATGATGAAATATTGCTTAGTGATGGAATAATGTTTGGTTTCATTATGAAATAGTGTTTAGTGAGGGAATAATGTTTGGCTTCATGATGAAATAATGTTTAGTGAGAAAATAATGTACGATTTCATTATGAAATAATGTTTAGTGAAAGAATTATGTTTGGATTCATGAAGAAATAATCTTTAGTGAGGGAATAATGTTTGGTTTCATGAAGAAATAATGTTTAGTGACTGAATAATGTTTGACGTCATGATGAAATAATGTTTAGCGCGGGAATAATGTTTGGATTCATGATGAAATAGTGTTTAATGAGGGATTATTATTTGGCGTCATGATAATATAATTTTTAGTGAAGGAATAATGTTTGGCTTCGTAATAAAAATATTTAGTGCGGGAATAATGTTTGGTTTCATGATGAAATAATGTTTAGTGAGGAAATAATATTTGGCTACATGATGAAACAATGTTTAGTTAGGGAATAATGTTTTGTTTCATGATGAAACAATGTTTAGTGAGGTGATAATGTTTAGCTTCATGATGAAATAATGTTTAGTGAGGGGATAATGTTTGATTTCATGATAAAATAATGTTTAGTAAAGAATTAATGTTTGTCTTCATGATGAAATAATGTTTAGTGAGGAAATAATGTTTGTCTTGATGATGAAATAATGTTTAGTGGGAGGATAATGTTTGACTTCATGAAGTGATATTGTTTGGTTTTACGAGGAGATAAAGTTTTTTTTTTTGTATGAGGAGGAGATATCTATGTTTTTAATTAAGGAGGGGATAACTATGTTTTTAATTAAGGAGGAGATAATTATGTTTTATTTAAGGAGGAGATAACTATCTTTTAATTAAGGAGGAGATACTTATGTTTTCAGTTAAGGAGGAGATAACTATGGTTTTAATTAAGGAGGAGATAGCTATGTTTTAATTGAGGAGGAGATAGCTATGTTTTTAATTAAGGAGGAGATAGCTATGTTTTTAATTAAGGAGGAGATAGCTATGTTTTTAGTTAAGGAGGAGATATCTATGATTTTAATTAAAGAGGAGATAGCTGCTTTTAATTAAGGAGGAGATAGCTATGATTTTAATTAAGGAGGAGATAACTCATGATCTTGTGAGAGATAACCGTGTTTGTGATGACACTGTTAAGCAAATGTTTTAGGAACTGCTAAGAGCTGTCACTGTGGGAATGACACGGAATCATGGACGTTCAGTCTACTGTGTTATGTTCTGAATTTCTGCCTAAATTTGGGGACAGGCTTGTGTAAAAACTCAAAAAACCCTGTATTCCCTGCCACTGAACCATTGTCTATGAAATCTTCAGTTGCTTGTAATCATGTATTTATTACTTCTGTGGTGGTTCGCACGGGAGACTGAGTTTGCTCTGTGATATGACGCTGGTATGAACAAAAGAGGTTAAACTGCTGATTTCCCCTGATTAACGTTAGGCGGCGGACTCGACGGCAAGTCAAAATTCTCAACTTCTGTATAGAAGAAGTTAGAAATCGTCAGCCCTTGCTCTGGTGTTCTGTCCTGTCTAAGAAGCTCCACGGCCACAGCCACTCACGGGCATCAAGTCAGCCCTTGCTCTGGTGTCTGTCCTGTCTAAGAAGCCCCAAGGCTGTGCACAGCCACTCACGGGCATCAAGTCAGCCCTTGCTCTGGTGTCTGTCCTGTCTAAGACGCCCCAAGGCTGTGCACAGCCACTCACGGGCATCAAGTCAGCCCTTGCTCTGGTGTCTGTCCTGTCTAAGACGCCCCAAGGCCACAGCCACTCACGGGCATCAAGTCAGCCCTTGCTCTGGTGTCTGTCCTGTCTAAGAAGCCCCAAGACCACAGCCACTCACGGACATCAAGTCAGCCCTTGCTCTGGTGTCTATCCTGTCTAAGAAGCCCCAAGACCACAGCCACTCACGGGCATCAAGTCAGCCCTTGCTCTGGTGTCTGTCCTGTCTAAGAAGCCCCAAGACCACAGCCACTCACGGGCATCAAGTCAGCCCTTGCTCTGGTGTCTGTCCTGTCTAAGAAGCCCCAAGACCACAGCCACTCACGGGCATCAAGTCAGCCCTTGCTCTGGTGTCTGTCCTGTCTAAGAAGCCCCAAGACCACAGCCACTCACAGGCATCAAGTCAGCCCTTGCTCTGGTGTCTGTCCTGTCTAAGAAGCTCCACGGCCACAGCCACTCACGGGCATCAAGTCAGCCCTTGCTCTGGTGTCTGTCCTGTCTAAGAAGCCCAAACGCCACAGCCACTCACGGGCATCAAGTCAGCCCTTGCTCTGGTGTCTGTCCTGTCTAAGAAGCCCAAACGCCACAGCCACTCACGGGCATCAAGTCAGCCCTTGCTCTGGTGTCTGTCCTGTCTAAGAAGCCCAAACGCCACAGCCACTCACCGGCATCAAGTCAGCCCTTGCTCTGGTGTTCTGTCCTGTCTAAGAAGCCCCAAGGCTGTGCACAGCCACTCACAGGCATCAAGTCAGCCCTTGCTCTGGTGTCTGTCCTGTCTAAGAAGCCCCAAGGCCACAGCCACTCACCGGCATCAAGTCAGCCCTTGCTCTGGTGTCTGTCCTGTCTAAGAAGCTCCACGGCCACGGCCACTCACAGGCATCAAGTCAGCCCTTGCTCTGGTGTCTATCCTGTCTAAGAAGCCCCAAGGCCACAGCCACTCACGGGCATCAAGTCAGCCCTTGCTCTGGTGTCTGTCCTGTCTAAGAAGCTCCACGGCCACGGCCACTCACAGGCATCAAGTCAGCCCTTGCTCTGGTGTCTGTCCTGTCTAAGAAGCCCCAAGGCCACAGCCACTCACAGGCATCAAGTCAGCCCTTGCTCTGGTGTCTGTCCTGTCTAAGAAGCCCCAAGGCCACAGCCACTCACAGGCATCAAGTCAGCCCTTGCTCTGGTGTCTGTCCTGTCTAAGAAGCTCCACGGCCACAGCCACTCACAGGCATCAAGTCAGCCCTTGCTCTGGTGTCTGTCCTGTCTAAGAAGCCCCAAGGCCACAGCCACTCACAGGCATCAAGTCAGCCCTTGCTCTGGTGTCTGTCCTGTCTAAGAAGCCCCAAGGCCACGGCCACTCACAGGCATCAAGTCAGCCCTTGCTCTGGTGTCTGTCCTGTCTAAGAAGCCCAAACGCCACAGCCACTCACCGGCATCAAGTCAGCCCTTGCTCTGGTGTTCTGTCCTGTCTAAGAAGCCCCAAGGCTGTGCACAGCCACTCACAGGCATCAAGTCAGCCCTTGCTCTGGTGTCTGTCCTGTCTAAGAAGCCCCAAGGCCACAGCCACTCACCGGCATCAAGTCAGCCCTTGCTCTGGTGTCTGTCCTGTCTAAGAAGCTCCACGGCCACGGCCACTCACAGGCATCAAGTCAGCCCTTGCTCTGGTGTCTATCCTGTCTAAGAAGCCCCAAGGCCACAGCCACTCACGGGCATCAAGTCAGCCCTTGCTCTGGTGTCTGTCCTGTCTAAGAAGCTCCACGGCCACGGCCACTCACAGGCATCAAGTCAGCCCTTGCTCTGGTGTCTGTCCTGTCTAAGAAGCCCCAAGGCCACAGCCACTCACAGGCATCAAGTCAGCCCTTGCTCTGGTGTCTGTCCTGTCTAAGAAGCCCCAAGGCCACAGCCACTCACAGGCATCAAGTCAGCCCTTGCTCTGGTGTCTGTCCTGTCTAAGAAGCTCCACGGCCACAGCCACTCACAGGCATCAAGTCAGCCCTTGCTCTGGTGTCTGTCCTGTCTAAGAAGCCCCAAGGCCACAGCCACTCACAGGCATCAAGTCAGCCCTTGCTCTGGTGTCTGTCCTGTCTAAGAAGCCCCAAGGCCACGGCCACTCACAGGCATCAAGTCAGCCCTTGCTCTGCAGAACTTCTCTCAACCTCAGAAATAACATCATCTCTTTCGAGTACTTACACAACGCTCCCTCCACCTCATCCAAAACATCATGTTAAATCGTAAATTAAACTTAATTATGCAGCTTACGTGAGTATACTCTGCGTAAACTAGATTATGTGTGTTATGTATGTTATGTAACTGTAAGGTGCGTAAATTAGACTATGTGTGTTATTTATTTTATGTGACTACAGGGCAGGGTACGTAAATTAGATTATGTGTGCCATGTGAGTTATGTGACAATTTTATCTTATATCTTATATCCTTCCCGTGCCGATAAACGGCACATAAGGCTCCTAAAGTAGTTCGCCAATTTTTCCTGTCTTCGGCGAGTCTTTCAACCTCATCAAAGGATTTTATGCCTGTTAATTTGGCCTCCCTTAACAATGTCCTCTTCAGAGTTTCACGCGGTCTGCCTCTTTTTCTTCGGCCTGTTGTGTTCCACTTGATAGCTTGTTTTGGGATTCTCTGATCATTTCTTCTCATCAAGTGACCAACATATGTCCATCTCCTTTTCCTGATCATCCATGAGACAGATTGTTGTTCAGTCATCTGTGTTTTTTCTGTGCATTTTTCTGAATTCGTTCCACTTGATGCCGAGTGTTTTCCTTAGGCATTTGTTTTCAAAAGAGTCTAATTTCTTTTCTATTTCTTTAGTTGTTTTCCAGCTTTCGCATGCATAAATGAGGATGGATAATACATTTTAATTGAATAGTCTTAACTTAGTTTTTGTGCTTATAACTTTTGAATTCCATATTTTCTCAAGATTCTTGAAGATTGATGCTGCTTTTGCAATTCTGATCCTAACTTCCTTTCTAGTGTCACCATCCTGGTCTATGTAGCTGCCAAGGTATGCAAATTGATTGGCTTCTTCAATATATGTCCCTTCTATGTGTATTTTTCAATTTTGATTGAGGGGAATTTTCATTATTTTTGTTTTGTCCTTGTTAATTTCAAGTTCTATTTTGCTAGCCAGTGAAGACAGGCTATCTGTTTTTTCTTGCATGAAATTCACATTATTACTGATAAGAGTTATGTCATCAGCACAATCAAGATCTTCTATTTGGGTCCCATGTACCCAGTCAGTATCTGTGTTACCTGTGCAGCATTTTGTCATTATGAAGTCTATTGTAATCCCAAAAAGTAAAGGAGACAGTATACATCCTTGTTTCACGCCTGTTTCAATCTTGAAACTATTCACTCATCCATTCTTCTGTCTTGATTGCATAAACATATCCATTGTATAAGTCCTTAATGATGTTGACAATTTTAGATGGTATTCCATATACACTTAAAATTCTCCATAATGAATCTCTGTGTATGCTATCAAATGCCTTCTTAAAATCTATGAAATTCAGTATTAATGGTTTCTGCTTTTCAATATTTTCTTCAAGTATTATTCTGAGAGTAAAGATCTGGTCGAGACAGCTTCTTCCTTTTCGAAATCCTTCTTGTTCTTTTCTCATTGCAGTATCCACTATATCTTTAAGTCTATTCAAAATGACCTTGCAAAATACTTTTGACATAACTGATATTAAGGTTACTCCTCTCCAGTTGTTACAGTCACTAAGGTTGCCTTTTTTTTTGGTATTTTAACAATGATTCCTTTTTTCGAATTAGAGGGGACCTTTTCTTCTTTCCAAATCTTGTTAAACAATCTCTGTAGTTGTCTCATGTTGTTACTATTGACAGCTTTTATTATTTCGGGTGTTATTTCATCTTCACCTGCACCTTTGTTGTTAGCCATTAAATTTACTGTTGTTTCAATTTCATGCAATTTAATTTCATCTAGATTGACATTTAGTTGTGGGGCTGGTAAGTATGTTTCAAGATTTAACAATTCTTTTGGGTGTGGTCGATTAAGTATTTCTTGGAAGTGTTCAGCCCATCTTTGCTTTTGGTCTTTATCTGATGTTAAGAGAGTTCCAGTTTTGCTAATTGATTGGCTTCTTCAATATATGTCCCTTCTATGTGTATTTTTCAATTTTGATTGAGGGGAATTTTCATTATTTTTGTTTTGTCCTTGTTAATTTCAAGTTCTATTTTGCTAGCCAGTGAAGACAGGCTATCTGTTTTTTCTTGCATGAAATTCACATTATTACTGATAAGAGTTATGTCATCAGCACAATCAAGATCTTCTATTTGGGTCCCATGTACCCAGTCAGTATCTGTGTTACCTGTGCAGCATTTTGTCATTATGAAGTCTATTGTAATCCCAAAAAGTAAAGGAGACAGTATACATCCTTGTTTCACGCCTGTTTCAATCTTGAAACTATTCACTCATCCATTCTTCTGTCTTGATTGCATAAACATATCCATTGTATAAGTCCTTAATGATGTTGACAATTTTAGATGGTATTCCATATACACTTAAAATTCTCCATAATGAATCTCTGTGTATGCTATCAAATGCCTTCTTAAAATCTATGAAATTCAGTATTAATGGTTTCTGCTTTTCAATATTTTCTTCAAGTATTATTCTGAGAGTAAAGATCTGGTCGAGACAGCTTCTTCCTTTTCGAAATCCTTCTTGTTCTTTTCTCATTGCAGTATCCACTATATCTTTAAGTCTATTCAAAATGACCTTGCAAAATACTTTTGACATAACTGATATTAAGGTTACTCCTCTCCAGTTGTTACAGTCACTAAGGTTGCCTTTTTTTTTGGTATTTTAACAATGATTCCTTTTTTCGAATTAGAGGGGACCTTTTCTTCTTTCCAAATCTTGTTAAACAATCTCTGTAGTTGTCTCATGTTGTTACTATTGACAGCTTTTATTATTTCGGGTGTTATTTCATCTTCACCTGCACCTTTGTTGTTAGCCATTAAATTTACTGTTGTTTCAATTTCATGCAATTTAATTTCATCTAGATTGACATTTAGTTGTGGGGCTGGTAAGTATGTTTCAAGATTTAACAATTCTTTTGGGTGTGGTCGATTAAGTATTTCTTGGAAGTGTTCAGCCCATCTTTGCTTTTGGTCTTTATCTGATGTTAAGAGAGTTCCAGTTTTGCTAAGGATTGGTCTTTCTTTATATGTAATAGTACCTGTTAGCTTCTTTTGTATGTTATATAAAGTTTTACTGTCTCCTGTTTTTGCTGCTTTTTCTGCCTCTTTCGCCATATTGTCTATGTATTCTCTTTTATCCCTTCTAGCTGAACTTTTTACTTTTTTGTCTATTTCTTTGTATGTTGCTTTCGCCAGATCTTTTCCAAGATCTGTTTTTGCGTTCATTCATTCACTCATTTGCATGTCCCTGCGGAACTTTGCCTCCCAAACAGCACTCCCGTAGGCCTCTCAGTTGTGAACAAGATGGCCTGGTGCTGCGGGATCCATTTGCAGATTGTCAACGATGTCTTGCAGCCATCTTCGTTTTGGTCTTCCTCTTTTTGTTTTTCCCATTATGTATCCTTCCAATATGGTCTTCTCTAAATTATCATGACGTTTAATGCGTCCAAAATATTTAAGTTTTCTCTCTTTAATCCTCTTTACTAGCCAGCCTTCCTCAATATTAAGCTCTTGTAGTATAGATATATTTGTTCTTTTTTGTGTCCACGATATTTGGAGAACTCTTCTTTAGCATTTACATTCAAAAGCATTTATGTGTTTCTCAGCTGTTTTGTTAAGTGTCCAAGTCTCACAGGCATATGGTGCGATGGAAAAGATGCATGCCCTAAAAATCTTATTTTTGTATTTTTGTTTGCTCCTCTCCACAGATCCTTTTTTGTTTTACTTTCTTTTTGCATTCGACATGTATAATTTGACTGCTCGTCTTTGGTGTATATACTTCGATGTTTTATCTGATATCCCAGCTTTTCTATTTGTTTTTTTCAGTCCAGCACTTACTTTTGCGACTGTGATTATGGCTGTGACAATATCGAGCGTAAATTAGATTATGTGTACCATGTGACTTATGTGACAATATCGAGTATAAAATGGATTATGTGTACCATGTGAGTTATGTGACAATATCGAGCGTAAATTAGATTATGTGTACCATGTGACTTATGTGACAATATCGAGTATAAAATGGATTATGTGTACCATGTGAGTTATGTGACAATATCGAGCGTAAATTAGATTATGGGTGCCATGTGAGTTATGTGACAATATCGAGCGTAAATTAGATTATGGGTGCCATGTGAGTTATGTGACAATATCGAGAATAAAATGGATTATGTGTGCCATGTGAGTTATGTGACAATATCGAGTATAAAATGGATTATGTGTGCCATGTGAGTTATGTGACAATTTCGAGCGTAAATTAGATTATGTGTATTATGTGAGTTATGTGACTACACTCCGGGTAAATTAGAATGTGTGTATTATGTGTGTTATTTGACTATAAGGTGCGTAAATTAGATTATATGTGGTATGTATGTTATGTGACTATAAGGTGTGTAATATAGACTGTTATGTGAACATAAGGTGTGTAAGATAGACTATATATGTTATGTGACTATAAGGTGTGTATGATAGACTATATGTGATATGTGACTATAAAGTGTGTAAGATAGACAATATGTATTATGTGACTATAAGGTGTGTAATATAGACTATATCTGTTATGTGACTATAAGGTGTGTAAAATAGACTATATGTGCTATGTGACTACAAGGTGTGTAAATTAGTGTATGCATTATGTGGCTATAAAGTGCGTGAATTAGATTATATGTGTTATATGTGTTATGTGACTATAACGAGCGTAAATTAGATTATGTGTATTATGTGAATATAAAGTACGTAAGTTAAGTGATGTGTGTTCTGTGACTGTATGGTACGTAAATTAGGTGATGTGTGTTCTGTGACTGTATGGTACGTAAGTTAGGTGATGTGTGTTCTGTGACTGTATGGTACGTAAGTTAGGTGATGTGTGTTCTGTGACTATGTGGTACGTAAGTTAGGTGATGTGTGTTCTGTGACTATATGGTACGTAAATGTGATATTTTTTTCTAAGTGCGTAGCTCACTAGAAGATGGAAAAAAATATATGCCCCTCAAATAGAAAAGGTTGTCTAGATCATTCGAAATGTGGGAGATAATGAGATTATGAAAATGTTGTCTAGATCATTGCAGGTGTGGGAGATAACGAGATTATGAACAGGTTGTCTAGGTCATTCCCGGTGTGGGAGATAATAAGATTATGAAAAGGTTGTCTAGATCATTTGAGATGTGGGAGATAATGAGATTATGAAAATGTTGTCTGGATCATTGCAGGTGTGGGAGATAATGAGATTATGAAAATATTGTCTAGATCATTCTAGGTGTGGGAAATAATGAGATTATAAAAAGATTGTCTAGATCATATGGGGTGTGGGAGATTATTGAAAGACTGTTTAGAACACTGCAGCAAGGTATATGATCTGTATGTGAAGATACAAATTAAGGAGCTGAATGCGATAAAAGGATCAAGAAGGACATGATTTCGTGCAGGACGTGCCAGTCAGTTTTATAATCTACGCCTAACTGGGACATTTAGTAAAGTTACTTTTTGATAGTTTCTACAGAATGGATCAGTTCAAACACAGCTGTCCTCAGAATAATGTGATGATGGTTTCTATGACTTACTGATTACAATCAGTACTCTAATTTTTTTTTTTTTTAGAAAAAAAGGTAATACCTTCTGTACTGCGGTTTCCACTCTCTGTCTCCTGATATCGCCGTATAAACTCCTGAATTTCTGAAAAAAAAAACGTATCTACGATATCATCTATAAATTACAGAAAATTTATATAAACCGGACAAGAAGCAAAGTACAAGTCACATAGTCGCCTCAGTTTTACTCTAAAAATTTCCAAATATATTTTACATCTGTGATCGGGAAATTAAAAGCCTCTAAATGTAAGTAATTGTATTTTACATCAAGATAATATAAGGAGAAAGAACGGAAGAGTCGAGTGAACGAGAGCGAACGATTGAAGTATGACGTCGTAGACTGGCACAGAGGGAGAGAGAGGGGGGGGGGGGTAGAGAAAGAGGGAGAGAGAGAGGGAGAGAGAGATAGAGAGAAAGAGAGAGGGAGAAAGAGAAGGAGAGAGAGGGAGAGAGACAAAATGACAAAATAAGAGAACACAGTTTTTGCAGGATTAGACCTCGAAAAAATCGCAGACAAATTACTTTAGTGAGACTTAAGGGAAAGAAAAATCACAAGAGAATTACCTGGGATTCGAACCACGGACTCCGCTTTTTTTTATAGCAAAGATTTTACCAGTGACACAACTCTCTACTTTTGACACAACTCTCTACTGTTGACACAACTCTCTACTGTTGACACAACTCTCTACTTTTGACACAACTCTCTACTGATGACAAAACTCTCTACTGTACCAAATAAAGCAGAAAATATGAGCAATAACGTTGCATATCTTTTATGCCTAAAGGGCTTTAAGTGGATGGTGTCTGTTAGAATTCTTTCTTGTTAAATGAGTATATTGGTGTGCTCTAGGGTTTTGTTCATTTCTTAAAATAATTTATTTGCCATATAAATACTTTTTAAAATATTATGTGATAGCATCTCTGCAAAATAAAAATCTGACCTGCAGGGACGTGACCTCTTCTGAGCATGCCTTGCACAATCTGAGACAGACGAGTTATTTCCTCTGAAAATTTGAAAATTCTTTTAGCACAGGCAACAAATGAGGTTAATCATACACATAATGCATTAACATTTTATTTGTTTACATCAATTACAATGGCATAATATACTTATAACTCTTTAGACATGACCTACCGAGTCTCACTAGTCGTCCTAACGATTTCTGGAAAGGCAAGATACTCGCCGTTACAGCCTTGTAAGTTTCTTGGAAACAATCCCGTTTGAGCACCCTAAAAAGATGTATGATCTAGGCACATTCAGCCATCATCATCATCATCATCATGTGTCATGCCAGATGGCGTAGGTGGTCATACTCCTCCACAAGTCTTGGTCCTTGACATTTCTGAGGGACTCTGCTGGTGAGTTCTGTCTATGCCACACTATCTGCCTTCTGATATCTGTTTCTTTGGTAGTACTCGGCCTCTCCTGCCTTCAGTTTTGCCCATTGATATGATGTTTTGCAGTTTCTCTCTTCTCATCATAAACCCCACATCACACTTTCACGTGCCGAAGATCGTGGAAAATACGGGCCTAACACCGTATCCCTAATATGCCTTAATGGCATGAAATAGGTATTTCATCTTTTACCTTTACATCACATGCCCCAAGAATGGTGAGTGCCTTTTCCTTATCTGTTATTATACTACGTTTTCTTTAACTTATTTCAAACACGGCTCATTATTTATCCTGGTTGTCCATAGGATCATTATCAACAGCCACAACTTTGTTGCCTCCAATGACTTGCCATTTTGCTGCCAGTAGTGCATGTTTCACATCCGTATAGCATATTAAATATAATACTATAATTCTTTCTCACATTTAATTTCGAGGGTTTATTGCACAAGATGGTTTTCATTTTATGAAATTCTACTTTACCCTGGGATATTATTTTTTTTTAATTATGTGACACATTTTTCATTAGCTGTTATCATTGATCCTAGATATTAAATGTGTTCACTTGTTGCAGTGTTGTTCATTGATATTCAGGTTACAGACTGGTGTACCTGATTCTACAGACCATTGTCTCCATTTTCTTGATATTCAAAGTGCTTCCTTTTCACTCTCTGTTACAGTATTCAACAAGTTCTGCAGTTGCTTAATTTTCTGCCATTAAAACTGTCATACACATAACGGGAGTAAAAGTTATTTAAATTATATCCTCCCACTTTCATTCCTCAAATGTCTATTATTGATCTCATGATGTTTTCACGATAAAGAGAGAACAGATCAGGTACATAACAAATCCTTGTCTAACTCCCTGTTTGATTGCTTGATATCTTCTTATTTCATTCTCTACTTTTACTGCTGCCACTTGTTTCCAATACATATTTTTATCTATTCTAACAACTTTTCTGTCAACATTTGTCTTCCAACATTTCAATAACTTCCTGGTGTCTCACTTTATCAAACGCCTTAGTTGTATTCTATAAAGTTAAAAAAGCAAATATTTCAGTACTTCTAGTGCTCTTTCAATTAATGTTCTTATCCCATACAAGATCCGATAATTAAGTATTGAGACTGATTTTATTATGGCCAAGATAAAAATCCTATGTATGAAGCAAAGCATGGAATCCAAAGAGGCAACCTTCATCTGTGATCTGGCAACTTTTCATCGCCGCCTGATAAGCAGACGACAAACATGCCGCCGTTTTGTTGACCTAGTCAGAGGTGCATTTGTCATGTAATCAGCATGGAGCAAAAACTAATATTAAATTCTGTTTAAAACTCGGAAATAGTGCCACTTAGACAGCTGATGCGACAGGTTTATGGTGATAATTGTTTATCTCGTGCACAGATATTCAGATGGTATTCACGATTCAAAAGTGGTGCGGAAATGATTACAAATGCAACTAGACATAGACAACCAATTTCTGTTCGTAATGAGGACGGATACAAGAAGATCGTTGTTTGACTGTGAGGATGATGGCAGATGAATTTGGTGTTAACTGAAAGACCATTCATAAACTTTTAGTAGAAGATCTGGGCAAGAAAAAAGTTGCTTGGCTGTTTGTACCACATTCATTGTCTAATGACCAAAAACATCAGCGTGCTGAGTACGCAAAAGACGTCATAAAAACTTGTCGGATAAATAAACATTTCTTAAATTTGATTGTTCCAGAGGATGAAACATGGATTTTCCGCTATGATACCACAACTAAACAGCAAAGTGCTCAGTGGAACTCATCACCATCATCAAAAGGCACCAAAAATCGTCTTCAAAAATCGAAAGTGAAGACAATGTTGGTGTCCTACGACAGCAAAGGAGATATTCACAAAGAATTTATTCCAGAGGGACAGACTGTCACTGCCAAAGTTTATTTAAGTATTTTGAAACGCCTATTGAAAAGGATTCTCCAAGTCCGACCCGAGTACTCAACATCTGGCAGTTTTTTTTCTTCTTCCTGATAATGCACCGGCTCACTGGGCTGTAGTTGTACAGGAATTTTTGGCTCAAAAACAAGTGTGTGTTTCCAACCATCTACCCTATTCCCCAGATTTGTCTCCTGACAATATTTTCTATTCCCAAAATTAAAGTTACAACTGAAATGACGCTTCTTTGACGATACTGTTGACATCCAAAGGGCCGTAACATCGAGTTTAAGGACCATACCAAAAGAAGAACTGCAGAGGTCGTTCCAGTCTTTGTTAGATAATGCCACTCGCTGTATCAATGCACAAGGGGCTCACTTTGAATAAAATACACGTTATATCTTCAACTTTTGTTTATTTTATTTTTTAATGGAATTAGTCTCATTACTTAATTGTCAGAAATTGTATATGGCGTCGCTTGTTACTTTCCTTTCAACAAATCCTCACTGTTTGTCATTAATTTCCATTTTCATACTATATCTAGTGCCTTTTTATAATCCTTAGCTGTATTTTTGTAATATGACAGGATATGCTAATAGGTCTGCTATGTTCACAATCTTTGACTCATTATTCTTCACTACAGAGTGTAATGAGACCGCTCCCCAGGACAAGCAGAGGTGCTAGGCCCTTTATTAAACTTAGTTTTCCATTACAACCGGAACTACGTTGTTCCCTGAAACTGTATTTTTTGGGTTTCGGCTCTGATGACATTCTTCACATTGTTCCCTGAAACTGTAGTTTAGGGTTTCGGCTCTGATGACATTCTTCACATCGTTCCATGAAACTGTAGTTTTGGGTTTCGGCTCTGATGACATTCTTCACATTGTTCCCTGAAACTGTAGTTTAGGGTTTCGGCTCTGATGACATTCTTCACATTGTTCCATGAAACTGTAGTTTTGGGTTTCGGCTCTGATGACATTCTTCCCTGAAACTGTAGTTTTGGGTTTCGGCTCTGATGACATTCTTCCCTGAAACTGTAGTTTTGGGTTTCGGCTCTGATGACATTCTTCCCTGAAACTGTAGTTTTGGGTTTCGGCTCTGATGACATTCTTTAATTTGTTCCCTGAAACTATAATTTTGGGTTACGACTCTGATGACATTCTTCACGTTGTTCCTTGAAACTATAATTTTGGATTTCGCTTCTGGTGACATTCTTCACATTGTTCATTGCGCTACAGATACAGATTTCTTCATTATGTTCAGGTATTTCTTCACTATGTTCAGGTATTTCTTCACTGTGTTTAGGTATTTCTTCACTATATTTATGTATTTCTTCACTATGTTCAGGTATTTCTTCACTATGTTCAGGTATTTCTTCACTATATTTATGTATTTCTTCACTATCTTTATGTATTTCTTCACTGTGTTCAGGTATTTCTTCACTATGTTCAGGTATTTCTTCACTATCTTTATGCATTTCTTCACTATGTTCAGGTATTTCTTCACTATGTTCAGGTATTTCTTCACTATATTTATGTATTTCTTCACTATCTTTATGTATTTCTTCACTGTGTTCAGGTATTTCTTCACTATGTTCAGGTATTTCTTCACTATCTTTATGCATTTCTTCACTATGTTCAGGTATTTCTTCACTATGTTCAGGTATTTCTTCACTATATTTATGTATTTCTTCACTATCTTTATGCATTTCTTCACTATGTTCAGGTATTTCTTCACTATGTTCAGGTATTTCTTCACTATATTTATGTATTTCTTCACTATCTTTATGTATTTCTTCACTGTGTTCAGGTATTTCTTCACTATGTTCAGGTATTTCTTCACTATCTTCATGTATGTCTTCACTATCTGCAGGTATATCTTCACTATCGATTGTATCATTTAGCATTCTGGTGATTATTTTTATTATTTCTGTCCCAGAGTCACTGTGAGCTTCTGTTTCTTCAATGCTGCGATATTAACAAGTTCAGCCTCTTTACCTTTCTTCGCGTAGTTTGTCAACCTCATCAAATTCGTGCACTTAATATTTTACATGTATATGTTTATATCAAGCATATTTTATCTGTATATGTTTATATAAAGCATATTTTAACTGTATATGTTTATATCAAGCATATTTTACCTGTATATGTTTATATCAAGCATATTTTACCTGTATATGTTTATATCAAGCATATTTTACCTGTATATGTTTATATCAAGCATATTTTACCTGCATATGTTTATATCAAGCATATAGATGTCATGTTTGTTTATGTGTTGTTCTTATTGTTATTGTTATTGGTAACAGTAGTAGCAGCAGCGACAGCAGTAGTAGTCGTAGAGTTATAGCAGCAGAATTTATAATAGTAGCAGCAGTAGTAGTAACAGTAATAATAGTAGTGATAGTAGTAGCAGTAGTAGTAACAGTAATAATAGTAATGATAGTAGTAGCATTAGTAGTAACAGTATTAATAGTAGTGATAGTAGTAGCATTAGTAGTAACAGTAATAATAGTAGTGATAGTAGTAGCAGTAGTAGTAACAGTAATAAGAGTAGTAATAGTAAAAGCAGTAGCAGTAACAGTAATATTAGTAGTGATAGTAGTAGCAGTAGTAGTAACAGTAATAATAGTAGTGATAGTAGTAGCAGCAGTAGTAACAGTAATAATAGTAGTGATAGTAGTAGCAGCAGTTGTAGTGTTAGCAGTAGCAGGAATAGTAATAGCAGCAGCAGCAGCAGTAACAGTGGTAGTAGTAGTACTAGTAGTAGTAGTAGTAGTAGTAGTAGTAGCAGCAGCAGCAGCAGTAATAGTAGTAGTAGTATTAGTAGTAGTAGTAGTAGTAGCAGCAGTAGTAGTAGTAGTAGTAAGTAGTACTAGTAGTAGTAGTAGTAGTAGTAGTAGCAGCAGCAGTAGTAATAGTAGTAATAGGTAGTAGTAGTAGTAGTAGTAGTAGTAGTAGTAATAGTAGTAGTAGTAGTAGTAGTAGTAGTAGTAGTAGTAGTAGTAGTAGTAGTAGTAAACAAAATAGAAGTATTTTGCTTTTTTTGCACTGTGTTGACTGCACATTTGATATTTCTGTTGACATCTGATTATGTTGAATCAACTCTTCTGTAATATAATTATTGTTCACACGGTGCACAAATTCAAGCATAAATTCTGTTTTACACTTATCTCAACTGGCATCAGCGAGGCCTTACCCTTAACTGTCCAAGCATCAGCGAGACCTTACCCTTAACTGTCCAAGCATCAGCGCGACCTTACCCTTAACTGTCCAAGCATCAGCGCGACCTTACCCTTAACTGTCCAAGCATCAGCGCGACCTTACCCTTAACTGTCCAAGCATCAGCGCGACCTTACCCTTAACTGTCCAAGCATCAGCGCGACCTTACCCTTAACTGTCCAAGCATCAGCGCGACCTTACCCTTAACTGTCCAAGCATCAGCGCGACCTTACCCTTAACTGTCCAAGCATCAGCGCGACCTTACCCTTAACTGTCCAAGCATCAGCGCGACCTTACCCTTAACTGTCCAAGCATCAGCGCGACCTTACCCTTAACTGTCCAAGCATCAGCGCGACCTTACCCTTAACTGTCCAAGCATCAGCGCGACCTTACCCTTAACTGTCCAAGCATCAGCGAGGCCTTACCCTTAACTGTCCAAGCATCAGCGAGGCCTTACCCTTAACTGTCCAAGCATCAGCGAGGCCTTACCCTTAACTGTCCAAGCATCAGCGAGGCCTTACCCTTAACTGTCCAAGCATCAGCGAGACCTTACCCTTAACTGTCCAAGCATCAGCGAGACCTTACCCTTAACTGTCCAAGCATCAGCGAGGCCTTACCCTTAACTGTCCAAGCATCGGCGAGGCCTTACACTTAACTGTCCAAGCATCGGCGAGGCCTTACACTTACCTTCACAGAAATCAGCGCGAGCTTACACTTACCTTCACAGAAATCAGCGCGAGCTTACACTTACCTTCATAGAAATCAGCGCGAGCTTACACTTACCTTCATAGAAATCAGCGCGAGCTTACACTTACCTTCACAGAAATCAGAGCGAGCTTACACTTACCTTCACAGAAATCAGCGCGAGCTTACACTTACCTCCACGAGCTTCAGCGCGGCCTCTTTGATAGCTAGCCTCTGGAGAAAGACAAATGTGGGGGAGGGGGTGGGGAGATAAATTGAGATATTTCTCGCTTCTCTCTCTTTCTCTCATTTCTAGATTTCAGTTTGTGTATTTATACATATAAGGATTCATATATAAGAATGTGTTTGTGTTCGTTAGCTTATTTAGGTGCGCATTTAAATGCTTATACATACATATTGTCAGATAGTGCGATGCCGACAGTGACATGGATAATTCATTTCTTCAGCAACTATCAGAAACTTTACATACAATGGACACGTCAGTGCTTATTCAGCGGAATACTGTGCAAATCAGTCCATGTCTTGAAGAGGCTGATAATATAAGCCATGGCTAGAACAGACTGACAGATGTGGCATCACATATAAGTTCAGTCCATGTCTTGGAGAGGATGATAAGATAAGCCATGGCTAGAACAGATTGACAGATGTGGCATCACACATAAACTCATTGATGAAAATACAAAACGTGTTTTGCTTCACACACTGCAAAAGGTAGAGTAGCTGACTACCTAAGTATACCACCAGCTAAGCACGGTGACAGAATGTTTTTACAGATTAGCTCAGAAAGCATTCATTGAAATACAGTTGAAAAACCCAGACACGCAAATTGTTATCATGAACTGTTTCATCTATGGTCTGTGTGACAAGTCCTTACAACTCAAAGTCTTGCGAAAATGTTATTTTAGCTTCAATGAAGTGTGCAAATGTGGGCTGCAAGAGGAAAATTTACAAAAGAGACCTGAGGAGAGAAATATGTAGCTCGACAAAGTGCTGTCTCAAGAGCGCACAGCAGAGCACAACGCAGCACAGTTCATGAGGTGTCTACAAGTCACAATGTGTCACATCGCCCACCTCATAGCTACACAATGAGCAGTTACTCAGGATCGCACACCTCATAGTTGCACAGTGAGCGGTTACACATTATCGCACACCTCATAGTTACACAATGAGCGGTTACTCAGGTAACTCCATAGGATATTTTCGTTGCGCAAAAATGAACCACCTGAACTACATGGCTAGAGAGTGCTGGAAGACTCTTACTTAGCAGTCAACCACGACAAAATGTGCATACAAGACATTTGTACAATAACAAAGAAATGTCAAGTAACCGAAACAGAGTAACTACCACATAGACTACGACATTATATAAGTTTCTGCCTAGAATAAGACATTATATAAGTTTCTGCCTAGACTAAGACATTATATAAGTTTCTGCCTAGACTAAGACATTATATACGTTTCTGCATAGACTACGACATTATATAAGTTTCTGCCTAGACTACGACATTATATACGTTACTGTCTAGACTACGACATTATATACGTTACTATCTAGACTACGACATTATATACATTACTATCTAGACTACGACGTTATATAAGTTTCTGCGTAGACTACGACATTATATACGTTACTGTCTAGACTACGACATTATATACGTTACTATCTAGACTACGACATTATATACGTTACTATCTAGACTACGACGTTATATAAGTTTCTGCGTAGACTACGACATTATATACGTTACTGTCTAGACTACGACATTATATACGTTACTGTCTAGACTACGACATTATATACGTTACTATCTAGACTACGACATTATATACATTACTATCTAGACTACGACGTTATATAAGTTTCTGCGTAGACTACGACATTATATACGTTTATTCCTAGACTACGACATTATATACATTACTATCTAGACTACGACGTTATATAAGTTTCTGCGTAGACTACGACATTATATACGTTACTGTCTAGACTACGACATTATATACGTTACTGTCTAGACTACGACATTATATAAGTTTCTGCTTAGACTACGACATTATATACGTTACTGTCTAGACTACGACATTATATACGTTACAGTCTACACTACGATATTATATAAGTTTCTGCCTAGACTACGACATTATATACGTTATTGTCTAGACTACGACATTATACACGTTTCTGTCTAGACTACGACATTATATACGTTACTGTCTAGACTATAACATTATACAGGTTTCTGCCTAGACTACGACATTATACACGTTTCTGCCTAGACTATGACATTATATACGTTTCTGCCTAAACTACGACATTATATACGTTACTGTCTAGACTACGACGTTATATACGTTACTGTCTAGACTGCAATATTTTACACCTTTCTGCCTAGATTACGACATTATATACGTTACTGTCTAATCTAAGACATTATACAAGTTAATGTCCAGACATTATATACGTTACTGTCTGGAACACGGCGCTAGAAGTCATGTTCGTGGGAGGGCTACAGTCCGGCCGACCAAGCCTCCCAGCTTAAGACAAGATCGGAGTAAGATGCAGGCATTCACACACACACACACACACACAGAGTAGCTATATCATGTACCTTGCCCCCGTTATACTGGATAATAGAGTTGTACATTCACTTGTGGACACAGGTAGTGAGGCGTGCATGATAAAGGAAAGGGTGTAGTTTTCTGTTATTAAGAAATTTCCCTTACAGAGGCCGAATAAATCACTATCATCGGTCAGCAATGATAAAATACGCATTCTTGGTGAAACCATTGTAACATTTAAACTGGCAGGACAGAAGTTTTCTCACAATGCTTTTGTGTAACCAACCATGAATAGACCGGTTATTATTGGTGGGGAGTTTTTAGGGGGCATGCAGACCAACAAAACTACTTTGATTAAAAGAAGTCAACTGTGAACGGAATTCCAGTGACAATGAGAGACGAGCAGGAGATAAGCAAAACAGTACGGTCCATGAGAGAGATAGGAGTCAAACCTCATACCATAAACATTCCAGTTAAATTACAACGCAGGCTAACATGATAAGGAAATGGTGGTCTCAAAA
Organism: Achatina immaculata; assembly: GCA_009760885.1. Taxonomy (NCBI): domain Eukaryota; kingdom Metazoa; phylum Mollusca; class Gastropoda; order Stylommatophora; family Achatinidae; genus Lissachatina; species Lissachatina immaculata. The sequence continues at coordinate 30,651,646 of CM019710.1, read as the reverse complement.
CATGTTCAAGGTCAGCTAGCAGATGAACCGTGAGTTGAGCTCGTGGATACCTGGTACGTCCAGATGTCAAGGGGCGTATGCCAGTCACGTTGTTGAATAACACCAACAAGCATATTAACATTCATCAAGGTGAGATTATAACACATGACAAAACTGCGGGAGAGTATACATGACTACAGCAAAGAATACAGACATCGACAATCTTATCTTATATCTTATATCCTTCCCGTGCCGTTAGACGTCACATAGGGCTCGCAAAGTAGTTCGCCAATATTTCCTGTCTTCGGCGAGTCTTTCAACCTCAACAAAGGATGTTATGCCTGTTAACTTGGCCTCTCTTAATAATGTTCTCTTCAGAGTTTCACGCGGTCTGCCCCTTACATCGACAATACCCCAGCAAAAATTAGTCAAAGAAGCAAAGAACTACAGTCCCAGCTGAAGGTAGAAGACAAACATAGATCTGGGGTGGACGAGCTGATTCGTGACAATCACGATGTGTTCGCCCTGTAAGATTTGGAACTTGGCAGAACTGAAACTGTTACACTTGACAAAGATACAGATGACCACCCTTCAGCTTATACAAAGCCCTATCCTACGCCCCTAAAATATAGAACAGTATTCGAAAAGGCTACAGCTAAGATGCTTGAAGCTAACATCATGGAATTGTCGTCATTAAAAAGATAGATGGATCGCACAGATTCTGCTGTGATTTCCGAAATCTCTACAAAATTACTTCTCCCATTGTATACAGAATGCCAAATATCGAGGAAATATTCTCACTCCTTGACGGAGCCAAGTACTTTACGAGCCTGGATGCAAGATTTGGAAATTGGTTTTTCCCTATAAAGAGTGAGTCAAAAGTAAAAACAGGCTTTTCATTAAGTTTTGGAAAATATCAATTTGGTCGCCTTGCCTTTGGGTTATCTATCAAATGCTCCTGCGGCCTTTGTGGCTGTAATGGATCAGGTTCTACAAGGCCTAAATCACTTCGCTCTCGGTTATGTCGACATTTTAGTGCATACGAAAACAAACTTGCAGGATCACCTTACGCACATCCAGAAAGTGTTCAAGAGACTGAGAGAACATTAGGTTGAGCTAATTATATTACAGTGCAACTTTGCACAGGCAGAAATCATTTACCTGGGACATACTATCAGCCAGAGAGGAATTGCTCCAAATTATGATAAAGTTAAGGTCATTCAAGAAGTTGAACCCGCTAAAATAATGAAACAAGTCGGAAACTTCATTGGCATAGTATCTTGTTATAGGAGATTTATCATGATTTATCATGAGATTTATCAGTTAAAGCAAGGCTGCTTATAGTGTTAACAAGAAAACTTGCAAGATTTTTGTGGTCTAAGGAAGAGCGATCTGTTGTCACTGATAATATCGGCTTACCGAATGTACATAAGCCCATTGTGATGCGTCAGCAAATACAACAGGAGCTGTACTCACACAGGATGATAACTACAAACCGCAGAAAATGTTAGATCAAGGAGAACGTCTACGACTTATATATTTCCTGTGGCATAGACTCAGCAAAACACAGCAACGGTGGCATATTAACGAAAGAGAGTGTTATGCTATAGTCTATGTACTGCAGAAGCTACACAATTATGTATTGCGTTCAAAATTAACAGTAAGAACTGACAGCAGGGGGCTGATAAATTTGCTACAATCAAGTCATTAAAAAGAGAAAGATTGAAAACTGGGCCCAGTTCGTCCAGTCATATGTTACTGATGATACAACATGTGCCGAGTTCACAAAATATGACAGATTTATTGTCACGGCCTGTATTAGCAGCTGTGTGTCAGATCACACAGACCAAGATGAGTCCTAAACAGATATGAATGACAGCATGCTGCAGGTCAATATCATCGATTCTTCCTCCTTTCTCCCAAAAGACTTTCTTGCATATAATCCTCTCCCCACAGCCAAGGACCCTCTACCTGACCTTACTTCAGATGTCAGACGATCTGATTTGGAGATTTACCTAGCAGAAGAACAAGATAAATATCCGAAAGTGAAGAGATTGAAGTGCAAACTGTTAGAACAAAGTCCACAAACCTTAGAAATGGGAAAGCTGGCAGTCAGAAATAATGTATTAATGGTGAAACATCAAGACAACCCAGAGGTGCCATATAAGCAAAAGCATTGGACTCGATGCATTATCCGGCAGTATCACGACAGAAATGGCCACTAAGGTGCAGAAATATAGTTCAAGCCATACTTCTTAAATACCACTGGCACAGAATGCCTACTGAGGTGGCAGAGTATATAGATAAGTGTCAGGCTTGCAAATCTAGAAATCTAAGGCAATACAAACCCCTATACAGATAACTGGCATGCCCCCATGTTGTATGCACAAGGTGAGCATTGATTGCTCAGGTATATACACAACAACAGAGAGGAGTATGAAGTACATGGTTCATTTCATGGATGAATATTCCGACTGGCAGAATGTTTTGAGATGCCCTGACACCAAGAGCATGAATGTGGCAAACCTGCCAGTGGAACATTTTATCATAAGGCATGGTGTCTGACTGTCACAGACCTGCCAGTTGAACATTTTATCACAAGACACGGTGTCTGACTGTGGCAAACCTGCCAGTTGAACATTTTATCATAAGGCATGGTGTCTGACTGTCACAGACCTGCCAGTTGAACATTTTATCATAAGGCATGGTGTCTGACTGTCACAGACCTGCTAGTGGAACATTTTATCATAAGGCATGGTGTCTGACTGTCACAGACCTGCCAGTTGAACATTTTATCACAAGACATGGTGTCTGACTGTCTCAGACCTGCTAGTGGAACATTTTATCATAAGGCATGGTGTCTGACTGTCACAGACCTGCCAGTTGAACATTTTATCACAGGACATGGTGTCTGACTGTCACAGACCTGCCAGTTGAACATTTTATCACAGGACAAGGTGTCTGACTGTCACAAACCTGCCAGTTGAACATTTTATAACAAGACACGGTGTCTGACTGTCACAAACCTGCCAGTTGAACATTTTATAACAAGACACGGTGTCTGACTGTCACAAACCTGCCAGTTGAACATTTTATAACAAGACACGGTGTCTGACTGTCACAAACCTGCCAGTTGAACATTTTATAACAAGACAAGGTGTCTGACTGTCACAGACCTGCCAGTTGAACATTTTATAACAAGACATGGTGTCTGATTGTGGCAAACCTGCTAGTGGAACATTTTATCACAAGACATGGTGTCTGACTGTCTCAGACCTGCTAGTGGAACATTTTATCACAAGACATGGTGTCTGACTGTCTCAGACCTGCTAGTGGAACATTTTATCACAAGACATGGTGTCTGATTGTGGCAAACCTGCTAGTGGAACATTTTATCACAAGACATGGTGTCTGACTGTCTCAGACCTGCTAGTGGAACATTTTATCACAAGACATGGTGTCTGACTGTCTCAGACCTGCTAGTGGAACATTTTATCACAAGACATAGTGTCTGACTGTCGCAAACCTGCTAGTGGAACATTTTATTACAAGACATGGTGTCTGACTGTCTCAGACCTGCTAGTGGAACATTTTATCACAAGACATAGTGTCTGACTGTCGCAAACCTGCTAGTGTAACATTTTATCACAAGACATGGTGTTCCATTGGCGAATGTCACTGATAAATGGCAGTAGTTTTGTGGAAAACAATTCCAGGAGATGATAAAGAGATACAACATTCACCATATCAAGACAGCGCCTCACCACCCGCAGGTAAATGGTTCTAATGAGAGACAGCATAGAACTTTAAATGATATTTCGTCGAAGTTAGTAAACAAGGATCTCACTAGCTGGGACAAACACTTAGCATCAGCTGTGTCAACTATGAATATGAATACATCAAAGGGGACGCTCTATGCGCCATTTTTCTTAATTTACGGTAGATATCCCGTGCTGCCCATAGACGGCTTGTTAAAACCTCATAGACTTTCTATAATTAATATAATTCGATCGAACAAACACTGCTCCAGCAACATAAATCATTTGCATTACATTGTGAACTATATGAACAGCATGAAGGAGAAAAGAATCCCCCCCCCCAAAAAAAAAAAAAACATGAACAGCATGATGGAGAAAAGAAAATCCGAAAAACGATGAAAATGCAAATATTGAAGAATTATAGGTCGGAGACCCGGTATTTTTCAGCAGCCACAAGGTACTGTCAAAGCATGATAACAAGTGGAGACACCATTTTTAGTATCAGGAAGTTATCGCTCTTGACTTATTATATTTAAAAGCAGTTTACTAGAAAAGTGTACAGGACTCACATAAAAGACATCAGAAAGTTAGGTATTGACTGGGCTGTTACGGATTGTTCCATCACGAGAACTCGAGCTGCCAAAAGAGCCAGATTTTGTGAGTCTGAACAATCGCTGGAAGTTCCAGACACGCATGACAATGTGAACCATTCATGAGTTTTCTGACAGCGGCAATGTTTCAGAACCTACAGATTTAGATCAAGGTGAACATATTATTCAAGATAGTAGAACCGACACATCGAGGACAGAATTCAGCACCACGATCAAGCAGACATTCGTGATCAACAGCTTCAGAAGCAGGTACTGGATTCTGCTAACATCGAGCCTCCGAGACAGACTGTAACTAGGGTTCAACAAATGGGTCACCATCAGGTGAAACACCATGAGAATAATACGACACAAAACTCTCAACAAATGGATCACCATTAGTTGAAAAACCATGAGAATAATACGACACAAAACTCTCAACAACGGCAAGTGGCACTGAAACAACAGGTCGAATTCATGAGAGATAATAGTAGTCGGTGTCATAAAGTGAAATAACAAAAACTTGGGACAATCAAGTGGGCCTGTGAGCCTGGATAAACAAGTTCCGATTATACATAACTATCGTGGTGACAGAAAAGGCAAAAGGTATACAACAACAGGACAGTGCAGTGGGTAAAAAAAAACCGGAAAACTGATCTGCTCACGATGCATTGTTTTTTCTTTTCTTTTTTTTCCGCAGGTGATGTTAGCCAGATTCATAACAGTAATTACTTTTTTCCATACAGGTCAAGAGTTCACAGCTCTATATTATACTGCTTGTGTTTTGCTATTTTATAAACGTAAAATTTGTGATATGACATACATGGTTCTAAGGACTGTTATTGCCGGAGGTGGGGTGGAGAATTCGCTCTCTGCTCCAATGGCGTGCGTCTCAAATAGTCTCTGGCAGTCAAGTCCAGCTCCTGGCCTTCTTGTGGCAGAACTGTTTAAACTGACAGGAGAAGGGGCGAGGGCGAATATCTGGCGCCTGAAAACCAGATACTTAGGGTAGATGAGTGGCACGTTTGGTAGCTCATCTGCCGCTGCTGACGAGATTCTTCAGCTGCCGTGTGTGGAGCGGTGCTCTTCCCGGTCAGTGAAGAAAGGTGTTAATGGGGTTGCCGCGCGGCACCACTGTGGAAAAGGTGGTAGAAAGGATAAAGCGAAGCAAACAGTCAAATCACGGCGCCTCTGGTCTGGAGGTTGGCCACGTCCTAAGTGCAGTCATGTCGGGTGAAATGCCTGAACCGGCTTAATCCAGAGGTTAAGACACTGCTGGCGAGATTCTTCCGATGCTGCGCGTGGAGTGAAGCTCCTCCCGGTCAAGGAAGAAACTGCGGAAAAGAAGTAAAGGTTGCTGTGCGGCTCCGATATGAAAAGATGAAGGAAAGGATAAAGTGAAGTTTCATCGTTATGTCCAGCAGTATAGCTGCGAGATCTACACATACCACGGCGCCTCTGCTCTAGAGGCCGGCCACGTCCGAAATACACCTACGCTGGTGAAATATGCCTAAACCGGCACACACCAGGGGTGAGACTTGATGGCTAGGCATGTCACGCCACGGTCTAGAGGTCGGTCACGCCTGATATACACCCATACTGGTGAAATATGCCTAAATTGGCTCACACCAGGGGTAAACTTGAAGTCTACACATATCACTGTACCTCTGCTCTAGAGGTCGGTCACGTCCCAAACACGCCCATACTGGGATAATATGCCTAAACCGGCTTAACCAAGGGGTGGAAGTCACTAGTGGCGAGGATTCGTCCTCCTGGACAAAAGCTCCATCCTGGTCACAACTAGTAAAGGTGGCGGCCACGACCACAAAATGCTGAAGTTGGAGACACTGGACCAGAGCAGTCTAGATAGGCAACCACCTCTCACCCGGCGGGGATGTATGCGTATCCAAATCACGCTGGGGTTTTCCGGTGAGAAAGTCCAACACTGGACTGGATGGGCAACCACTTTTCACCCGGCGGCGATACACAGGTATCTCAAAACATGTCGAGGTTTTCCGGTGAGGAAGTCCAACTCTAGACTAAACTGGTGCAACGAAAACCACGGTGTCACGCAATCCCGCTTCAGAGACCCACCAAGAATACAGTCTCAAGCCCTACGATACTCTGAATCTCTTGTGGTCTTCTCGAAGATCTCGTGTGGTCCTTTTGGGGACCACATGGGGGACCATGAGACTTAAGGAGGACCACAGGCGTAAATTCAGTGGGATCACAGGGCGTTCTTGGTGGTAGAAGGGAACGAAGAAGAAGAAGACATACATTTTTCTGTCAGGGTGAGAGAGTATGTGGACGATCCACGACTGGGTCAAGAGGCGTATGACCTTGACCGAAGCGTCATCGTCCACGTGATTGGTAGGTGGTTTCGGAAAGATATGTAGAAAGAGATTGAAACATTGGCTGGAATTCAGTGTAGACAGAGGCAATGGCCGGGCTGTGTCTTGTGTAGCTGTGCATGTGCATGTGGATGTGCTGTAAATTCCTGTGTATTATGGTGATCATTGGCTATATTCTGCCGTGCCCACCTCATGTGATGTGGATTATGTAGTTGTGCAGTAAGCTGTGGTGTAGGTTTCTGTGTTTATGTATCAATATGGACATGATTTCAGTGTAATGTATCAGTATATTTTATGGGCAACATGTTTGATTCGCTATTATGCTTTCATGTGAATTGATGTTGTGCTGCAGCAACGCGGTTATATAGAGGTGTGTCATGGCAGCCTTAGCTGCGGGGAATAAGTGTCAAGAGAGCACGGGTCCATCAGGTTTTCAATGATGCAATATGAGAAATCAATTATAATGTGATAACATGCTTAATTACCATTATAATGACACCTGTCTTGATGTCATGTTAATGTCAATGTCAGCTGTATGTGTTGTTGTGGCGTAACTTGAGATTAAAATGCTGTGTCGTTAATTTCTGACTTGGTGATTTGTACTGCACGTCAATGTATTGTGTATTGATTAAAAGCTCAGGATTTATGCTTAATTAGCATACAACATACCAAAGAGGGGAGAACCTGGGTTGGCGGTATTGATGGGAGAGCTAGATGGAGTCAAGTACGGTAGTAGATTTCTAAGTATTGTTGTTCTGTAACATCTGGAGAAAATATCCCCCCCCCCCCTCAACTAGTTATAAAATATAAACTTACACCAACAAGTTTTACACGAACTTGGAAGTGAAGCATGGCTGGAGATAGTGTTTAGGTAATCCAGAAAAGTGAAGCTGACGGCTGGAATTCTGTGCATAACAAATCCAGCAACATGGCTTCAAAACTTCAGTGCTTAAATATGATCTACAAATTCTACTTTCCTTTGCTCGTGAACATTCCTTCAGGAGAAAATCTAAACTTCGTGAAATCGCCTGTTTACAGACCTCGGACTAGCCTCTCAAAAACAACCTAATTTTAGGTAAATAAAAAAAAAAAAAAACGAAACATGTCCAGAGAAAGTTCAATAAAAGTCATCAGAATCTCGAGATGTCAACGTGAGAAAATGACCTTCAGTGAAAAACGAACTGGACATTAGAAAATTAACTTTCATAAAACATATCATGATAGAGTACACGATGACCCGTGATTTTTTCACAGTCCTAGTTTGAAATTCCTTTGACCTCTCTACGGCAATAATACTAAGGGGCTATAATCAAACCGTCAAAAATACTAGAATTATCATGGATTATATCCCTTAGATAGAATTCTGTCACATGTGTGTCCTGATTTTACTGCGTCATTTGCTGCCTAACACGCTCCGTCTTCGGCAGTCTCTCACTAGTCGTTCTAACGAGGTCAGGAAAGACAAGCTACTCGACGTTATAGCTTTGTGCGTTTCTGAGAAACAATCCTGTTTTGAGCACCGTGAAAAGATATATGATCTAGGCACATTCAGCCATCATCATCGTCATCATCATCATCATCATCATCATCATCATAAGATGTGTGAACTAGGCACATTCACCAATCATCATCATCATCATTATAAGATATGTGAACTAAGCACACTAAGTCATCATCATCATCATCAGATCTGTGAGCTAGGCACATTCAACCATCATCATCATCATCCATCATCATCATCACCAACGCTCAACAGAACAACGGTGCTATACCATGACGGACGCAACAAGTATGCTCAGTTCCGATTAGTCACCTCAACCAAACCGTTCTCGTCTTATTAATAGGTTACACATATGCCACCATTGTTTATGTATATTGTTATCACTGTCATTGTTATTACTAACAGCAGTTGCAGCAGTGACAGCAATAGAAGTACTAATAGTGGTAATATTAGTAGGAATAGTCGTAGTAGTAATAATAGAGCTAATAGTAGTAGTAGTAGTTGAGTAGTAGCGGCAGTAGTAGTAATAGTAGTATTAGTGGTAATAGTGAAACAGCAAGAGTAGTGTTAATAATAGTGGTAGTAGAAGTAATAGTAGTAATAGTGGTAATAGTAGTAGTAGTAGTAGTAGTAGTAGTAATAGTGGTAGTAGTAATAGTAGTAATAGTGGTAATAGTAGTAGTAGTAGTAGTAGTAGTAATAGTGGTAGTAGTAATAGTTGTAATAATGGTAATAGTATTAGAAGTAGTAGTAGTATTAATAGTTGTAGTAGTAGTAATAGTGTTAGTAGTAATAGCAGAAATGGTGGTAGTAGTAGTAGTAGTAGTAGTAGTAATAGTGGTAATAGTAGTGGTAGTAATAGTAGTAAAAGTGCTAGTAGTAGTAAGTGTAGTAGTAATAGTGATAGTAATAGGAATAGTGGCAGTACTAGTACAAGTAGTAATAGCAGTGGTAGTAGTAGTAGTAACAATGGTAACAGATTTGCAGTACTAGTAATAAAATTAGAAGTAGTAGTGCTAACAGCAGCAGCAGTAAAAGCAGTTAACAATTAAAATGTAAAAATCTGACGTCCTGTTAAAACTTCATAGATTGTACTATAATGAAGATAATTCGATTGAACATACACTGCTGCAGCAACATAATGCATTTGCATACATTGTAAACCATATGAACAGTATGAAGGAGAAACGCAGTAGTAGTAGTACTGGTAGTAGTTGCAATAGTAGTAATAGTAGTAGTAGCAGTCGTCGAAATAACAGTTGCAGTGATAGTAGTAGTGGTAGAAGTAGTAGTAGTAGTAGTAGTAGTAGTAGTAGTAGTAGTAGTAATAGTAATAGTAGTAGCAGCAGCAGAAGTAGTAGAAGTAGTAGCAGAAGTATCAGTAGTAGCAGTAACAGTAGTAGTAGTAGTAGTAGTAGTAGTAGTAGTAGTAGTAGTAGTAGTAGTAGTAGTAGCAGTAGTAGTAGTAGCAGAAGTATCAGTAGTAGCAGTAACATTAGTAGTAGTAGTAGTAGTAGTAGTAGTAGCAGCAGCAGTAGTAGTAGCCGTAGTAGTAGCTGCAGTAGCAGTAGTAGCAGTAACAGTAGTAGCAGCAGGAGTAGTAGCAACACCAGTAGTAGTAGTAGTAGTAGTAGTAGTAGTAGTAGTAGTAGTAGTAGTAATAGTAGTAGTAGTAGTAGTAGTAGTAGTAGTAGTAGTAGTAGTAGTATGAGAGGAAGTCGATAAATAAGTCGTAGATCCACACAAAATGAAAACGAATATTAATTAATGGTTTTTGGCGGCACATAGCAGCATTAATTGTCGCGAAATTAAAACCAAAGCTACATCCCAGCGTGCCACGGTTATTTAACAGTCACTGTTTTAATATGACGAGTGTGGTGAATGCGTGTATACGTGAGAAGAACTGTTCGGATTTGTGTGTTAATATGACGAGTGTGGTGAATGCGTGTATACGTGAGAAGAACTGTTCGGATTTGTGGGTTAATATGACGAGTGTGGTGAATGCGTGTATACGTGAGAAGAACTGTTCGGATTTGTGTGTTAATATGACGAGTGTTGTGAATGCGTGTATACGTGAGAAGAACTGTTCGGATTTGTGTGTTAATATGACGAGTGTGGTGAATGCTTGTATACGTGAGAAGAACTGTTCGGAGTTGTTTGTTAATATGACGAGTGTGGTGAATGCGTGTATACGCGAGAAGAACTGTTCGGAGTTGCGCGTTTTCTGTGCGCCAAGGGACAGAGAGTAGCTATATAACGCGCAGAGAAAATGCGTAAAGAAATGATTGAAGTGTACGGTGAAAAGTGTATGTGAAGAAAGCTGTCTGTTATCAGATCCAGAAATGTAAGAACGGACGAATCACCTGATGGTCGCCATTTCAGAGACGACGAAGACGTTGCCATGGAGACAACTCATTGACTGGGACCAGAAACCTTTGATGCTGGCCTTCAAGGATTTGTGAGTCGATGAGACAAGTGTCTGAATGGAAAGGGGCTTTTATGTCGAAAAAGATCACGCAAGTACATGCAGTTTGTCCCCCTTACTTGTTTTCCGACTTATTTGTTGACTTTGTTTGTCACGTGTTAACTACATGTTTGATACTTCTGTTAAAATCTGATTGTTTTACTGAACCAGTAAAGTCCAAGTCTGTTTACTTTTTTGTTCACATGACGGACAAATGTAAACATTACTACCTGATTGATACTTACCTGTAATAGATTCATTGCGCCCTCTTTCATAGTTAGCGTCTGGAGAAAAACAAATGAGAGTGTGCATATAAGAATATGAATTATGTGTGTATCAGCTTATTTGGGTGCTTAATGAAATACGAATATATAAATATATATGGAAATTCCCATTTCCATGCCATTAGGGGATATTGGGGAATACGATGTTAGACCCATATCTTACATGACCTTCGGCACATGAAAGTCTGATGTGGTCAATATCACGCCTGGAAACTTTACCTTCCAAGATTTCTCTGGTACCCATTTTCCGAGGCTAGGTGAACTCCGGGGCCATATTGGTCAGAAAAAGATCCCGCTGAGCTGGGGATTCGAACATATATATATAGAAGGAAGGAGGGAAATAAGGAACACAGGTTGCTCTATGTCTAGCTACTCTTCTGTAAACTTTGAGTAACCCAGAGATGGCAGAATTACAAGCCTGATATTCCACGACACAGAGTCTCAGATCAAAATCATCAGCCCAGATTAACTCAGTTTACTGACTCCTCATAACGAAGTTTCCCTACATCGATGATGGCGTTAAACGAATGATAAAATAACGAAATACACCAAGCGAATTGCGGTCTCAGCACCTGACTGTGGAGTTAGTGCGTAAACATTTGTCATTGTATCCAGTCTGTGGTCGAAGAATACAAGGTAGGAAAGACAAGGCTTGCAATGATGCTACAAGAATCTACAGATCCAGCAGTACAAGAAGTGCAGCCAACACTTAAAACTGAATGAAAATGGAAAGTAAGTGAAGAAGTGACCGCAGCCAGGGAAACACATGAGCTGAAAGAAGTAATAGGATACACCCAGACCAACAGAAGGGGATTTGGTCATGGTGAAATCAAATGGTTGTCAAAGGCCTTCTGTAAGGAAAGAGGGATATGATCATCAGCGAAGTAAGGAATTCAGAAGATGATAAGCGGGTCCAGAAGGCTGTCCAACAGGCACAGCAAAGTCAGTGGACAACATGGGAGGAAGTCCTGGAGAGATCAATAACATGGGAGGAAGTCCTGGAGAGATCACTATCATGGGAGGAAGTCCTGGAGAGATCACTAACATGGAATGATATCTGGAAAATGGCACCCTTGAGACTCAGCTTCATCATCAGAGCTACTTATGACCTTCTGCCTACAGGCTCCCACCTATACAGATGGGGTGCAGCAGAACACAAAAAGTGCTCTCTCTGCAACGAAAGGCAAACATTGGAACATGTGCTGTCAGCATGCAGAGTATCATTAGGTCAAGGACGCTACACCTGGCGGCACAACAGAGTGTTGCAGGAACTAGTAGCCGTTGTTGACAGAGCAAAAGATAAAGTAAATAACAGAAAAAGAGTTGAAGTCCCACCTAAATACTTCAAAGGCGCTGGTACGACATCGAATATTGAATTGAGGGACATTCCCTTACCATATTTGCTAGATAGTGGAAATGACTGGGTTGTGATAGCGGACCTACCAGGAAGAAAAGAATACCCGACTGCCATCAAGAACATAGGAATGCGACCGGACATTGTAGCGTACTCCATAGAAAAACCGGAACTAATAATGATCGCGCTTACGGTTCCCTACGAAACAAGAATAGAGGAGCAGCTTCTATTCCAAATGTGAGAAGTACAATGATCTGGCCAAGCAACTGAGGAAGGGGGCAGGAATCAGGGCAAAAGTGATAGCTGTAGAACTGGGAGAGAGAGGATTCGTAGCAACATCAGCATATGACCTATGTAAGCAACTGGACATAAAGGGACAAGCAAGAGCAAGGCCATTGAAAATCCTTTCAGAAACAGCAGAAAAAGGCTTTATGTTGGCTGTAGAGTATGTATGCGAAACAAGCATTGAGAACATAAATAATTTCGCTTGTCGCTGCCAATACCAGTCCTCCGTGGTTAAATCGCTAAAGACGCATATCAAGAGTGCAACGCCAACTCAATTCCGGGACAAAAAAAGCAACAACTCAAAAGACATCTGGGAGTCGTGACCGAAAGGGGCCAACCCCCTTAGAGTGTCAGGAGTTAATAAATAGGGCCGAAACATTTGTCTGATGGAGGAGGGAGTACTTCCTCTGATGATCTGAAGGAGTTGTGTTGTTGTTCCGTTCTCTACAGTAGAGAGTTTCCTGAATACAGTGACAGTAAGACATAAAATTTTCAAAGTTTTCTCAGAATGGTCCAAGCAGGAACATTTCCACATGGCTAGTCTTAAATGATGTGAAAAAAAGATGACTTAAGTTTGGTTGATTTTATATATGCCGTCCCATTCAATGAGTTTCCTTGGTCACGTGGTCATTAGCACGAGTTTTTAAATGATGGACCATAGATTAGTCCATCCTTTTAGAATCACCTGACACGTGACCTCAAGTGAGTAACTAATCTGCGAATTATAAGTCAGTAGGGTAAGGTCTATTCCTGCTTGATCTTGGGCAGCATCTGACTTTCCAAAGGACCCATCTCAGTCACCGTCTGGGAGACTGCGACCATGTTCTTTAGTGTTCTTCAATGTTAATCTTACACGCGGTTTTAGTCTACTGTGGGGAATGTTCTTTAGTGTTCTTCAATGTTAATCTTACACGCGGTTTTAGTCTACTGTGGGGAATGTTCTTTAGTGTTCTTCAATGTTAATCTTACACGCGGTTTTAGTCTACTGTGGGGAATGTTCTTTAGTGTTCTTCAATGTTAATCTTACACGCGGTTTTAGTCTACTGTGGGGAATGTTCTTTAGTGTTCTTCAATGTTAATCTTACACGCGTTTTTAGTCTACTGGGGAATGTTCTTAGTGTTCTTCAATGTTAATCTTACACGCGGTTTTAGTCTACTGTGGGGAATGTTCTTTAGTGTTCTTCAATGTTAATCTTACACGCGGTTTTAGTCTACTGGGGAATGTTCTTTAGTGTTCTTCAATGTTAATCTTACACGCGTTTTTAGTCTACTGTGGGGAATGTTCTTTAGTGTTCTTCAATGTTAATCTTACACGCGTTTTTAGTCTACTGTGGGGAATGTTCTTTAGTGTTCTTCAATGTTAATCTTACACGCGTTTTTAGTCTTCTGTGAGGAGTGTTCTTTAGTGTTCTTCAATGTTAATCTTACACGCGTTTTTAGTCTATTGTGAGGAGTGTTCTTTAGTGTTCTTCAATGTTAATCTTACACGCGTTTTTCTTTTTCTGTGAGGAGTGTTCTTTAGTGTTCTTCAATGTTAATCTTACACGCGGTTTTAGTCTATTGTGGGGAATGTTCTTTAGTGTTCTTCAATGTTAATCTTACACGCGGTTTTAGTCTACTGTGGGGAATGTTCTTTAGTGTTCTTCAATGTTAATCTTACACGCGTTTTTAGTCTACTGTGGGGAATGTTCTTTAGTGTTCTTCAATGTTAATCTTACACGCGGTTTTAGTCTACTGTGGGGAATGTTCTTTAGTGTTCTTCAATGTTAATCTTACACGCGGTTTTAGTCTACTGTGGGGAATGTTCTTTAGTGTTCTTCAATGTTAATCTTACACGCGTTTTTAGTCTACTGTGGGGAATGTTCTTTAGTGTTCTTCAATGTTAATCTTACACGCGTTTTTAGTCTACTGTGGGGAATGTTCTTTAGTGTTCTTCAATGTTAATCTTACACGCGTTTTTAGTCTTCTGTCGGGAGGGTTCTTTAGGTCAAGAAGTTCTAAATATTGCTAATCCCTAAGTGATGCCAAACTACTTCATATTTATCTGGGTGATAGAAATAAAAGTTGCATGTTTAGAGACATTGGCATGTATATCCTGGCGATAGAAATAAAGTTAGCGCGTTGTTTCTAGACAGTGGCATGTATTTCTTGATAATAGAAATAAAGACAGCGTGTTGTTTAAAGACATTGACATCTATATCTTGATAATAGAAGTAAAGGCAGCGAGTTTAGGGACATTGTGATGTATATCTTGATAATAAAAATAAAGGCAACTTTTTGTTTATAGATAAGGCCATGTATATCTTGATAGTAGAAATAAAGGCAACTTTTTGTTTATACATAAGGCCATGTATATCTTGATACTAGAAATAAAAGAAGCAGGTTGATTATAGACATTGGCATGTATATCCGGGTAATAGATTTAAAGGCAGCTGGTTGTTTATTGACCGTTGCATGTATATCTTGATAATAGAAATAATGTCAGCGGGTTTATAGACAGTGGCATATAAATCGTGATAATAGAATAAAAACAGCGAGTTTAGAGACAGTGGCATGTATATCTTGATAATAGAAATAAAGGCAACGGATTGTTTTTACACAGTGGCATGTATATCTTGATAAAAGAAATAAAGGAAACTGGTTGTTTAAACACAGCGGCATGTATACCTTGATAATTGAAATAAAGCCAACGAGTTGTTTATAGACTGGCGTGTATATCCTGTTAATAGTAATAAAGCCAACAAGTCGGTTATTGAAAGTTGCATGTATATTTTGATAATAGAAATAAAGGCAGTGGGTTGATTCTATAAAGTGGCATGTATATCTAGATAATAGAAATAATGGCAGCGGTTTTATAGACAGTGGTATACACATCGTTATAATAGAAATAACAACAGCGAGTTTAGGGACATTGGCATATATGTCTTGATAATAGAAATAAAGGCAGCGGGATTAGAGACAGTGGCATGTATATCTTGATAACAGAAATAAAGGCAACGGGTTGTTTAGAGACAGTGGCATATATATCTTGATAATAGAAATAAAGGCAGCGGGTTGCTTAGGGACATTGGCAAGTATATCTTGATAATGGAATTAAAATCAGCGGGTTGTTTATAAACTGTGGCATGTATATCTTGATAATAGAATTAAACGCAGCGGGTTGTTCATAGACATTGGGATGTTTATCTGAGTGATAGAAATATAGGCAGCGGGTTGTTTATAGACTCTGGCATGTATATCTGTTTGATAGAAATAAAGGTAGCAGGTTGTTTAGAGACTTTGGCATGTATATCTTTATAATAGAAATAAATACAGCGGGTTGTTTAGAGACAATGGCATGTAGATCTTGATAATAGAAATAAAAGCAGCGAGTTGTTTATAGATATTGACATGTATATCAGATAGTAGAAATAAAGGCAGCTGGTTGCTTAGGGACATTGACATATATATCTTGATAATGCAATTAAAATCATAGGGTTGTTTATAGACCTTGGCATGTATATCTTGATAATAGAATTAAAGGCAGCGGGTTGTTTATAGACAGTGGCATGTTTATCTGGGTGATAGAAATAAATGTAGCAGGTTGTTTAGAGACTTTGGCATGTATATCTTGATAATAGAAATAAAAGTAGCGAGTTGTTTATAGATATTGACATGTATATCAGATAGTAGAAATAAAGGCAGCTGGTTGTTTAGAGACAGTGGAATGTATATATTGGTAATAGAAATAAAGACAGCTGGTTGTTTATAGACAGTGGCATGCATATCTTGTTAATAGAAATAAAGGCAGCGTGTTGTTTAGAGACAGTGGCATGTATATCTTGTTAATAGAAATACAGTCAGCTGGTTGTTTATAGACAGTGGTATGTATATTTTGATAATAGAAATAAAGGCAGCGAGTTTAGAGACATTGTCATGTATATCTTGATAATAGATATAAGGGCAGCGGATTGTTAAAGACAGTGGCATGTATATCTTGATATTAGAAATAAAGACAACTTTTTGTTTATAGACACTGGCATGTATATCTTAATAATAGAAATAAAGGAAGCGGGTTGTTTATAGACATTGGCATTTATATCCGGGTAATAGATTTAAAGGCAGCTGACTGTTTAGAGACAGTGGCATGTAATATCTTGATAATAGAAATAAAGGCAGAGGGTTGCTTAGGGACATTAGCATGTATATCTTGATAATGGAATTAAAATCAGCGGGTTGTTTATAGACCTTGGCATGTATATCTTGATAATAGAATTAAAGGCAGCGGGTTGTTTATAGACAGTGGCATGTATATCTGGGTGATAGAAATAAATGTAGCATGTTGTTTAGAGACGTTGGCATGTATATCTTGATAATAGAAATAAAAGCAGCTGGTTGTTTAGAGACAATGGCATGTATATCTTGATAATAGAAATAAAAGCAGCGAGTTGTTTATAGATATTGACATGTATATCAGATAGTAGAAATAAAGGCAGCTCGTTGTTTAGAGACAGTGGCATGCATATCTTGTTAATAGAAATAAAAGCAGCGTGTTGTTTAGAGACTGTGGCATGCATATCTTGTTAATAGAAATAAAGGCAGCTGGTTGTTTAGAGACAGTGGCATGCATATCTTGTTAATAGAAATAAAGGCAGCGTGTTGTTTAGAGACTGTGGCATGTATAACTTGTTAATAGAATTAAACGCAGCGGGTTGTTCATAGACATTGGGATGTTTATCTGAGTGATAGAAATATAGGCAGCGGGTTGTTTATAGACTCTGGCATGTATATCTGTTTGATAGAAATAAAGGTAGCAGGTTGTTTAGAGACTTTGGCATGTATATCTTAATAATAGAAATAAATACAGCGGGTTGTTTAGAGACAATGGCATGTAGATCTTGATAATAGAAATAAAAGCAGCGAGTTGTTTATAGATATTGACATGTATATCAGATAGTAGAAATAAAGGCAGCTGGTTGCTTAGGGACATTGACATATATATCTTGATAATGCAATTAAAATCATAGGGTTGTTTATAGACCTTGGCATGTATATCTTGATAATAGAATTAAAGGCAGCGGGTTGTTTATAGACAGTGGCATGTTTATCTGGGTGATAGAAATAAATGTAGCATGTTGTTTAGAGACTTTGGCATGTATATCTTGATAATAGAAATAAAAGTAGCGAGTTGTTTATAGATATTGACATGTATATCAGATAGTAGAAATAAAGGCAGCTGGTTGTTTAGAGACAGTGGAATGTATATATTGATAATAGAAATAAAGACAGCTGGTTGTTTATAGACAGTGGCATGCATATCTTGTTAATAGAAATAAAGGCAGCGTGTTGTTTAGAGACAGTGGCATGTATATCTTGTTAATAGAAATACAGTCAGCTGGTTGTTTATAGACAGTGGTATGTATATTTTGATAATAGAAATAAAGGCAGCGAGTTTAGAGACATTGTCATGTATATCTTGATAATAGATATAAGGGCAGCGGATTGTTAAAGACAGTGGCATGTATATCTTGATATTAGAAATAAAGACAACTTTTTGTTTATAGACACTGGCATGTATATCTTAATAATAGAAATAAAGGAAACGGGTTGTTTATAGACATTGGCATTTATATCGGGGTAATAGATTTAAAGGCAGCTGACTGTTTAGAGACAGTGGCATGTATATCTTGATAATAGAAATAAAGGTAGCGAGTTTAGAGACATTAGCATGTATATCTTGTTAATGGAAATAAAACTGCGGGTTCTTTATAGACAGTGGCATGTATATCTTGATAATAGAAATAAAGGCAACGAGTTGTTTATAGACAGTGACGGAGAACTTTTTAGTTAAATAAGTAGTTCGGAAGGATATTGGCCGGTGATGCAGTTCTGCACTAAGTATGACATCTCGTGTGCCCCTGTAAATCTGACTGATGAATGCTAGTGACAGCGTCTTCTCGTGGAGCCTCTGGTGAGACGGTTTCTAACAACTAACACAAAGTAACACACTGACAACGTCACTTTTCCTGTAGAATAAACACGTGATGGGGGCCCAGGCACTAGACAGTTGAACAGCCGACATAGCTTGTTACCAACAACATATCATGAAAAACATCAGGTGAGTTTAATAATGGCTCACAATGATATTGATAAAGTTCATATGATGAATGATGATATTATCGAGACACGTGTCAAAATACTGGTGACAAGACACAGATAAATAACCGTAGTCAACCAGAACCACCAGAAGACGACGAGACATACATAGTAGCGACATGGCTGTTTCTCTCACACATCATCAAGTTAGCACAATACACAATCTCTCTCACATATCATTACTCCAGCACAAAACACAACCTCTCTCACACATCATCACCCTGGCATAAAACACAACCTCTCTCACACATCATCACCCTGGCATAAAACACAACCTCTCTCACACATCATTACTCCAGCACAAAGCACATCCTCTCTCATATATCATTACTCCAGCACAAAACACAAACTCTCTCACATATCATTACTCTAGCACAAAACAGAACCTCTCTCACATATCATTACTCTAGCACAAAACAGAACCTCTTGAAGCAGTTTACTCGTGGTGATTCCATCTTCTCTTCTTCTCTGTGTAGAATGTAAACTTGTTACTCATCTCCCTGTAAATTTCCACTGTTGTCCACTGGAATAATGTTCTTTCTGTTTACAACGACAAGTGTTGACTTTATCAGTTACTGTTAACATTTTATCTCATTTAATCTACGACTATTCTACGTTGTTTTGCGAATGTTTTGTATTTCACTTCACAGATGTACTTGCTCCCAGGTTCATTCTCTCTCAGTGGAAATAGTAATAGAGAAGCAGTACATTTACAGTTGAAATGAATTTAATGATGCACGGGGTGACGATTAGTCGATGAGCGATATGACAAGAATGACAAAAGCATCAACAAAATCCATGGACACAAGACTGGACATCTCCACGATATAATATATGTTCCAGCAGACTGCTGTCGCCATCAGAACATCCTAACACACTCTATTCTACATCTATTTACTAAACAACAACGTTTCTAACAGACTAATCTACGTCTATCTCAGACGATATACAAAACACAATTGTTCCTCAGTCATATGATTTCTCTCTCTCCTGTTAGAAGATAACTCATTTTATACAAATATATAAATCTCAGATGAGTTATCAATCTTACATCCTAACATTCAGTATGCTGCTATAGTCTCTCTCACATATCATTACTTCAGCACACAACACGACTTCTCTTACACATCATCACTCCGGCAGAAAACACGACCTCTCCCACATATCATAACTCCAACACAAAACACTACCTATCTCACATATCATAACTCCAGCACAAAACACTACCTATCTCACATATCATTACTCCAACACAAAACACTACATATCTCACATATCATTACTCCAACACAAAACACTACCTATCTCACATATCATTACTCCAACACAAAACACTACCTATCTCACATATCATTACTCCAACACAAAACACTACCTATCTCACATATCATTACTCCAACACAAAACACTACCTATCTCATATATCATTACTCCAACACAAAACACTACCTATCTCACATATCACTACACCAACACAAAACACTACCTATCTCACATATCATAACTAAAGCACAAACACTACCTACCTCATATATCATTACTCCAACACAAAACACTACCTATCTAACATATCATTACTCCAACACAATCACTACCTATCTCACACATCATTACTCCAACACACAACACTACATATCTCACATATCATAACTCCAGCACAAAACACTACCTATCTCACATATCATTACTCCAACACAAAACACTACCTATCTCACATATCATTACTCCAGCACACAACACTACCTATCTCACATATCATTACTCCAACACAAAACACTACATATCTCACATATCATTACTCCAACACACAACACTACATATCTCACATATCATAACTCCAACACACAACACTACATATCTCACATATGATTACTCCAACACACAACACTACATATCTCACATATAATTACTCCAACACAAAACACTACCTATCTCACATATCATTACTCCAACACAAAACACTACATATCTCACATATCATTACTCCAACACACAACACTACCTATCTCACATATCTTTACTCCAACACAAAACATTACCTATCTCACATATCATTACTCTAACACAATCACTACCTATCTCACATATCATTACTCCATCACAAAACACTGCCTATCTCACATATAATTACTCCAACACAAAACACTACCTACCTCACATATCATTACTCCAACACAAAACACTACCTGTCTCACATATCATAACTAAAGCACAAACACTACCTACCTCACATATCATTACTCCAACACAAAACACTACCTATCTAACATATCATTACTCCAACACAAAACACTACCTATCTAACATATCATAACTCCAACACAAAACACTACCTATCTCAGATATCATCACTCAGGCAGAAGACACGATCTCTCCCACATATCATAATTACAGCAGAAACACTACTTATCTCACATATCATAACTCCAGCACAAAACACTACCTATCTCACATATCATAACTCCAGCACAAACACGACCTATCTCACATATCATAACTCCAGCACAAACACTACCTATATCACATATCATTACTCCAACACAAAACACTACCTATCTCACATATCATAACTCCAGCACAAAACACTACCTATCTCACATATCATAACTCCAGCACAAAACACTACCTATCTCACATATCATAACTTCAGCACAAAACACTACCTATCTCACATATCATAACTCCAGCACAAACACTACCTCTCTCACATATCATAACTCCAACACAAAACACTACCTATCTCACATATCATAACTCCAGCACAAACAATACCTATCTCACATATCATAACTCCATCACAAAACACTACCTATCTCACATATCATAACTCCAGCACAAACACTACCTATCTCACATATCATAACTCCAGCACAAACACTACCTATCTCACATATCATAACTGCAGCACAAACACTACCTATCTCACATATCATAACTCCAGCACAAAACACTACCTATCTCACATATCATAACTCCAGCACAAAACACTACCTATCTCACATATCATAACTCCAGCACAAACACTACCTATCTCACATATCATAACTCCAACACAAAACACCACCTCTCTCACATATCATAACTCCAGCACAAACAATACCTATCTCACATATCATAACTCCAACACAAAACACTACCTATCTCACATATCATAACTCCAACACAAAACACTACCTATCTCACATATCACTACTCCAGCAGAAAACACTACCTCTCTCACATATCACTACTCCAGCAGAAAACATTACCTCTCTCACATATCACTACTCCAGCAGAAAACACTACCTCTCTCACATATCACTACTCCAGCACAAAACACTACCTCTCTCACACAACGTTAGAAGAAGATTCAAACTCGGAGTAAAGTTTTAAAAAATTCATACTGTACCTTACAAATCATGATCAGATTCTCTCGCGCGGCTTTTCCAGTGAACACAATAAATACACGCCAAATGTGAGCTCTAAAATCAAGGGCAAGCACTCTATGAGCCCGAATATATAAACACACAGCCAGGGGCGTTAACTTTACGTGACAAAGTGCAGGGCTCACACTGACAGACATGTTATATTACACTAGGCATCAGCTCTGCATACACAGATTATTGTTTCATGTGACAAGTGATTACATGAGAAAAAGTAACACCAAGAAAGTCCAGAAGACAGAGGAAATTGGAAGCAATAAGACAGCAGAAGAACCATGCCCGGAAAATGTTCAAGAGGGTACATGAATCAGAAAAGGAATGATTAAGACAGGTTTGGCAGCTTCTAAAATTCCAACACTGCTCTTTGCAGAGCAGAAAGACCATGTAAAAGAAAGAGGGAAACCAGGTGCGCAAGAAAGAGTAGTTCTACAAAGATCCCTTCGGTTTTGCCAAGCAGTTATTTGAACAGTCAAAATCAGGTACGCTGAACGCAGGTAAGGAGGTGCTCGAGGAACATCTGAGCAAGATATCTCTCTCTCTCTCTCTCTCTCTCTCTCTCTGAACCTTAAGTGCCCAGGGCACATGGGGCTTCCGCAAGGGTTTTCCACAAATGCCTGTCCTTCGCCTTTTTTTCTGCTCTTGCCCAGGTGAGCCCTCTATTGCTCAACATCCTTTCTGTTGTTCTTCTCTATGTCTCTTTTGGTCTACCCTTACTTCTGTTCCCCTGTGGTGTCCATCTTAGTTCTACTTTTGGTAGTGAGTTGTCAGTCATTCAGAGCACATGTCCCAACCATCGCCAGCGTCTTTCCTCAATAATTGTTGTCAGTGGCTTCATCTGCATTTCTGCCAACAAGATGTTATTTCTTATGGTGTTTGGCCAAAATATTTTTCTAATTCTTCGTAAACATTTAGTCTGAAAAGAATTCAACTTGTTTTCTATGGTTTTGGTGATTTTACAGCATTCACTTCCATAGAGTAGTACACTTAGAACATTACTCTTAAATATCCTGATTTTCATATTAATGCTTATGTTTTTTATTTCCATATAGTCTGCAGCATTGCAAAAGCCTGGTTTGCTCTAGGGGCTCAGTTTCCTGATAAGCATTTCTCCTTCCACCTGCATTTGTTTTTTGCCTTGCTTACGTTTCTGTAGCAGTCTGATAGTTTGTTTTTTTTTACCAGATAGGGTTGCTGGCCCTATGCCGAACCCTCCTTAGTCACCTTTTACGATCATGCATGGTAGACATACTCTGATAAAAATCAGCATACACCTCTCGAGCAGATGAAAGGTCTAGTGTGGCCCTGTGCACCAGGCAGCAAATTCAAATGCAGCCCACCAACTTTACAAGAAGTAGAGAGCGTCATAATTAAAGCTAACAGCAAATCAGTACTTAGCCCAAATTGCGTTCCTTACGTACTATACAAAAGATGACCCGAAGTAATAAAGAATCTCCATAAACCCCTACTAACATCATGGATCAAGTCATTCATAAGTAAAGAACGGAAAAAGACTAACGGAATATAAATCCCAAATAAGCAGAATTCCACTGAGATCAACCAGTTCAGACCCATCTCACTTCTGTTTGTGGAAGGAAAGATATTCTTCTCCGATATGGCAAGGATTCTAACAACATACCTCCCAGGTAATAGTTACGTTAATACATCTGTGCAGAAGAGAGAAATTCCAGGTTCACTAGGATGTCTCGAGCATGCTTCAATGATTTAGGAAGCTATTCAAAAGGCAAGATCTGGAAAGCACAACGCACAGGTAATATGGCTTGACCTAGTAATGCGTATGGCTCATTACCGCACAAGATGATATGGCCAGCACTAGACATGTATCACGTGGCAAAATAAATCATGAATATGCTTATAATGTACTTCACAGTGTTCCTTAAGAGATTTGAAACATTAGGATATATTACGAGATGGACCGAGCTCCAGGTAGAATTGAAATGGGCTGTACAGTATCTCCCATAGTACAGTATCTCCCATAGTACAGTATCTCCCATAGTACAGTATCTCCCATAGTACAGTATCTCCAAAACTGTTCGTACTAGACATGCAAGTAATCCTGAAGGCGACAGAAAGAGTAGCAGAAGGCCAAACATTCAGAAATGGATGTCAGATAACACTAAAGCGTTCATGGATAACACAAAAGTAATAGCAACCAAGTCAAGCACAGGCACGAAAGTGTTAGAGTGTTTGGATAGCATTGTCATATGGTGCCGCAAAAGCTTCAAACCAAAGAAGTCTCGAAGCCTGTCACTTATAAACTGGAAAGTGATAGAAAGATCACACACAGTGGCAAATCAAATAATCCAACTTGTAGAGGAAGAGCCAGTGAAGAGCCTTGGCAGAGTACATGATGCTTCTATGAAAGACTCAAGCGCTGTGAAGCAGGTCATAGAAATAGCACAGAATAGACTGAACGTCACAGACAAAAGCAGGCTACTGGGGAAGTTCAAAATATGGTGCTTCCAGTTCATAATGATTCCAAAATTGATGTGGCCACTACCCATTTACGAAGTAAGTACCACCACAGCAGAGGCAGTCGAAATAAAGATAAATAATTCCATAAGAAAGTGATGTAGCACTGTACGGCAAGAAGAGCAAACTGCAGATACCATTCAAATCTGTGGTTGAAGAATACAAGGTAGGAAAAACAAGGCTTCCAATGATGCTACAAGAATCTACAGATCTTGTGGTATAAAAAATACAGCCAACACTTAAAACTGAACGAAAATGGAGAATAAGTCAGGAAGTGACCGCAGCCAGGGAAATACAGGAGATGAAAAAAGTAATACGATACACCCAGACCAACAGAAGGGGATTTGGTCACGATGAAATCAAATGATAGATAAATACTTCCTGTAAATTAAGAAGGAATATTATCTTCTGCGAAGTCAGGAATTAAGAGGACGATAAACGGGCCCATAATGCAGTCCAACAGTCACGACAACCCAGTTGACAAGATAAGAGGAAGTCCTGCAGAGGTCACTATCATGGGATGATATCTGCAAAATAGCACCAGTAACACTCAGCTTCATCATCAGAGATGCTTACAAACTTCTTCCTACAGGCTCACACCTATACAAATGGGGTGCAGCAGAAGACACAAAGTGCCCTCTCTGCAACGAAAAGCAAACATTGGAACATGTGCTGTCAGCATGAGAGTATCATTAGGTCAATGACGCTACACCTGGCGGCACAACAGAGTTTGCAGGAACTAGTAGCCATTGTAGACAGGGCAAAAGATAAAGCAAACAACAGCAAAAGAATTATAGTCCCACATAAGTACTTCAAAGGCGCTGGTACGACATCGAATATCGAAATCAGGAACATTACCTTACCATCACTGCTAGATGGTGGAAATGACTGTGATGTGATAGCGGACCTTCCAGAAAGAAGAGAATACCCGACTGCCATCAAGAACACAGGAATGCGACCGGACATTGTAGTGTACTCCATAGAAAAACAAGAACTAATAATGATCGAGCTTACGGTTTCGTACGAAACAAGAATAGAGGAGCAGTATTTAGTCAAGTGTGAGAAGTACAATGATCTGGTCAAGCAACTGAGGCAGGGGGCAGGAATCAGGGCAAAAGTGATAGCTGTAGAAGTGGGAGCAAGAGGATTCGTAGCAACATCAGCATACGACCTATGTAAGCAATCGGGCATAAAGGGACAAGCAAGAACAAGGCCATTGAAAAGCCTTTCAGAAACAGCAGAAAAGGCCTCATGCCAGATGTGGAGTATGCGAAACAAGCATTGAGGACTTAAATAACTTCATTTGTCACAACCAATACCTGTCTTCGGTAGCTAAATCGCTAAGGTGACTTTGAAGTGCAGTGCCAACTGGAAGATCACGGGTTCAATTCCGGGACGGAAAAAAGCAACAACTCACAGATGTACGATCAAAGGTCTCCCGATGCTGATAGCTCTGACGAACATGTATAGATATTTTATAATGGCATGGAGACAGCCCTGAAGGATACAGTCACATGAAATTACTACAGTGATAGGAGATGTTAATGCTAAAGTTGGTAAAGTAAGAACTTCAGACATCGTTGGTGATTACGGACTGGGAGAGAGGAATGATAGAAGAAGTAAATTAATTGAATGGACAAAAATACATAGCTTGGTTGTAGGATACACCTGGTTTAAACAACATCCTCGAAGACTGGCCACGTGGTGCAGCCCTGACAAAAAGACTTTTAACCAGATAGACTACATATTAATCAACAAACCATTCGGAATGCATTACTGACAACAAAAACCATGCCAGGAGCTGACTGTAACAGTGACCATGATCCACTCTGTGGAAAAATTAGAATAAAGCTTTTAAAAAGCATGCAGAAAAAAGGCATGACAAACATCAAACTGAATACATAACTCCTTAAAAATTACCAAGAATTCCGAGAACAATACAGAGTTATAGATACAATAGATACAATGCAATAGCAAAGATAAATAGTATAGATGAATAATGAGTAATGATAACAGATTCTATTCGGCAAACTATTAAGGTGATAATATCACCGAAAAGGAAGACCCTAAAACTAAATGGATGACAGACGACATCTTAGGACTGATGGGCAGGAGAAGGAGGTGTAAAAATAACCAAGAAAAATATAGCAGAATAAATAAAGAAATCAGACGCAAATGTAGAGAAGCAAATGAAGTGTGGTTAAATAAACAGTGCAGATAAATGGAGGACTCCCATAATAGACAGCAAAACCATGCACAAACGAATTAGTGAACTCACAGGAAGGAAGACAAAATATACACCAAGATGCCCGAAATCAAAAGAAGGTAAAATGTTAATGGGAAAAGAAGACATTGTGGACAGGTGCACAGAGTATATCGGTGAGCTATATGGAGGAGAAAGACCAGAATTAACACTAGATACTGAAAACTGTGATGGATTACCAATAATTGAAGATGAAATCATAGATGCCATTAAACACATGAAGAAAGGAAAAGCAACTGGGCCTGATAATATAACAATAGAAGAAATAGAGGCACTAGAGGAGACAGGAATAAAAATAACCAAGTTACTGAATGACATTTACAAAAATGGTTAAATGCCCAGTGACCTGCTTAAATCCACATTTATAGCACTACAAAAGAAACCAGGTGCAAAGGAATGTGACGACCACGGGACTATCAGCTTCTCATGTCACATAACAAAGCTCATTCATTCATTCCTTTGCATGTCCCTTGCGGAACTTTGCCTCCCAAACAGTACTCCTGTAGGCCTCTCGGTTGTGAGCAAGATGGCCTGCTGCTGCTGCTGCATCCATTTCCAGATCATCAACGATGTCTTGCAGCCATCTTCGTTTCGGTCTTCCTCTTTTTCTTTTTCCCATTATGTATCCTTCCAATACGGTCTTCTCTAAATTATCATGACGTTTAATAACAAAGCTACATCTGAGAATTATTAGGAGAAGAACGAAAAAGTTACAAACTGAAATAGCAGATGAACAATCCGGATTTGTTGAAGGAAATGCCATTTATGCTTTACTAACACTCACTAACAGGAAGAGCTTGAGAGATCTCTACTTATGTTTCATTGATTACACCAAGGCATTTGACAAGGTGAAACATAATTTCATTTATTAAAATGCTTGAGGACATCAATATAGACGACAAAGACCTGAGGATTGTAAAACATCTATACTGGCAGAAAGAATCAGCAATTCGAGTTGAAAATAGAATTGGAAAATATCAACCGATAAAACAAGGGGTGCGACAAAGATGTATACTATCTCCAGACCTCTCTGTACAGCGAGAATATTCTAAGAACGATCATTGGAGAACCAGGTATAGAAATTGGAGGATACAATATTAACAACCTTCGGTATGCTGACGACACAGCACTGATAGCTGAGAACCAACAAGACTTGCAAAATCTCTTGGATAAAGTCGCCAAAGAAAGTGAAGAGAAAGGCCTTACTTTGAACATCAAAAAGACAGAGACTATGGTTATATCTAAGAAACAGAATCCACCAGCATGCAGTATAAAATTAAATGGAACTATTATAAATCAGGTGCAGATATTCAAATACCTTGAAGCCGTATTAACTTCAGATGGGAAATGCAGAACAGAAATTAGGAACAGAATAGGCCAAGCAAAGACTGCATTTCAGAGAATGAGAAACATATTATCCAACACATCCTTGTCAATGAATGTTAGAAAATAAGTCCTAAAATGCTATATTGAACTTATCTTGTTATATGGAAGTGAATCATGGACAATAGGAAGGTATGCAGAAAAATCATTGGAAGCAGCAGAAATGTGGTTTATTAAAAGAATGTTGCGAATCCCCTGGACAGCAAAAATAACTAATGAAGAGTGTATGAGAAGAGCTGGAGAGACAAAAAACCTTGTCAAAAAGATAAGAGAGAGACAATGTACTTTCATAGGACATGCAATGAGAAGAGGGAGCACTGAAAATATTATAACAATAGGAAAAATAGAAGGAAGAAGATCAAGAGGAAGACCAAGAGAAATGATACTGGACAGTCTGACGGGATGATGTGAGAGGAGATCACCAACTGAGCTGATGGCCTGCATGAAGGATTGTGTTCTCTGGAGAAACATAATAACCAATGCCAGTCGGCACAGCACCTGATGATGATGATGATTCTCTTCTTGTAGCCTGTGGCTGTTTATCTTTCTGTGTATTGATTTCTTGTGTTGGCTTTTCAGTTTTAGGTTTATTTTCCATATACACAGATTGTGATCACTGTTGACATCTGCACCCCTTTATATGAGAGATGTTCTGTATTGCTTTCTAATACAAAAATGATCTATCTGGTTTCTAGTTCTATCCTCTG
Organism: Achatina immaculata; assembly: GCA_009760885.1. Classification (NCBI taxonomy): domain Eukaryota; kingdom Metazoa; phylum Mollusca; class Gastropoda; order Stylommatophora; family Achatinidae; genus Lissachatina; species Lissachatina immaculata. The sequence goes on along the minus strand of CM019710.1, from coordinate 30,622,683 downwards.
GAGATATCCATATTGTTGTGTGTATCTCTTTGTGTGGAAATATTGCGCTTCCATTGACCATGCCCTCTGTTAGATATATTTCAGTTAATCTTTCTCCGTTCTTTGTTATCGTAGTTTTTTTTTAAAGTTGTATCCTGATCTTCGATAAAGGTAGTTTTCCAAAAATTGGTAATTGTAGTTTTTAAATTCTTATGTTGCCTCTTAAGTTTCTTTTCAACTCTGCCTTTAACGTGACGTAGCGCTATTTACGTTACTGTCTGTAATACGCACTGTTTACATGACAATATATGCGTTACTGTCTAGTCTACGGCATTATATACGTTGCTATCTAGACTACGACATTATATACGTTGCTATCTAGACTACGACATTATATACGTTGCTATCTAGAGTACGGCATTATATACTTTACTATCTAGACTACGACATTATATACTTTACTATCTAGACTACGACATTATACACGTTGCTGTCAAGACTACGACATTATATACGTTGCTGTCTAGAGTACGACATTATACACGTTGCTGTCAAGACTACGACATTATATACATTAGTGTCTGGAACACTGCGCTATTTATATTAAACTCTAGGGATAACGAAAATCTTAAACGGATAATAAGTGTGTCATGGCACTTTTCCGTGGATAAACAGAAGAAGAAACGAAAGGTCTGTCTTAAAAACAAAATAAATATATTGTCATATATCACATGAGCATTAAACAAAGAAAAACAAGACAGGTAAAATAAACATACCACATACACACAAAACATACAAACGCAACAGGTAAATTACCTGTCCTTAGATCTGACACAGAGAACAGAAGAAAGATAGATAAAGGTATATGGTGTGGTTTTACAAAGTGGCAGATGGAGTGAGTACGGTGAGAAAAAACGAATATAAAGTATGAAAATGTATAAATGAGAAACATACAACATCCGATATTTTGGCGAAAGCCTTTTTCGAGGGTTACATACACAAACGAGACAAAAAAAACGTATAACTAAACGAGAAACTGATCTTAATATGGCCTCTTAAAAGAAGTAGGAAACAGAAATGCGTGTCCACTAGACGAGACATAGAGACCACGCCGGGCCACCAAAAGGATAATCCGATAGAGCCAATCATGACCTTCAGTGAAAATCTAACTGCACATTTCAAAATTAACTTTCATAAAACATGTCAGGATAAAATTCATGATTACCGGTGATTTTTTTTTCAAGGTCCTAGTTTGAAATTCCTTTGAACTCTCTACGACAATAATACTAAGACGCTATAATCAAACCGTCAAAAATACTAGAATTATCATGGATTATATCCCTTAGATAGAATTCTGTCACATGTGTGTCCTGATTTTATTGCGTCATTTGCTGCCTAACACGCTCCGTCTTCGGCAGTCTCTCACTAGTCGTTCTAACGAGGTCAGGAAAGACAAGCTACTCGCCGTTATAGCTTTGTACGTTTCTGAGAAACAATCCTATTTTGAGCACCGTGAAAAGATGTATGATCTAGGAACATTCAGCCATCATCATCATCATCATCAGATGTGTGAACTAGTAGTCAACATCTTCATAAAATGTGTGAATTAAGCAAATTAAGTCATGCATAAGATGTATTATCAGGCACATTCAGCCATTATCATCATCACCACCATCACCATCATAAAATGTGTGAACTAGGCACATTCAGCCATCATTATCACCGTCGTCATCATCATCATCATCATCATCACCATCATCATCAACGCTCAACAGAACATCGCTGCTATGCCATGATGGACAAAGCAAGCATGCTCAGTTCCGATTAGTCACATAAACCTTACCGTTCTCGTCTGCTTAATAGTTTATCTATCTATACTGTTTTTAAATTAGCTACACAGACGACACCGTTGATTATATATTATTATCATCGTTAGTGTTATTGCCAAAATAATTAGTAGCAGTGACAGCAGTAGTAGTAATAATAGTGGTAATAGTAGTACCAATAGTGGATAATATAGTAATAATGGTAGTAGTAGTAGTAGTAATAGTGGCGATGGTAGTGGTAGTAGTAGTAGTGGTAGTAGTATTAATAGAAGTAACAGTGGTAGTAGTATTAATAGTGCTAGTAATAGTAGTAGTAATAGTGGTAGTAGAAGTAGTAGTAATAGCCGTAGTAGTTGTAATATTGAAGCAGCAGTAGTAGTATTAGTAATAGTGGTATTAGAAGTGATAGTATTAGTAGTAATAGTGATAATAGTAGTAATAGTAGTAATAGTACTAATAGTTGTAGTAGTAGTAATAGTGATAGTAGTAATAATAGTAGTAGTGGTAGTAACAATAATGATAGTAGCAGTAATAGTGGTGGTAGTAATAGTAGTAATAGTTGTAGTAGTAGTATTAGTATTAGCATTAGTAATTTTAGTAGTAATAGTGGCAGAAGTAGTATAAGCAGTATAGCAGTGGTAGTAGTAAGTAGTAGTAGTAGTAGTAGTAGAAGTAATGGTAGCAGTATTCGCAATAGTAGTAATAATAATAGAAGTAGTAGTGGTAATAGCAGCAGCAGTAAAAGCAATTTAAAATTAAAGTGTAAAAATCTGACGTCCTGTTAAAACCTCATAGAGTGTACTATAATGAAGACAATTCGATCGAACATACACTGCTCCAGAACATAAACGATTTGCATACATTGTAAACTATATGAACAGCATGAAGGAGAAACGCAGTCGTAGTAGTAGTAGTAGTAGTAGTAGTAGTAGTAGTAGTAGTAGCAGTAACAGCAGCAGCAGCAGTAGTAATAGTAGTAGTGGTAGTAGTAGCAATACTAGTAGCAGTAGCAGTAGTAGCAGTTATAGTAGTAGTAGTAGTAGCAGTAGTAGTAGTAGTAGTAGTAGTAGTAGTAGTAGTAATAGTAGTAGTTATAGCAGTAGCAGTAGTTTCAGTAACATTAGCAGTATTAGTAGTAGTAGTAGCAGTAGTAGTAGTAGTAGAAGTAGTAGCTGTAATAACAGTAGTAGTAGCAGTGGTAGCAACAAAACTAATAGCAGTAGAAGTAGTAATAGTAGCAATAGTAGTAGTTGTAGTAGTAGTAATAGTAGTAGTAGGAATAGTAGTAGTAATAGTAGTAGCAGTAGTAGTAGTAGTAGTAGTAGTAGTAGTAGTAGTAGTAGTAGTAGTAGTAGTAGTAGTAGTAGTAGTATGAGAGGAAGTCGATAAATAAGTCGTAGATCCGTACAGAATAAAAACGAATATTCATTAATGATTTTTGGCGGTACATAGCAGAATTAATTGTCTGGAAATTAGAACCAAAGCTACATCCCAGCGTGCCACGGTTATTTAACAGCCACTGTTTTAATATGACGAGTGTGGTGAATGCGTGTATACGTGAGAAGAACTTCCGGATTTGTATGTTAATATGACGAGTGTGGTGAATGTGTGTATACGTTAGAAGAACTGTCCGGATTTGTGTGTTAATATTACGAGTGTGGTGAATGTGTGTATACGTTAGAAGAACTGTCCGGATTTGTGTGTTAATATTACGAGTGTGGTGAATGCGTGTATACGTTAGAAGAAATGTTCGGATTTGTATGTTAATATGACGAGTGTGGTGAATGCTTGTATACGGGAGAAGAACGGTTCGGATTTGCGCGTTTTCTGTGGGCAAAGGGACAGAGAGTAGCGTATATAACGCGCAGAGAAAATGCGTAAAGAAATGTTTGAAGTGTAAGATGAAAAGTATATGTGAAGAAAGATCTCTGTAATCAGATCCAGAAATGTAATAATTGACATATCACATTATGATCGGCATTTCCGAGACGACGAAGACGTTGCCATGGAGACATTTCATTGACTGCGACCAGAAATCTTTGATGCTGGTCTTCAAGGATTTGTGAGTCGGTGAAACAAGTGTTTGAATGGAAAGGGGCTTTTATGTTGAAAAAGATCATGCAAGTGCATGCATTCCCCCCACCCTTTTTTTTAACTTGTTTTGCGATTTATTTACTGACTTTCTTTTTGTCACGTGTTAACTGCATGTTTGATACTTCTGTTAAAATCTGATTATTTTACTGAACCAGTAAAGTCCAAGTTTGGTCACTTTTTTGTTCATATGGCGGACAAATGTAAACATAACTATCTGCTTGATACTTACCTCCATTACCCTTATTGCGCCCTCTTTCATAGGCAGCCTCTGGAAAAAACAAATGAGATAATGTATATAAGAATATGAATTATGTGTGCATCAGCTTATTTGTGGTGCGTAATCGAATACTTATATATATATATATATATATGTATATATATATATATATATTCATCATCATCATCAGGTGCCGTGCCGACTGGCGTTGGCTATTATGCTTCTCCAGAGTACACGATCCTTCATGCAGGCCATCAGTTCAGTTGGTGATCTCCTCTCACACCATCCCGTCACACTGTCCAGTATCATTTCTCTTGGTCTTCCTCTTGATCTTCTTCCTTCTATTTTTCCTGTTGTTATAATATTTTCTATGCCCCCTCTTCTCATTGCATGTCCTATGAAAGAACATTGTCTCTCTCTTATCTTTTTGACAAGGTTTTTTGTCTCTCCAGCTCTTCTCATACATTCTTCATTAGTTATTTTTGCAGTCCAGGGAATTCGCAACATTCTTCTAATAAACCACATTTCTGCTGCTTCCAATGATTTTTGTGCAGACTTGCTCAGTGTCCATGATTCACTTCCGTATAACAAGATAGGTTCAATATAGCATTTTAGGACTCGTTTTCATTGATAAAGATGTGTTAGCTAATATGTTTCTCATTCTCTGAAATGCAGTCTTTGCTTGACCTATTCTGTTCCTAATTTCTGTTCTGCATTTCCCATCTGAAGTTATTACTGCTCCAGGGTATTTGAATTTCTGCACCTGTTTTAGAATAGTTCTGTTTAATTTAATACTGCATGCTGGTGGATTCTGTTTCTTAGATATAACCATAGTCTCTGTCTTTTTGATGTTCAAGGCCTTTCTGTTCACTTTCTCTGGCGACTTTATCCAAGAGATTTTGCAGGTCTTGTTGATTCTCAGCTATCAGTACTGTGTCGTCAGCATACCGAAGGTTGTTAATATTGTATCCTCCAATTTTTATGCCTGGTTCTGTGATGATTGTTCTTAGAATGTCCTCACTATACAGAGAAAAAAGGTCTGGAGATAGTACACATCCTTGTCGCACCCCTTGTTTTATAGGTTGATATTTTCCAATTCTATTTTCAACTCGAACTGCTGCTTCTTGCTGCCAGTATAGATGTTTTACAATCCTCAGGTCTTTGCCGTCTGTACTGATGTCTTCAAGCATTTTAATAATTTCATTATGTTTCAAATTGTCAAATGCCTTGGTGTAATCAATGAACCATAAGTAGAGATCTTTCTATACTTCTAAGGCTCTTTCTGTTAGTATTCGTAAAGCATAAATGGCATTGTGTGTTCCCTTTCTTTCAACAAATCCAAACTGTTCATCTGCCATTTCCATTTTTATCTTTTTCCTTGTTCTTCTCATAATTATTCTCAGAAGTAGCTTCGTCATGTGACATGAGAGGCTGACAGTCCGGTGGTCGTCACATTCCTTTGCACCTGGTTTCTTTGGTAGTGCTATAAACGTGGATTTAATCAGGTCACTTGGAATATAACCACTGTTGTAAATATCATTCAGTAACTTGGTTATTATTTTTATTCCTGTCTCCTCTAGTGCCTCTATTTCTTCTATTGTTATATTGTCAGGCCCAGTCGCTTTTCCTTTATTCATGTGTTTGATGGCATCTATGATTTCATCTTCAAGTATTGGCGGTCCATCACAGTTTTCAGTATCTGGTGTTAATTCTGGTCTTTCTCCTCCATATAGTTCACCGACATACTCTGTTCACCTGTCCACAATGTCTTCTTTTCCCATTAACATTTTACCTTCTTTCGATTTCAGGCATCCTGTGGTATATTTTGTTTCCTGCCTGTGAGTTCATTAATTCGTTTGTGCATGTTTTTGCTGTATTTATTATGAGAGTCCTCTATCTGTCTGCACTGTTCATTTAACCACACTTCTTTTGCTTCTCTGCATTTGCATCTTATTTCTTTATTTATCTTGCTATATTTTTCCTCGTTATTTTTACTCCTCCTCTTGTCCATCAGTCCTAAGATGTCGTCTGTCATCCATTTATTTTTAGAGGCATTTTTTTTTTGTAGTATTATATCCTTAACAGTTTGGCGGATAGAATCTCTTAACATTACCCATTGTTCATCTATACTATTTATCTTTGCTATTGCATTGTATCTATTTGTTATAATAACTTTGTATTGTTCTCGCATTTCTTGGTCATTTTTAAGAAGTTCTGTATTCAGTTTTATGTTTCTCACTTTTCTGCCTGCTTTCTTTAGTTTTATTCTAACTTTTCCACAGAGTGGATCATGGTCACTATTGCAGTCAGCTGCTGGCATGGTTTTTGTTGTCAGTAATGCATTGCGGAATCGTTTGTTGATTAATATGTAGTCTATCTGGTTAAAAGTCTTTTTGTCTGGGCTGCACCACGTGGCCAGTCTTCGAGGATGTTGTTTAAACCAGGTGTTTCCTACAACCATGTTCTGTATTCTTGTCCATTCAATTAATTTATAACCTCTGACATTCCTCTCCCCCAGTCCATAGTCACCAACGATGTCTGAAGTTCTTCCTTTACCAACTTTGGCATTAAAATCTCCCATGACTATGGTAACTTCATGTGACTTTGTGTGTTTTAGTGCTGTCTCTATGTCATTATAAAATATCTGTACATCTTTTTCAGAACTTTCAGATGTTGGAGCGTACACTTGTATAATATTTATGTTTATTGGTTGTCCTTTCAGTTGGGCTAGCAGGACTCTGTCCGAGATGTTCAAATATCCTACAATTGTCCTTGCCGTTTGTTCATCAAATATAATTCCTACTCCTCTTTCATGTTTCTCACTTCCTGAATATATTATTGTATATTTATATGAGTTTTTCAATATATTTATATAGTATATATATATATATATATAATGATATTCCCGTTTCCATGCCATTAAGGGATACTGGGGAATAAGGTGTTAGACCCATATTTTCCATAAACTTCGGCACATGAAAGTCTGATGTGGTCAGTATCATTCCTGGTAACTTTATCTTCCAAGATTTCTCTGGTACCCATTTTCCAAGGCTTGGTGAACACCGGGATCGTATTGGTAAAAAAAACAATCCCGCTCAGCTGGGGATTCGAACATATATAAATATAGAAGGAAGGAGGAAAGAAAGGAACACAGGTTGCTCTATGTCCAGCTACTCTTCTGTAAACTTTGAGTCACCCAGAGATGGCAGAAGTATAAACCTGATATTCCACGACACGGAGTCTCAGATCAAAGTCATCAGCCCAGAGTAACTCAGTTTACTGACTTCTCATAACGAAGTTTCCCTACATCGATGATGGCGTTAAACGAATGATAAAATAACGAAATACACCAAGCGAATAGCGGTCTCAGCACCTGACTGTGGTGGTAGTGGGTACAAATCTGCCACTGTATATAGTCTGTGGTCGAAGAACACAAGGTTGGAAAGACAAGGCTTCCAATAATGCTACAAGAATCTACAGATCCAGCAGTACAAGAAGTGCATCCAACACTTAAAACTGAACGAAAGTGGAATGTAAGTGAGGAAGTGACCGCAGCCAGGGAAACACTGGAGTTGAAAGAAATAATAGGATACACTCAGACCAACAAAAGTGGATTTGGTCATGGTGAAATCAAATGGTGGTCAAAGGTCTCCTATAAGGAAAGAAGGGATATGATCATCACCAAAGTAAGGAATTCAGAGGATGACAAGCGTGTCCAGAAGGCAGTCCAACAACCACAACAAGGGCAATGGACAACATGGGAGGAAGTCCTGCAGAGATCACTAACATGGAATGACATCTGGAACATAGCACCCTTGAGAGCTTCATCATCAGAGCTACTTATGACCTTCTGCCTACAGGATCAAACCTATACAAATGGGGTGCAGCAGAACACAAAAAGTGCCCTCTCTGCAACGAAAGGCAAACATTGGAACATGTGTTGTCAGCACGCAGAGTATCATTAGGTCAAGGACGCTACACCTGGCGACACAACAGAGTGTTGCAGGAACTAGTAGACATTGTAGACAGGGTAAAAGATAAAGCAAACAACAGCAAAAGAGTTGAGGTCCCACATAAATACTTCATAGGCGCTGGTACGACATCAAATATTGACATCAAGGGACGTTCCCTTACCATCACTGCTAGATGGTGGATATGACTGGGATGTGATAGCGGACCTACCAGGAAGAAGAGAATATCCGACTGCCATTAAGAACACAGGAATGCGTCCGGACATTGTAGTGTACTGCACAGAAAAACAAGAACTAATAATGATTGAGCTTACGGTTCCGTACGAAACAAGAATAGAGGAGCAACATCTATACAAATGTGAGAAGTACACTGACCTGGTCAAGCAACTGAGGCAGGGGGCAGGAGTCAGGGCAAAAGTGATAGCTGTAGAAGTGGGAGAGAGAGGATTCGTAGCAACATCAGCATACGACCTATGTAAGCAACTGGGCATAAAGGGACAAGCAAGAGCAAGGACATTGAAAACCCTTTCAGAAACAGCAGAAAAAGCTTCATGTTGGCTGTGAAGTATGCGAAACAAGCATTGAGAACATAAATAATTTCCCTTGTCGCTGCCAATACCAGTCCTCCGTGGCTAAATCGCTAAAGACGCATATCAAAAGTGTAGTGCCAACTCAATCCCTGGACAAAATAAAGCAACAACTCACAAGACCTCTGGGAGTCATGACCCAAAGGGGTCCACCCTCCCCTTCCCCTTGGAGTGTCAGGAGTTTAATAGGGTCGAAACATTTGTTTAGGGGGCGAGGGGGTACTTCCTCTGATGATCTGAAGGAGTTGGGTTGTTGTTTCGTTCTCTACAGTAGAGAGTTTCCTGAATACAGTGACAGTAAGACATAAAATTTTCAAAGTTTTCTCAGAATCGTCCACGCAGGAACATTTCCACATGGCTAGTCTTAAATGATGTGAAAAAAGAAGACTTAAGTTTGGTTGGTTTTATATATGTCGTCCCAAGCAATGACTTTCCTTGGTCACGTGGTCATTAGCATGCGTTTTTGAAAGATGGACCATAGATTAGCCCATCATTTTGGAATCACCTGACACATGCCCTCAAGTGAGTAACTGATCTGCCAATTATGAGTAAGTAAGGTCTATTCCTGCTTGATCTTGATCTGCATACACAGATTATTGTTTCGTGTGACAATCATTTATAAATGTTATTGCTACACTAGCAGGATATGTTATATACAATACAGTGACGTATCAGTTTGTATTTTATATGTTTAACACAGTCACAGAGTAATAGTGGAGATCACAACTAGAGGTCAACCAGGTCGTACATGTGGGAATGAACGGTATAGGTCGACGTGTTCGGGGGCCCTTAGAAAACTTAGCGTAGGAGGCTGGGTAATTAAAAATCTGTCATCGATGGCTACAACTTCCCGGGCTTTTGGCTAAGATTTTAGCCCCACCACGGTGAGGTGCTACATCTATCTAGCAGGCACTCTTGTTGTGGTACCTCTAATTAGCAGGCACTCTTGTGGTGATACATCTATCTAGCAGGCACTCTTGTGCTGGTACATCTATCTAGCAGGCACTCTTGTGCTGGTACATCTATCTAGCAGGCACTCTTGTGCTGGTACATCTATCTAGTAGGATCCCTTGTGTTGATATATCTGTCTAGCAGGCACCCTTGTGGTGATACATCTGTCTAGCAGGTACCCTTCTAGCGGTACATCTATTTAGCAGGCACCCTTGGCGCAGTACATCTATCTAGCAGGCACCCTTGTGACAGTACATCGTTCTAGAAGGCACCCTTGTGGTGGTACATCTGTCTAGCAGGCACTCTAGTAGTGGTCCAGCTATCTAGCAGGCACCCCTTTTTGGTACATCTATCTAACAGGCACCATTGTGACGGTACATCTATCTAGTAGGCACTACTGTGACGGTACATCTAACAGGCACCACTGTGGCGGTACATCTATCTTTTTCTTCGCCCTGATGTGTTCCACTTGATAGCCTGATTTGGGATTCTCTGGTCGTTTCTTCTCATCAAGTGATCAACATATGTCCATCTCCTTTTCCTGATCACACATGAGACTGGTTGTTGTTCAGTCATCTGTCTTATCTCTGCATTGTTCTTGAATTCGTTCCACTTGATGCCGTGTATTTTCCTTATGTATTTGTTTTCAAAAGAGTCAATTTCTTGTCTATTTCTTTAGTTGTTTTCCAGCTTTCGCATGCATAAATGAGGGTGGATATAACATTTGAATTGAATAGTCTTAACCTGGTTTTGTGCGTATAACTATTGAATGCCATAAGTTCTCATGATTCTTGAAGATCGATGCTGTTTTTGCAATTCTAATTCTAACTTTCTTTCTGGTGTCACCATCTTGGTCTATGTAGCTGCCAAGGTATGCAAATTGACTACTTCAAAATATGTTCCTTCTTGGTGTATTTTTCTATTCTGATTAATGGTAAATTTCATTATTTTTGTTTTGTCCTTGTTAATTTCAAGTCCTATTTTGCTAGACAGTGAAGACAGGCTGTTTTTTTTTCTTGCATGTAATTCACATTGTTACTGATAAGAGTTATGTCATCAGCAAAATCAAGATCTTCTAGTTGAGTCCTATGTACTCAATCAATACCTATGTTACCTGTGCAGCATATTTTTTTTCATTTTGAAGTCTATTACAATTCCAAAAAGCAATGGAGACAGTATACATCCTTGTTTCACGCCTGTTTCAATTTGGGACCATTCACGCATCCCTTCTTCTGTTTTGACTGCACAAATGTATCCATTGTAGAGGTCCTTATAATATTGACAGTTTTAGATGGTATTCCATGTAGACTTAAAATTCACCACAATGAATCTCTGTGTATGCTATCAAATGCCTTTTTAAAGACTATGAAGTTCAGTATTAATAGTTTCTTCTTTTCAATATGTTCTTCAAGTATTATTCTTAGAGTGAAGATTTCATTGAGACAGATTCTCCCTTTTCGAAATTCTGCTTGCTCTTCTCTCATTGTGGTATACACTATGCCTTTAAGTCTATTTAAAATGACCTTGCAAAAGACTTTTGACACAACTGATATTGAGTTTAAATAACTGTCTAGACTACATTATATACGTTACTGCCCAGACTACGACATTATAAATGTTACTGTCTAGAATACGACATTATAAATGTTACTGTCTAGACTATGACATTATATACGTTACTGTCTAGACTATGACATTATATACGTTACTGCCTATTCTACGACAATATTAACGTTATTCCCTAGACTACGACATTATATACGTTACTGCCCAGACTACGACATTATAAATGTTACTGTCTAGAATACGACATTATATACGTTACTGCCTATTCTACGACAATATTAACGTTATTCCCTAGACTACGACATTATATACGTTACTGCCCAGACTACGACATTATAAATGTTACTGTCTAGAATACGACATTATATACGTTACTGTCTAGACTACGACATTATATACGGTACTGCCTATACTACGACATTATATACGGTACTGTCTGGAACACGGCATTATTTATATTAAACTCTAGGGATAACGAAAATCTTAAACGGATAATAAGTGTGTCATGGCACTTCTCCGTGGATAAACAGAAGAAGAAAGGAAAGGTCTATCTGAGAAATAAAATAAATGTATTCTCATACATCACATGAGCATTAAACAAAGAGAAACAAGACAGGTGGAATAAACATACCACGCACACAAAATAGACAAAAGCTGCAGGCAAATTACCTGTCCTTATATAGACACTGAGAACAGAAGAAAGATAAACAAGTAAGATTGTCAAGGAGACTGATAAACAGATAAACAGGTAAGACTGGCAAGGGACAGATAAACAGACAATACTTGACTCACGTGTGTTCCCCATTATGGAAGATTTTCTGATCTAAGGTAGAAAAAAGAATACAAATTATCAATGGCGTTTGTCATAGAAGTCAAGTCGGTTAGTGGTTCTCAAAATTTTTTCAGACTGGGGTACTTTTGGCAATGCAGATTTGTGTTCTAAACCATAAACAATAAACACTCTTGCATAATTAACATTACATTGATAGTATTTGCAGGTATCACTGCACTGGCTGTATTAAAATTAATTACAATATACAGTAATATGTGACAACAACAAAAAAATTGGTTAAGATTTTTTAAATGCACTGTCAAAGAAGCTAGTTTTCGTTGCTTGGAGGCACATATCTTCTTTCTCCATAATGGAATACTGAGTAAAAACATATTCTTAGTTATTTGATGTAAATAAAACGCTGATGAAAGTTTTAAATCTATGTAAGTGCAGGTAAAAGAAAATGCCCGGTCTAATGTGAAGGAAAATATATTTTACTCTCCAAATTTGACGGCACACAACGGGTTCGCTTGTATCACAAAATTTGAAAAGCACTGTTGTATATCACTAAATGTCTTGTATTAACTTCTAGTGTTGATGCATTTGACCAGTTGCTTGGTCTGTCACAAATACTGTTGTTGTCGACGGCTTATTGAGACTTCTACGGACAATTGCTGTTGATTTAGACGAGACTGTTTTTTCTTAAGTCTAAATTGATAGGTAAAATGAAAACAGGATTTTAACAAAATCAAAATTTAAATGAAATTCATTAATTACTGTATATAGCTTGTCTTGTTTTGTCTCCTTCCTCATATACCTTTCAGTGTTGAGGGGACAAATAGACGTCTTGATAGGGCTCAACAACTTGCTTCATATAATGGGATATTTAATGTTTCTCTAATTTCCTCTCTCCATCTACTGCGTGGGAAGCCTCTTCCTCTGTTAACTACAAATCTTAGTGTGAATATTTTCTGTGATATCTTACCTAAATATCTTAGTATGAATATTTTCTGTGATATCTTAGCTACAAATCTTAGTGTGAATGTTTTCTGTCATATCTTACCTACAAATCTTAGTGTGAATGTTTTCTGTCATATCTTACCTACAAATCTTAGTGTGAATGTTTTCTGTCATATCTTACCTACAAATCTTAGTGTGAATGTTTTCTGTCATATCTTACCTAAATATCTTAGTGTGAATGTTTTCTGTCATATCTTACCTACAAATCTTAGTGTGAATGTTTTCTGTCATATCTTACCTGCAAATCTTAGTGTGAATGTTTTCTATCATATCTTACCTACAAATCTTATTGTGAATGTTTTCTATCATATCTTACCTACAAATCTTAGTGTGAATGTTTTCTGTCATATCTTACCTACAAATCTTAGTGTGAATGTTTTCTGTCATATCTTACCTACAAATCTTAGTGTGATTGTTTTCTGTCATATCTTACCTACAAATCTTAGTGTGGATGTTTTCTGTCATATCTTACTTACAAATCTTAATGTGAATGTTTTCTGTCATATCTTACCTACAAATCTTATTGTGAATGTTTTCTGTCATATCTTACCTACAAATCTTAGTGTGAATGTTTTCTGTCATATCTTACATACAAATCTTAGTGTGAATGTTTTCTGTCATATCCTACCTACAAATCTTAGTGTGAATGTTTTCTATCATATCTTACCTACAAATCTTAGTGTGAATGCTTTCTGTCATATCTTACCTACAAATCTTAGTGTGAATGCTTTCTGTGATATACTGTCTGGTGGTAATCGTGTAACATTGCCAAACCATCTGACTTGCTGTTTCTGGATATAGTGTAATACTGATGTTATTCCAACCTTTGCCCTGATGGTGTCATTTCTTATTTGGTCTCTTCTTGTCACATTTAGTATTCTCCTTAAACACCTCGTTTCTGTCGTAATGATTTTTGTTTTGTTCTTGGCTGTTAGTGTCCATGCCTGATAGTATAGAGTTGGGAGGGAAATTGTGTTGTACAGTGCCCTATTTGTTTCAGTTGTGATGTATTTGTTTTTCAGTAAAGGAGTCGATGAGTCAATGACATGGTTTATTGCATCTGTTCTCAATCTTAGCATCAGTTGTCGCTGAGGACGATATTATGCTATCTAGGTATTTGAAATGTTTCACTCTTTTCAACGGCTGGTTGTCTAGGAAGATCTTTGTTTGGATTTCTTCTCTCGCTATGGTCATGACTTCCGTTTTTTTTCAGCACTGATCTTCACGTTGTGGCTTTTACATGCCCTTGCTAAATTATCCATGTTCTGTTGTCAGGTCTTTCTCTGATGTGGCTGTAAGTGCTTGGTCGTCAGCAAAAAGGACTTCGTTTATGGTCCTCCTGTTGGACATGTCTTTTGGAAGGTTTTATGAGTTTATCAGCATTCTTTCTGGGGTTGGGATGTTGGGCAATTTTGTGGTGGAATTTTTACTATGTGTGTTAGCTTCTTTGCACACGCTGTCGGTGTATGTTACGAACAGTAAGGGCGATAGTTCACAGCCTTACTTCACTCCAGATTTTATGATGAATGGTTCAGAGTGTCCCGCTTCTGTTCTCACTGTAAACTGACTGTTTTCATACAGGTTTTTGCATAGGTCGATCAGGTGTGTATTAACTCCATAATGCTGAAAGATTTCCCACAGTTTATATCTATCTACTCTTTTAAATACATTTTCTTGATCTACGCAAGCTAAGTGCAGTATCTGATTGCGTTCACCTGATTTTTATGTTTGATGGCTTAGGGAAAAGATGGCATCTGTACAGCTTCTATTTTTTTTTCTAAATCCCATCTGTTTCATTTAACTCTGGGTCAATCGGTTCTCTAGAATCCTGCAGAACATTTTTCCAGTATGGCTTAACAGTGAGATTCCTCTATATTTGTTGCAGTCCCTCTTACTGTCTTTTTTCTTCTCTATTGGAATAATTGCAGTGTTTCTCCAGTTTTGTATTGGTGTTTCTTGTTTTACCTAAACCAAGTTGTACTCTGTGAAGCCAAGCTATTCGTTCGCACATTTGATTAACTCATTGGGTATTCCATCGCATCCCGGTGAGTTGTTCTTTGAGGCCTTTCAAATGACCTCTGATTTCATGCTGTAGTATGTCTAGTTCCAGTTCTATGGGGCTAGCTGTGTTGTTATCATGAATTTCGCATGCCTCGGATGGTATATTGAGTAACTTGTCGAAGTGCTGTCTCCATCTTTGTACTACGCTCTCTGGTTCGCATATTTGATCACCATCATCATCATTCACAATCTCTGCTGGGTCGAAGTGCTCTGCTCGCTTTCTCACTGCACTGAAGTTTTTATAAAATATGTTCGTAGCTTCTTTGTTATTGTTGTTTAATACTTCACTGTAATCCTGTTATGGCTTTACCTTTGCTTATTACCCACTTAGGGTGTTTTCATGTAATTTAATATTCAATGTAGTCTAGATCCTCTTTACTTCTCATCGATTTTTTATATTTATTTGTCTTTGTTTCACAGCCTGTTTCACCTCATCATTCCGCCATGTTGTTATTTTCATTTCTCTACCTCCTTTTTTTCATCGTACCACATGTTTCCTCTGCTGCTCGCACAAAAAGCTGGTTTTGAACAAGGCCCTCTTCCACTGATTTTATTTCTGTTGGTAAGTTTATGAACAATTTTCTTATTTTCTTCTCACATTCTTCTGTCACATTTTCTTCCTTGAGCTTGTTTAGTTTTAATGTTTCACTTTTCTTCTTGAGAGTTCTGTTATGACTTTTCCTGCCTTAAGCAGCGGTAAAGCTTATTAGTGACAAAGAGCAAGAACAAACAACTAACTAGCACACACGTATCAAAATACTGCCTGTTAAGAACAGGTTACTCTTCAACAAAGCCAAGTTGGTACATCATATTCTTTCACAGCATCCTCCGCCTTATCTATGGAACCTGTTTAAATTTTGCCCAAAGTGCAGCCAACGCTTAAACAACATAAGTCTTCCAAATCCTAGACTTGATCTTTACAAGAAAATCTTTACTTATTCTGCTGCTCATCCTGTATACAAAAAATATAAAGTATATTCCTTTCTACAACTACAAACTTTTCCAATATCTATTTGATGTCGACTACATGCCTCCATGAATCATAACACTTGAAAGTTATTTTAGACTGCTCTTATAGACACTGAGTTCAGTTAATTGCTTACTCTGAACAGTCGTGAAATTTTTGTTTAGTAGATAGTCATTTAGTAGATAGTGGAATGAATTCAAGAACAATGCAGAGATAAGACAGATGACTGAACAACAACCAGTCTCATGGGTGATCAGGAAAAGGAGATGGACATATGTTTGTCACTTGATGAGAAGAAATGATCAGAGAATCTCAAAACAAGCTATCAAGTGGAACGCAACAGGCCTAAGAAAAAGAGGCAGACAGGGTGAAACTCTGACGAGGACATTGTTAAGAGAGGCCAAATTAACAGGCATAAAATCCTTTGATGAGGTTGAAAGACTCGCCGAAGACAGAAAAAATTGGCGAACTACTTTGCGAGCCCTATGTGACGTTTAACGGCACGGGAAGGATATAAGATATATAAGAAGATAGTTATTTATTTGCGTATGTAGTTACTTTCTGTACTGAGCGCATGGATAAGAACGAAACGTAAATGTTATATTTTATTTTATTTTATTTATGTCTCTCAGCTTTCCAATGTTAGTTATGCTAGTTATATGAGCAACATATTTGTAGAATGTCTGGAACAGAGTGAAAGTTATATGATAAAAAGCAGAATGTTGACGGGCCTGCGTGCCCAATTCTTAACACTTTTGAAATAAAGATCAATCAATCAATCAATCAGTCATGTGTGGTACTGTATATAGCACTGTTATTTAATAAAATAATAGATAAATTATCAAAATATTGAAGAAGGCTGGCTAGTAAAGAGTATTAAACAGAAAAAAACTTAAATATTTTGGACACATTAAACGTCATGATAATCTAGAGAAAACCGTCTTGGAAGGGTACATAATGGGAAATAGAAAGAGAGGAAGACCAAGGCGAAGATGGCTGCAAGACATCGTTGATGATTTGCAAATGGATGCATCAGCAGCAGACCATCTTGCTCACAACCGAGAAGCCTACAGGAGTGCTTTATGGAGGCAAAGTTTCATAAGGGACATGCAAATGAATGAATGAATGAATGAATGGATACTGATAAGAAATTTTGATAAGTTTTAGTTTTCATTAGATAATATTTTATTTGCCGCAAACATTTCTAATAAATATATTTTATCAAGAGCAAAAGGACAAATCTCTCTCTCTCTCTTTCTCTCTCTCTCTCTCTCTCTCTGAACCTTAAATGCCCAGGCAAACGGGGCTTCTGCAAAGGTTTTCCACAAATGCCTGTCCTTTCCATTTTTTTCTGCTCTTGCCCAGGTGAGCCCTCTATTGCTCAACATCCTTTCTGTTGTTCTTCTCCATGTCTCTTTTGGTTTACCCTTACTTCTGTTTCCCTGTGGTGTCCATCTTAGTGCTATTTTTGGTAGTGAGTTGTCAATCATTCGGAGCACATGTCCCAACCATCGCCAGCGTCTTTCTTCAATAATTGCTGTCAGTGGCTTCATCTGCATTTCTGCCAATAAGATGTTATTTCTTATGAAGTTTGACCAAAATATTTTTCTAATTCTTCGTAAACATTTAGTCTGAAAAGAATTCAACTTGTTTTCTATGATTCTGGTGATTTTCCAGCATTCACTTCCATAGAGTAGTACACTTAGAACATTACTCTTAAATATCGTAATTTACGTATTCATGCTTAGTTTTTTTTTTATTTCCATATAGTCTGCAGCATTGCAAAAGCCTGGTTTACTCTAGTAAGTCTGCTGTTGATGTCCTCTGTGCTGTCTCCATTTTCTACTACTCTGCTACCAAGGTATACAAATTCGTTGACCTCCTCCACTAACTTGCTAAAAGGACAAATCTTATCTTCTTATATCTTATATCCTTCCCGTGCCGTTAGACGTCACATAGGGCTCGCAAAGTAGTTCGCCAATTTTTCCTGTCTTCGGCGAGTCTGTCAACCTCATCAAAGGATTTTATGCCTGTTAACTTGGCCTCTCTTAATAATGTTCTCTTCAGAGTTTCACGCGGTCTGCCCCTTTTTCTTCGGCCTGTTGTGTTCCACTTGATAGCTTGTTTTGGGATTCTCTGCTCATTTCTTCTCATCAAGTGGCCAACATATGTCCATCTCCTTTTCCTGATCACCCGTGAGACTGGTTGTTGTTCAGTCATCTGTCTTATCTCTGCATTGTTCTTGAATTCATTCCACTTGATGCTGAGTATTTTCCTTAGGCATTTGTTTTCAAAAGAGTCTAATTGCTTTTCTATTTCTTTAGTTGTTTTCCAGCTTTCGCATGCATAAATGAGGGTGGATATTACATTTGAATTGAATAGTCTTAACGTGGTTTTTGTGCTTATAACTTTTGAATTCCATATGTTCTCAAGATTCTTGAAGATTGATGCTGCTTACAGTCACAGTTGTTACAGTCACTAAGGTTGCCCTTTTTTGGTATTTTCACAATGATTCCCTTCTTCCAATTAGAAGGGACCTTTTCTTCTTTCCAAATCTTGTTAAACATTCTCTGTAGTTGTCTCATGTTGTCACTATTGATAGCTTTTAGCATCTCGGCTGTTATTTCATCTTCACCTGCAGCTTTGTTGTTAGCCATTAAATTCACTGCTGTTTCAATTTCATGCAATTTAATTTCATCTAGATTGACATTTAGTTGTGGGGCTGGTAAGTCAGTTTCAAGGTTTAACAATTCTTTTGGGTGTGGTCGATTGAGTATTTCTTGGAAGTGTTCAGCCCATCTTTGCTTTTGGTCTTTATTTGATGTTAATAGTGTTCCAGTTTTGCTAAGGATTGGTCTTTCTTTAGATGTAATAGTACCTGTTAGCCTCTTTTGTATGTTATATAAAGTTTTGCTGTCTCCTGTTTTTGCTGCTTTTTCTGCCTCTTTCGCCATATTGTCTATGTATTCTCTTTTATCCCTTCTAGCTGAACTTTTTACTTTCTTGTCTATGTCTTTGTATTTTGCTTTTGCTGAATCTCTTTCAAGATCTGCTTTTGCATTCAACATGTTTAATTTGACTGCTCGAAAAGGACAAATACTGAATCAAAAATAAAAGCAGTTGAATTGAAAAAAAAAAAGAAAAAAAAAAAGAAAACACAGCACAGAGAATCAGATAATGTCATTAAAACACAATCGCCATGACACACAATGCTGTTAGAAAAAAAAAAATAAATGAAAAAACTTCACAGAGATCGGAAGAAATATTTCTACTTTCTTGTCTCTGCTTTCTGTCTGCACCTCTTCTACCTCGTCAAGTAAACGCTGTTCTGTTCAGAAGAGGTAGTTTAGAGAAAGTAAAGTCTATACACACACACACATTATGACTTACCTGGCCACAATAGACTGGCTGTTACACTAAACATTGCACCACATTAAGTACCTTATATAGTAGGCCTAACTATCTTTTGGATTTATTCCAATGATTCATTCTATGTATTAATGGGAAAACCCATTACATTATATTTTCTCGAAAAAATTAATCATGACCAGTACCATTTGCATGGCGTAGAGCAGGGGCTGGCAAACCTTTTCTTGCATTTCTGTGCCCAAGTCATGTTATCAAGGTCACTTTGTGCGCCAGCCTACACCCACCTTATTTTTATATGATTGGTTTGACGGTGTCTTTGTACACTTTGCGTACAGCACAGTTTCACATTATAAAGCGAAAACAGCGCGATCCCTTTTGTTTAAAATTCTTCAAACCACCGTATATCAAAGACATTTTAAGGACAATGTAGCCGTATTACTTACTAACAACAGCAAATATTGTATTCCTGTTCACGGACTGATTTTACTGGCTTGCGTAAGCGCCAACCTAGAGAACTATACAGATGGTGGTCGAGAGAGAGAGAGAGTGAGAGGGAGAGGGAGAGAGAGGGAGAGAGAGGGGGAGAGAGGGAGGGGGAGGATAGAACAGAAACAGAACTCTGTAAAAGTCAGTCACCATCGCTCCATGCACACTAAGATAGTAGTCTTACCTCCCCTGCCTAACAACTTTTGTTTTGTAGGGATGTAATACCAGGAATAGAATTATATGCTTACATTTAACAAAAAATTAATTTTTTATAAGATCGTAATTACTGTGTTTAAATTCAATCAGCGCGTCATTGTAAATCGTTCGGCGTGCCTCGGTTGGAAAGCTTGCCTCAGGTTGGTAAGCTTGCCTCAGGTTGGTAAGCTTGCCTCAGGTTGGTAAGCTTGCCTTAGGTTGGTAAGCTTGCCTCAGGTTGGTAAGCTTGCCTTAGGTTGGTAAGCTTGCCTTAGGTTGGTAAGCTTGCCTCAGGTTGGTAAGCTTGCCTCAGGTTGGTAAGCTTGCCTTAGGTTGGTAAGCTTGCCTTAGGTTGGTAAGCTTGCCTCAGGTTGGTAAGCTTGCCTTAGGTTGGTAAGCTTGCCGTAGGTTGGTAAGCTTGCCGTAGGTTATGTATCACATACACAAACAAAACGACATATCACTTATCTGAGTAGCGTCCTTCTGAATAGGAAACAACACAAAAATGCGTGTCCCTTTGACTAGGCATAGAGACCACATGGGGGCCACAAGGGAGGGATCATTGTTTGTTGGAAGAAAGAATTCTACATCCAAGAGGCCATGGGCCAGCTGAGCAACACTGAATTTTATGTCTCCCGCCCTCAAGATCCGACTCTGGCCAACAACCACCATGTTCGTGACACTATATACTTTTGACACAACTGATATTAAGGTTACTCCTCTCCAGTTGTTACAGTCACTAAGGTTGCCATTTTTTGGTATTTTAACAATGATTCCTTTCTTCCAATTAGAAGGGACCTTTTCTTCTTTCCAAATCTTGTTAAACATTCTCTGTAGTTGTCTCATGTTGTCACTATTGATAGCTTTTAGCATCTCGGCTGTTATTTCATCTTCACCTGCAGCTGTGTTGTTAGCCATTAAATTCACTGCTGTTTCAATTTCATGAAATTTAATTTAATCTAGGTTGACATTTAGTTGTGGGGCTGGTAAGTCAGTTTCAAGGTTTAACAATTCTTTTGGGTGTGGTCTATTGAGTATTTCTTGGAAGTGTTCAGCCCATCTTTGCTTTTGGTCTTTATTTGATGTTAATAGTGTTCCAGTTTTGCTAAGGATTGGTCTTTCTTTAGATGTAATAGTACCTGTTAGCCTCTTTTGTATGTTATATAAAGTTTTGCTGTCTCCTGTTTTTGCTGCTTTTTCTGCCTCTTTCGCCATATTGTCTATGTATTCTCTTTTATCCCTTCTAGCTGAACTTTTTACTTTCTTTTCTATGTCTTTGTATTTTGCTTTTGCCGAATCTCTTTCATGATCTGCTTTTGCATTCAACATGTCTAATTTGACTGCTCGTCTTTCATGTATATACTTCCATGTTTTATCTTATATCCATGCTTTTCTATTTGGTTTTTCCAGTCCAGTGCTTACTTTTGCTGCTGTAATTATGGCTGTGCTGTAAGAATTCCATAACTCATCTATACCTATCTCCTCAATTTCACTGGGTGTTTTGGAATGATTGGCAAGTTCCTGATTGAAATTAATGTTAGTATTTTCTTCTTGTAGGCTGTGGTTGTTTATCTTTCTGTGTATTGATTTCTTGTCTTGACTTTTCAATTTTAGTTTTATTTTCCCTATGCACAGGTTGTGATCACTGTTGACATCTGCACCCCTATAAGCCCTTACATCCATGAGAGATGTTCTGTATTGCTTTCTAATACAAAAATGGTCTATCTGGTTTCTAGTTCTATCATCTGGAGATATCCACGTTGTTTTATGTATCTCTTTGTGTGGGAATATTGTGCCTCCAATGACCATGCCCTCTGTTAGACATATTTCAATTAATCTTTCTCCATTCTGATTAACCATGTCAGTTCCTTCTTTCCCCATCACTTTTTCAACGTCGGTATTATCCTTCCCTACCTTCGCCTTATCTATGGAACCTGTTTAAATTTTGCCCAAAGTGCAGCCAAGGCTTAAACAACATAGTCTTCCAAATCCATCCTAGACTTGATATATACAAGAAAAGTTTTAGTTATTCTGCTGCTCATCTTTGGAATACCCTCCCATCCTGTGTACAAAAAATAAAAACTACATTACTTTCTACAACTACAAACTTTTCCAATATCTATTTGATGTCGACTATATGCCTTCATGAATCATAAAACTTGAAAGTTATTTTAGACTGCTCTTACAGACACTGAGTTCAGTTAATTGCTTACTCTGAACAGTCTTGAAATTTTTGTTTAGTAGATAGTCATTTAGTAGATAGTGGAACGAATTCAAGAACAATGCAGAGATAAAACAGACGACTGAACAACAACCTGTCTCATGGGTGATCAGGAAACGGAGATGGACATATGTTGGTCACTGATGAGAAGAAATGATCAGAGAATCCCAAAACAAGCTATCAGGTGGAACACAACAGGCCAAAGAAAAAGAGGCAGAACGGGTGAAACTCTGAAGAGGACATTGTTAAGAGAGGCCAAATTAACAGGCATAAAATCCTTTGATGAGGTTGAAAGACTCGCCGAAGACAGGAAAAATTGGCGAACTACTTTGCTAGCCCTATGTGACGTTTAACGGCACGGGAAGGATATAAGATATAAGATATATAATAAGATAGTCATTTATTTACGTATGTAGTTACTTTCTGTGCTGAGTGCATGGATAAGAGCGAAACGTAAATGTTATATTTTATTTTATTTTATTTATGTCTCTCAGCTTTCCGATGTTAGTTATGCTAGTTATATGAGCAGAATATTTGTAGAATGCCTGGAACATAGTGAAATTTATATGATAAAGGGCAGAATGTTGACGGGCCTCCATGCCCAATTCTTAACACTTTTGAAATAAAGATCAATAAATCAATCAGTCCTGTGTGCTACTGTATATAGCACTGTTATTAATTAAAATAATACTGATAAGTATTGAATACTTCAAAATATTGAAGAAGGCTGGCTGGTAAAGAGTATTAAACAGAGAAAACTTAAATATTTTGGACACATTAAACGTCATGATAATCTAGAGAAAACCGTCTTGGAAGGGTACATAATGGGAAATAGAAAGAGAGGAAGACCAAGGAGAAGACAGCTGCAAGACGTCGTTGATGATCTGCAAATGGATGCATCAGCAGCAGACCATCTTGCTCATAACCGAGAAGCCTACAGGAGTGCTGGTAGGGAGGCAAAGTTTCACAAGGGACATGCAAATGAATGGATGAATGAATGCTGATAAGAAATTTTGATAAGTTTTAGTTTTCATTAGATAATATTTTATTTGCCGCAAACATTTCTAATAAATAAATGTTATCAAGAGAAAAAAAGACAAATCTCTCTCTCTCTCTCTGAACCTTAAGTGCCCAGGGCACATGGGGCTTCCGCAAGGGTTTTCCACAAATGCCTGTCCTTCGCCTTTTTTTCTGCTCTTGCCCAGGTGAGCCCTCTATTGCTCAACATCCTTTCTGTTGTTCTTCGCCATGTCTCTTTTGGTCTACCCTTACTTCTGTTCCCCTGTGGTGTCCATCGTAGTGCTATTTTTGGTAGTGAGTTGACAGTAATTCGGAGCACATGTCCCAACCATCGCCAGCGTCTTTCCTCAATAATTGCTGTCAGTGGCTTCATCTGCATTTCTGCCATCAAGATGTTATTTCTTATTGTGTTTGGCCAAAATATTTTTCCAATTCTTCATAAACATTTAGTCTGGAAAGAATTCAACTTGTTTTCTATGGTTTTGTTTTCCAGCATTCACTTCCATAGAGTAGTACACTTAGAACATTACTCTTAAATATTCTGATTTTCGTATTTATGCTTAGTTTTTTAGATTTCCATATAGTCTACAGCACTACAAATGCCTGGTTTGCTCTAGTAAATCTGCTGTTGATGTCCTCTGTGCTGTCTCCATTTTCTACTACTCTACTGCCAAGGTGTACAAATTCGTTGACCTCCTCCACTAACTTGCTAAAAGGACAAATACTTGGTTAAAAATAAAAGCAGTTAAATTGAAAAAAAAAAAGAAAAAAATATAAAACACAGCACAGAGAATGAGATACTCTCGCTAAAACACAATCGCCATGACACAAAATGCTGTTAGAAAAAATAAAAAAAAATAAAAAACTTCGCTGAGATCGGAAGAAATTTTTCTACTTTCTTATCTCTGCTTTCTGCATGCACTTCTTCTACCTCGTCAAGTAAACGCTGTTCTGTTCAGAAGAGGTAGTTTAGAGAAAGTAAAAACTATACACACACACACACACATGATGACTTACCTGGCCACAACTGACTGGCTGTTACACGAAACATTGTACCACATTAAGTATCTTATATAGTAGGCCTAACTATCTTTTTCGTGTATTAATTGGGAAAACCCATTACATTTTCTGGAAAATTTTAATCATGTCCCGCACCATTTGCATGGCGTAGAGCAGGGGCTGTCAAAATGTTCTTGCAGTTCTGTGCCCAAGTCATGTCACAAGGTCACTTTGCGCTTCAGCCAAAGCCCACCATATTTTTATATGTTTGGTTTGACTGTGTCTTTGTACACTTGGCGTACAGCACAGTTTCACAATATAAAGCAAAAACAGAGCGATCCCTTTTGTTTAAAATTCTTGAAACCACCGTATATCAAGGGCATTTTAAGGACACTTTAGCCGTATTACTTACTAACAACATCAAATATTGTTCACGGACTGATTTTACAGGCTTGCGTAAGCGTCAGCCTAGAGAGAGGGGGAGAGAGGGAGAGAGAAAGAGAGAGGGAGAGAGAGAGGGAGAGGGAGGATAGGATAGAAACAGAACTCTGTAAAAGTCAGTCACCATCCCTCCACGCACTAAGATAGTACTAAGATAGTAGTCTTACCTACCCTGCCTAACAACTTTTGTTTTTTAGGGACGTAAAACCAGGAATAGAACTATATGCTTACATTTAACAAATAATAATTTTTTTTAGAAGACCATAATTACTGTGTTTAAATTCAAACAGCACGTCATTGTAAATCGGTCAGCGTGCCTCGCTTTGTAAGCGTGATTTAGGTTGGTACGCGTGCCTTAAGCTGGTTACGCGTGCCTTAGGTTCGTAAGCATGCCTTAGGTTGGTAAGCATGCCTTAGGTTGGTACGCGTGCCTTAGGTTGGCAAGCATGCCTTAGGTTGGTACGCGTGTCTTAGGTTGGCAAGCATGCCTTAGGTTTGTACGCGTGCCTTTGGTTGGTAAGCGTGCCTTAGGATGGTAAGCGTGCCGTAGGTTATGTATCACATGCACAAACAAAACGACAGATCACTTATCTGAGTAGCGTCCTCCTGAATAGGAAACAACACAAGAATGCGTGTCCCTTTGACTAGGCATGGAGACCACATGGGGGCCACAAGGGAGAGATCATTCTTTTGTTGGAAGAAAGAATTGTACATCCAAGAGGCCATGGACCAGCTGAGCAACACTGAATTCTATGCCTCCCGCCCTCAAGATCCGACTCTGGCCAACAACCACCATGTTCGTGACACTATAAACCAACTCATCCACAAGACTGATCTTTCTCCCTCTGCTACTCAACTATACATCCGCGTCAGCTGCTTAGGAAAGCCATCCTTTTATCTACTCCATACAATTCACAAACCAGGCAACCCAGGAAGGCTCATAGTGTCCGCTTGTTCCTGCCCTACAGAACAAATCTCTGAATTTCTGGACAGTATCTTTCAGCCTCTGGTCACTAGTCTGCCCACTTATCTTAAGGACACGAATCATGCTCTCACTGCTTTTGAGACCCTTACACTCCTGCCTGGTAACACCTACCGTATCTTCACCCTTGATGTAGTATCCTTATACACATCCATCCCAAATGACCAGGGACTTCAGGCCGTCAAGTTCTTTCTGAACAAAAGACGCAATCCCTCTATTCCTACGTCTACTATTCGGCGCCTTACACGACTTGTCCTCCTACTCAATTCTTTTGAATTCAATGGCCTGTACTTAGACCAGATTAGCGGTGTGGCTATGAGTACCAAAATGAGCCCAAGCTACGCATGTCTGTTCATGGCCCAATTCGAACTCAAGTTTCTGAGAGCCTCTAGCGGCCCTTTTTCAGCCTTCTATATACACTTCATAGATGACGGCATTGGGGTCACATCAATGCCAGAGGAAGATCTTGACAACTTTATCGGTTTTGTTAAGGAATACAATCCTGTCATTTCTTTCACCTCCATTGTCTCTACAACTTCTGCTAACTTTCTCGATATTGCCGTTACTATCTGCCCTACCAGATTTACTACTTCTGCCCACTATAAACCTACAGAATCTCACAGATATCTCTTGTACTCTTCCTCCCACCCCAGATCGTGTAAGGACTCTATTCCTTTTTCCCAGCTTCTTAGGTTGCGACGTTTGTGTACTGATGATGCTGACTTCCACCATCAAGCCCACAAAATGCTAGATTTATTCCGTCAACGCGGCTATCCAGAACATGTTCTCTCGTCGTTTTGGAACCGCATCAGCCATATATCCCGGCAACAAGCCCTCACTCCTAAGCCACCCAATAGTGGCCTACAGACGGAACAAAAAACTCAGGGACCTTTTAGTTCGTAGTCGCCTTAAAAGAGATGACACTTTTTATGGTACCAGACGTTGCGGACGTCGTAGATGCAAGACTTGTCCGTTTGTCGTCGAGGCTAGCCAGATCTCCTTCCTTAAGTCCACGTTATCAGTTCAGGAGGGTTTCACCTGCACTTTACGCAATGTTATTTATGCTATATGTGCAAACATTATGACATGAAGTACATAGGGGAGACTGGTTTACGCTTAGGAGATCGATTTCGCCAACATCTTAATGATATTTCTAAGAGGGTCTGGACACCTGTGGCTAAACATGTTTGCCTTAGCAACAACAGGGGAAAACAGGACATTTCTGTTAGTGCGATCCGCTCTTGTTCTGCTGATGTACGATCTCGGAGTGTCCTAGAACAGCGCCTTATTTTCCAGGCTGGCAGTCTAAGCATAAAGAGCAACAGACTCCACATCACATCCTCCAGGGCTGCCAGCTACACAACTCACTCGGGATAAAGAACCTGGCCAGCCCCCAGCCTCCTACAAGGGAAGCTCTACGGTGATGCTGGCCAGACCCCAGCCTCCTACAAGAGAAGCTCTACGGTGATGCTGGCCAGACCCCAGCCTCCTACAAGAGAAGCTCTACGGTGATGCTGGTCAGACCCCAGCCTCCTACAAGAGAAGCTCTACGGTGATGCTGGCCAGACCCCAGCCTCCTACAAGAGAAGCTCTACGGTGATGCTGGCCAGACCCCAGCCTCCTACAAGAGAAGCTCTACGGTGATGCTGGTCAGACCCCAGCCTCCTACAAGAGAAGCTCTACGGTGATGCTGGCCAGACCCCAGCCTCCTACAAGAGAAGCTCTGCGATGATGCTGAAAACCTGAGATGAACTACCACATCTGTGAAAGAGATGGTGGCGACGTCAGAGCAAGCAACGAAGAAGAATATCCCGGTTCAGACCTTACTTTTGTGCCCGTTATAGTGTACGTAAGATAAAAATCTGTCACCAGCAGGAGATAATAAACCAGTCATTATCATCTGATTTTATTTGCTGTGCTGTGCTGTGCAAATGATTATAATAATAAGTAGAATTAATTTGCGAAATACAGATTTCCTCTAATACAAGTCACTTTCTCTCTCTGTGAGCATAATCGCAGTATTAAGACGCTGGAAATTGATAAACTCCAAAAATACTCAAAAAAAAAACTATTAAGATTCGAGGTTCAGACTTCAACCTCACTGCGTTCATGACAGCTTATGCTGCAGCATCCACCCAAGAGTGTTTGCTAATTGTTCCATCATATGTTTGTTGTTTACGATGCGTTTTCTACCACATAGTTCAGAGTTCCTGGCAGCACCCTCAAGTTGTTATAGCTCTAGCAATCTCCTTATATCCACATTGTCCTTCTAGCTCTAGCAATCTCCTTATATCCACATTGTCCTTCTAGCTCTAGCAATCTCCTTATATCCACATTGTCCTTTTAGCTCTAGCAATCTCCTTATATCTACATTGTCCTTCTAGCTCCAGAAATCTCCTTATATCTACATTGTCTTTCTAGCTCCAGAAATCTCCTTATATCTACATTGTCCTAACATTCCCGCTCTTCATTGTCCCACAGGCTGTTAAATGCAGCTTTAGCAGTGTCCCCATTGTCCATTCTCAACCCGCCCTTTATTTTCCTGTCCAGCAATTCCAAAATTTCATTTCCATGCACTGCCATATGATCTGGACAGTAAATCCACGTTAGACTTATGACATATCCAACAAACTATTAGTACATGAAAGATACAGAGAGACAGATTAAAACAATCTAGAGAAAAACTATACGAGCTAAGGTGAATAGATTTTAAAGTAACTGGCTGTAAACAAATGTAAATGTTGACTGAAAATCATGACAAGTGGACTGAATTGTTCCTGTTCTACAAGGCCTACTAGAAAATGATTGTTCAGGTCTGTGTAGAACAGCATACATAGATGGATGCATGAATGGATGTCTGTTGGTAAAAAAATACAACCAAAGGGAAGAGAATAACGGTTAGGCAACGGATAACGAAGTGGCAATAATGTAGCCTCCGCCTTCTTCTTCTTCTTCTTCTTCGTTCGCTTCTACCACCAAGACTGCCCTGTGATGCTACTGAATTTACGCCTTTGGTCCTCGTTAAGCCCCGTGATCCCCGTCTGGTCTCCGAAAGGACCACACGAGATCCCCGAGAGGACTACACGTGGTTCAGAGTATCGCAGGGCTTGAGCCTGTATTCTTGGTGGGTCTCAGAAGCGGGATTGCGTGACACCGTGGTTTTCGTTGCACCAGTTCAGTCTAGTTGGACTTTCTCACCGGAAGACCTCGATGTGTTTTGGATATCAGTATATCCCCGCTGGGTGAGAGGTGGTAGCCCACCCAGGCCAGAGTTGGAGGGACTTTCTCACCGAAAGACCAAACAATGTGAAAAGAAACTCATTATAAAATATTCCGTTAGCGGTTAATCAGGTCATATTTGTATGGTTTTAGTTTATTATCCTCGTTTTAACTCTGACGTTTTCCTGGATATGTATTTGTTTCCATCACTCCTACTTTCACAAAGCACCGTGCAACAATAGAGACTTGCGAGACATCAAGATCAGCATATAATTCATTAAATGTATTGAGACTCAGCCTGACAAGTGCCAGAGTATACCATTTAGCATAACAAGTTGAAGATTGATCTGTTAGCTCGCAAAATTATGATTGAAAGTCAAAGCAGTACACAATGAGCTCAGTTCAGTTTAAGGACACGAAGGCGATGATTTGGCTGAAAGAGGTTGTCCTGTGACTCCTGAGGAAATTCTCAAGTTTCGTATGTGATGTTTGTTCTGTGACTTCTGGGAAATTCTCAAGTTTCGTGTGTGATGTTTGTTCTGTGACTTCTGGGAAATTCTCAAGTTTCGTATGTGATGTTTGTTCTGTGACTTCTGGGGAAATTCTCAAGTTTCGTGTGTGATGTTTGTTCTGTGACTTCTGGGAAATTCTCAAGTTTCGTATGTGATGTTTGTTCTGTGACTTCTGGGAAATTCTCAAGTTTCGTATGTGATGTTTGTTCTGTGACTTCTGGGGAAATTCTCAAGTTTCGTGTGTGATGTTTGTTCTGTGACTCCTGTGGAAATTCTCAAGTTTTATGTGTGATGTTTGTTCTGTGACTCCTGGAGTAAAACATACCCACACAGTTTCTGACAGGTTACCTCTCCCTACTCGAGCCCTAGCTTGTCTGGTCAGAGACTGGCCAATCAAAATGACTTGTTTCCATTCTGACCTTCCAACGTGAGTTAATACTGGATTTTTTTTAACTTCACTAGCTGTAAGGGTTACGGTTTGATCTGCTATCAAAATATCTCTTTACCCGAAAATAAACTATATTCAAGCACTGAAATATATTAAGTATCTCAAACATGCACCGCCGCCCATGTTCTCTCAAGCCCCATAGCACGTTGCAGTATAAGTCTAAATTCACTGTAGCGCAGGTTGGAACAACTTCTATGTGAACAATGCATTAGATATCAAGAAAAAAAACATCATCGTGCATTTGGTTTGCACTTGGACTGTCCCCTTCTAGTCTTGGTGACCGCAGGCTCTTGCACTGCACACAACTCAAAGACTTGAATTCGACCTAAACAGTGATCACCAGTGGCCTGATGCAGCATTTCTAAGACCTGGGTAGCAGATTTGCCAAGTTTCATACAAAATTTGATGCAGACACGTTGCTCGAACTTCTCAGAATTCTTAAATCTCGCAGAGCGAGCCTCACCTAAGATCACGTGTAAAAACAGAAGACGTGTATGTAGCATTATGTCACCTGACCGTCTAAGTCAACACGCCTTGGAGACCAAAACTACAGATTTTCGAGCGAGTAAGATAAATGCCTACGTCACGACAGTTACGGTCCGAGAATGTTGCTGTAACCGCTCGTATAGCACTCAAGTTTTCGAAGAGGGAAGTAGGCTTTATCTTTTAATGTTTCTATTTATGGACATTGTAAGTATGGGGAATTAGAGCGCAGTTCTTAATACTATATCACTTTTGATACAGGTTTCAAGGGTTGCCAACGTGTGGGATATGATGTCTTGAGGACCTATGGGTAAGATAACAGCGTATCTTTACATTAGAAAAAAAAGCTGAAAGTTAACTCTTCAGTTAATTTTAGCCTGCAAATGTCGTGAACTTTGACAGATTTTCGGGATTTTGAAAGTTGTGTACATCTATATTTCTAAAAAAACCCTGCAAGGGATCAATGATATATATTTGAAAACCGATGAATTTTCATGGATTTGTTCTATTTGATTATAGTATAATTAACTCTGATATTTTTGCAGTAGTTTCCTTACACTCCATAACAGAGATACCTTTTGGGTAACTGTAACATGATATGTATTGTTCTATATATCCTGAACACTCTTTCCATTATATCTACACATAATCTGTATAATCTCTTCGTGTTACTTTAAAGCGAATGGATACCACACAATGATAAAGACATGGCGTGAAAGAACTATTGATAGCAGACGTTGTTAGTGGATTAGTTATGTACTGGAAAATGGCCCCATCAGTACTTCTTAATTAGAAAAATATTTTGGCCAAACACCATAAGAAATAACATCTTATTAGCAGAAATGCAGATGAAACCACTGACAACAATTATTGAGGAAAGACGCTGGCGATGGTTGGGACATGTGCTCCGAATGACTGACAACTCACTACCAAAAACAGCACTAAGATGGACACCACAGGGGAGCAGAAGTAAGGGTAGACCAAAAGAGACATGGCGAAGAACAACAGAAAGGATGTTGAGCAATAGAGGGCTCACCTGGGCAAGAGCAGAAAAAAAGGCGAAGGACAGGCATTTGTGGAAAACCCTTGCGGAAGCCCCATGTGCCCTGGGCACTTAAGGTTCAGAGAGAGAGAGAGAGTACTGCTAGAAAGGAACGGGACGGACACTCGAAGGGATAGAGAAACAGCGACAACCCGAGAAAGATCTGCTGAGGCTGAAGCAGGAGAGATGGGATATAGCTGCTGTGAGGTTTGCAAACATGGCTGGTGGATAGGACAGTTTGCCGTCTTGTATGATGTCAGATACTGCACTAGATGCTGGTAGGGAGACAGTGAAAGAGAGACACAGAGAGATAAACAGAAAAGTGTGTGTGTGACAGACAGACAAGACAGACAGACAGGCATGTATAAAACAGGAAAAAGAAGCAGCTTTATTACTTAACGATTACAAAGTTGTGACGTTTCGGCGTGAGCCTTAATCATACAAAAACATACAGGACGAAGAAGTAGAGAGAGGAGATAAAGTATAGATTCACATGAATGCTATTTAAAATTTAAAAAAAAAAAAATTTTTTTAAGAGTACTTATCTGTAAATTGTAAGGTGTGGTTTGTCCGGCGGTGTGTGTCAGGAATGGATTTAGTAGGACGTGGAGACTTTAAATAGAGACCTGTGACATGTGGTCAGTGGGTTGTAACTGGGGGTGGTGGATGGGGAACCGGGGAAGGGAGAGAGAGTGTGTGATGCAATATTGACCTAGCTAGGAGAAGTTGAAACAGATGATTGGGGGAGAGGGGTTGCAGAATGATGCTGTGAGGAAATTTGAAAAGTAAGAAGGGGTGGACTTTGTGGAGAGGTACTGTAATGACTGAAGAGAATGTTACGTGTATCTAAACAGCGAGTTTAACCCATGTGGTTCCAGCGTCCCATAATTTTGAATGCAGCGGTTCTCAAGTGCCAGGCGGCTTGTGTCATCTGCGTGACATTGTTTGATGGCTGTTACCAGAAAGTCAGATTTGCCTCTGTGGTTGGGGCCATTGAAATGATTTGGGACTGGTTTCGAAGCACGCTGGGTGATGTCGTACAGATGTTTCTGCATGCGGTCCCCTAATATGTGGCCAGTCTCACCAATATATGTTATCCTGCATCTTTTGCAAACGATGACATATATCACATTTCGGGACTCGCATGTGAATCCCTCATGAAGAATGAGGATAGTTTTGGGAAAGGTGATTGTTTTTGTTTCCCAGACTACAGGGCAGGTAACGCAGCGGGGGCGGTTACATTTTCTGGTGCCAACATATGTAAGGCTCTGCTTCAGGTGGCTGTGGACGAGGATGTCCTTAAGGTTTGGCTCACGTTTGTATGCCAATAGGGGTGGATCAGAGAAAATGTCGCGAGTGTCGGAGTCGAATTGGATTATCGGCAGATGACGATAAAGAATTTTCTTAACCATCTGACCGTGCGGGTGGAAAGGCAGTACTAACTTAACAGGCAGGCAGGCAGGCAGGCAGGCATACAGACAGACAGACAGACAGACGGATGGATGGATGGATGGATGGATGGATGGATGGATGGATGGATGGATGGATGGATGGATGGATGGATGGATGGACGGATGAATGGATGGATGGATGGTTTGATTGATTGATTTGATTGATTGATCTTTATTTCAAAAGGGTTAAGAATTGGGCATGCAGGCTCGTCTGACATTCTGCCCTTTATCATACATCTTTCACTCTATTCCAGACATTCTACAAATATGCTGTTCATGTAGCAAACATAATTAACACTGAAGCTGAGAGACATAAAATAAAATATAACATTTACGTTTCGCACTTATCCATTCACACAGTACAGAAGTAACTATATACGTATATATAAAAGACCATCTACTAAACAAAAATTTCAGGACTATTCAGAATAAACAATTACAGTAACTGTATTCGGTGTCTGTAAGAGCAGTCTAAAATAACTTTTAAGTTTTATGATTCATAGAGCCATGTGGTCAACATCAAATAGATATTGGGAAAGTTTGTAGTTGTAGGAAGGAGTATAATTTATATTTTTTACACAGGATGGGAGGGTATTCCAAAAAATGAGCATCAGAATAACTAAAACTTTTCTTGTAAAGATCAAGTCTAGGTTTTGGAAGACATATGTAGTGTAAGCGTTTGCTGCACTTTGGGGTAAATTTAAACAGGTTCCATAGATAAGGCGGTGCATGCTGTGAAAGAATTTGATGTACTAACTTGGCTTTGTTGAAGAGGAACCTGCTCTTAAGAGGCAGTATTTTGATACGTCTGTGCTGGTTAGTTGTTTGTGCTTGATCTTTGTCACTAATAAGACAGGCGGGTGTGCAGACAGACAGATAGATAGATAGATAGATAGATAGATAGATAGATAGATAGATAGATAGATAGATAGATAGATAGATAGATAGATAGATAGATAGATAGATAGATAGATAGATAGATAGATAGATAGATAGATAGATAGATAGATAGATAGATAGATAGATAGATAGATAGATAGATAGATAGATAGATAGATAGATAGATAGATAGATAGATAGATAGATAGATAGATAGATAGATAGATAGATAGATAGATAGATAACCATACGGCAATAGAAGCTGAAGGCACTACAGTTATATTCTGACAGAGATATAGATAACTGAACAACACAAAGCGTTGAGTGATTAAACATCGAGAAACGAGTTATTAAACATCAGAGGTGAGTGGGTAAACATCAAAAGATAAATTGTTAAACACCAAATAATAAGGAGTCAAACATAAAGAGATGAATAGAATACGTCAAGACACTGGTGATTAAACACCAAGAGTTGAATGTTTAACATCAAGAGCTGGACGGAAACCATCAAAACAAGCACGTACATTTTTACATTTCAAAATAATTGAAGCTGGACTGGACGTCAAATGTTGTAGTAGAGAGACAGAGACAGAAAAAAAAAGAGAGAGAGAGAGAGATAAACAGAAGAGAGAGAGAGGAGTTGCAGAGGGAGCGAGAGAGACGACAATTAGGAGACATATTAATATACCAAAAACTATGAGGGAGGCAACAGAGTTTAGATCCTGACAAAAATATAGAGACTAAGCAACACAAAGCAATGAATGGTTAAACATCGAGAGATGGGTTGTTAAACAGAGAGATAACTGATTAAATTTCACGCGATGAGTGGTAAACATCAAAAGATAAGTGACTGAACATCAAAAGATGAGTGGGCAGGATATATCAAGAGATGAGTGATTAATCATTAAGTGATGATTAGAAAACAACAAGATATTTATGATTAAGCACCACGAGATGAATGGTCAAAAATCAAGAGCGGATGGAAAAACATCAAGCATGCACATCAGGATAGTTACGAGGCTTTGAATGTTACTTGTTCAAGTCTCTAAACTTTAAACAAAGCATACTAATTCATTTCAACCACTGAATATCATAATTCATGGATATAAATGGGTATGTAAGATGGAATTCTATTATTTATTGGGGAAATATTATTCATAATAAAATCAAAGAGCCATGTGTATATATATATATATATATATCGACAATTAAGTAATCAGATTGATTTTGTTATTGCCAAGACAAAAATGCCTTCTATGAAGCAAAGCATTTAATCCAAAGAGCAACTATCATCTATAATCTGGTAACTTTTCTTCGCCGCCCGATGAGCAGACGACATACAAGCCGCCATTTTGTTGACCTAGCCAGGTGTGCATATTTACGTAATCAGCATGGAGCAAAAAGCTAACATTAAATTCTGTTTAAAACTCGGAAAAAGTGCCATTGAGACAGTCGAATTGATGCGACAGGTTTATGGGGGTACATTTTTACCTCGTGCACAGATATTCAGGTGGTGTTCAGGATTCAAAATGGTGTGGAAACGATTACAAATGCAACTAGACATTGACGCCCAATTTATGTGCGTAATGAGGAACTCATTGCAAAAGTAAGAAATGGATACAAGAAGATAGTTGTTTGACTGTGAGGATGATGGCAGATGAATTTGGTGTTAACCGAGAGACCATTCGTAAAATTTTAGTGGAAGATGTGGGCGAGAAAACAAGTCGCTTGACTGTTTGTACCACATTGGTTGCCTGATCATCAAAAATATAAACGCAAAGACATCATCAAAACGTGTCGCAGAAATAAACACTTCTTAAATCTGATTGTTGCAGAGGATGAAACATGGATTTTCGGCTATGATCCCCCAACTAAAAGTCAAAGTACTCAGTGGAAGTCATCATCATCATCAAAAGACAAAAGAATTCGTTTTCAAATATCGAAAGTGACGACACTATTGGTGTCCTTCTAAGACAGCAAAGAAGTTATTCAAAAATAATTTATTTCAAAGGGATAGACCGTCACTACCAAAGTTTATTTAAGTATTTTGAAACACCTATTGAAAAGGATTCTCTCAGTCCGACCCGAGTATTCAACACCTGGCAGTTTTTTCCTTCTTCACGATAATGCACCGGCTCACCGGGCGGTAGTTGTATAGGAATTTTTGGCTCAAAAACAAGTGTGTGTTCTCAACCATCCACCCTATTCCCCAGATTTGCCTCCCTGCGATTATTTTCTATTCCCAAAATTAAAGTTACCATTGAAAGGACGCTTCTTTGACGATAATGATGCCATCGAAAGGGCCGTAACATCGAGTTTAAGGGCCATACCAACAGAAAAAAATGCAGAGGTCGTTCCAGTGTTTGTTAGATCGTGCCACTCTCTGTATCAATGCACAAGGGGCTTACTTTGAATAAAATACAAAATACATGTTATAGCTTCAACTGTTGTTTATTTTATGAGTTGTGTAATTAGTCTCATTACTTAATTATCGGACGTTATATATATATATATGAACCTTAAGTGCCCAGGGCACATTGGGCTTCGCAAGGGTTTTCCACAAATGGTTGTCCTTTGCCTTTTTTCCTGCTCTTACCCGGGCGAGCCTTCTATTGCTCAACATCCTCTCTGTTGTTCTTCTCCATGTCTACCTTTACTTCTGTTCCCCTGTGGTGTCCATCTTAGTGTTATTTTTGGTAATTAGTTATCAGTCATTCGGAGTACATATCCCACCCAGGGTTTTTCCTCAGTAATTGCTGTCAGTGGCTTCATTTGCATTTCTGCCAACAAGATGTTATTTCTTATGGTGTTTGGCCAATATATATATATATATATATACAATATGCATATAGTATATATATATGGCTCGTTGATTTCATAGTCGCTGGTATGAACATCATATACATCTTGGTAAGCAAATATAATAGTTGATGCTAGTATTCTCTTCAGTGAACCCAGGCGAATCTTGAGTATGTTTAAAAAAGTGCACAAAAAGTACAATCTCGTATTTTGAAGCTAAAAGCAAGTCCTATCTAATAATCTGGATTTACTGGTTTTCTTAAACGTGCAAATCATTCATCCAGGTACACAGGCTGGGCTGTGCTTTATAAACCGGGATAAATCTACAAAAAGGAAGCATTTTAAGAAACTGCACAAAATACTTCGAGTGTAGGATGGAACGTGGGTGTCGTAAGTCCTTTCTTTATTCTATTATCTGTTATCTATCATCTGCTTGACGTAAGCAACGACTTTAGGGTCCTCCGTTTTATCTTATCTGGCCTCAGTCCATACAGCACAGCGACTTCTCTATTTCAAGTGCAGTTTCACAACTTTTATACGACAATCAATCTCCTTCAATTTTCAAAACCTGCGCTAATTACTGAATGTCTCTTGAAATTTAAATCCACACATACACTTTGAAGTATATTTATATGTACTTGTGATATCATATTTATTTTACTTTGTTTCTTATTCCGTCCTCATTTACACTTGTTACAGAAATGATTGATGAGAAAGTAAATGAGAAACAGAGAAGTTCATATTTACTGTAATTCTTATACTTGTTGTTAGAAAGTTTTCCACTCACTTTTTTGTGATATACATTCATGATAATATAACAGGTTCGC
This sequence comes from Achatina immaculata, assembly GCA_009760885.1. NCBI lineage: Eukaryota > Metazoa > Mollusca > Gastropoda > Stylommatophora > Achatinidae > Lissachatina > Lissachatina immaculata. Next base: position 30,585,299 of record CM019710.1, on the reverse strand, counting down.
TGCTGTTAGCAAAGATGTCAGTGACGCCAGGAAGAATGTAAGCGTCAGCGTCGCTGAGCAGCAAAACCGAAATAGCGAAAACAAAAATGGCGACAATGTTGCAGGCAATCTGCAAAGGGGGAAATGCATTCCATCATCCGATTCTTGTTCGCCTAAGATGAGAACTCTTTAGGCATACATTGCGAAGTATGTGTTGTGTACAGTAACGAGTGCAGGTGCAAGGCTCAAGTGTACAACTGAATTAGTTAAAGATAAGAGAAATGACGACTGCGGTACAACTGAATTAGTTAAAGATAAGAGAAATGTCGACTGCGGTACAACTGAATTAGTTAAAGATAAGAGAAATGACGACTGCGGTACAACTGAATTAGTTAAAGATAAGAGAAATGACGACTGCGGTACAACTGAATTAGTTAGAGATGAGAGAAATGTCGACTGCGGTACAACTGAATTAGTTAAAGATAAGAGAAATGACGACTGCGGTACAACTAAATTAGTTAGAGATAAGAGAAGTGACGACTACGGTACAACTGGATCAAGCAATAAAGGTAGACAGAGGTGAAGTTCAGATTTATAAAAAGATGGGCTAAGGAAAGTGTTTAGCAACGAGAGTGACAGAAAGTAAGTGGAACACGTATCCTTTTGTTGTATGATCTAAATTTATACCTGCTCATCTTTCGCCATGAAAGCTCTTGTGAAACTGTAAGGTTGGTAGAGAAGGCCAGTGTTGTGATGTTCACCCGAATTGGTACCACCTGTATTCTAAAATTCACTGTTCCTTTCCCTATATCATGATACTGCCTTCACCAAAGTTCAAAGCCTTTTCGATGCAGTTATGAGCATCATGTGAACTCATGTGGACGTCTGTACACTCTGATCCTACCATCGGTCCTTTCTATGGCGAATCTGGTCTCACATGAGAACATGACAGACTACCAATGCCTTGGCCGCCGTCTGACGTGCACATTTGCCTAGTGAACTCTTGTTCTGGATGTGCCGTAGCTGAAGTAGAGAGCGTTGGACAGGCTGCATTGGACTTATGTTAGCTTCCATCAGACGGTGTAAAACAGTGTTCACCGAAAACTGTTCTTTATTCGGTAATGTATTTATGATGTAAGTAGCTCTTTGAGCGGGCTGGAAACGATTCCGTAAATGAACACTTCGAATGAATCCATTCTCCAATTGGACAGGAGGAGGGGAGTGAGAAAAAATGAATAGTTCAAAGCTGAAAGACACCTAGAGCAGCTGTCACAGAAGAAAGGAATAGTTAGAAGCTGAAAGACACCTAGAGAAGCTGTCACAGAAGAAAGGAATAGTTAGAAGCTGAAAGACACCTAGAGAAGCTGTTACAGAAGAGAGGAATAGTTAGAAGCTGAAAGACACCTAGAGCAGCTATCACAGAAGAGAGGAATAGTTCGAAGCTGAAAGACACCTAGAGCAGCTGTCACAGAATGTGCAAGGCTGATTTTTTAATTTTGCCTCGGAAACAAAAAAACTAGACTTTTGCCGGCATTTGTACCCGTGCTTTCAAAACGGGGTCTCCAAGGAAGAAAAAAATGATAAGGCAATACAAATCTATTTCTCCCACTCTCCTCGTTTACCCTGTTGATCAGCCATTCTAGTTTCATCCACGATGTCCCCCTCTCAACACAAGCCCTCTGGGCCCAACCTTTCAAAAGGGGCACCCACCAAGACCCCAGAACAATGCACTGGCTGGAAAATGATGCCTGCTTCAGTATGAGAAATAAGAAACCAGTAAACAGCCACGCCCCTTTGAATTGTAAGTCAAATATAAAACCTTTCAAAATGTCTCATCTAGTAGGAAATTATGTGCTTTTTTTATGTTATGTTTTGAAAATTTTAAATAAATGCTGTCACTATTTTCTGTAAACCTTGCACTGTATGCTTGTTACAATAAACTACAGACGTGTCATAAAGCTGAAACAACATATCTTTTGCTTTTTTTTTTTTTTTGCTTCAAGGATTATATTGTCTGAACATAAGATCTTGTTTTATGTACATAAATTCCTAGAAAGAATGATTACAATCAATCCAACGATAATTTAATATCTAAATAAGATTTAATTCCAAGCTTAAGATTATCTAAAAGATAACGATTAATTAAAGATACGGTGAGGGCAAACAAGGTGTAAAGCAGCGTATAATACTACAGGATAAAAACAGAAGTAAAATGTCAGAAGAATGTCAAACTGCGTAGATCTAAATAGAATTCTATGATGTTAAAGATATCCTTCCAAATAAGGGTTTTTTTTAAAACTGCAACTCTAACTTCCTTTACAGCGCCAGTGAAAGACTGTAAAATCTCATTATAATCTTCTTCAAGGAGATTAGCAACTAGTCCGTTCAATCCAAAGTCCGATATGTCCAGAGGAAAACATATTAATATAGGAGTCGGTCCAGTCCCGCCTAACTAATAGCCGTGTACAGCTGTTTTATTTTGTGGCCCCAGTCTGGATCAACTATTTCTCTATAGATAAACACGGTGGATGAGACACGCTTCTTCTTCTTCCTTCTTCTTCTTCTTCTTCTTCTTCTTCTTCTTCCTTCTTCTTCTTCTTCTTCTTCCTTCTTCTTCTTCCTTCTTCTTCTTCTTCCTCCTTCCTCTTCTTCTTCTTCTTCGCATTGTCTGTCTATATCTGCAGTCCTGTCTCTTGGATAAATTTCACTGTTTTTCGTAATTCATGTATGGAACCGTAGAGCTTATCTTCTTTAATGGTTTCACTGGGCCAGTAATTATTTCTCAGTGTCTCGTAGTTGATGCAGTTCTGGAGGATATGTTCCACAGTTTGGGGCACCTGGGCACATGTACATAGATTAGTAGTACCAACCTTTAAATTTGTATACATATGACTTCGGAGTCGGCTGTGTCCTGTTCGGAGACGGAAGATATTCCTTTCTGTTTAGCATGTGATAGTCATCATGTGGTGGTGTTTGTGGCTTCCTGTAGGTTTTTAATCATGCTTTTCTTCTGATTATAGGTGATTGGTATGTCTGGTTGCTCCATTTCAGTGCCCTCTTTGGCCAGATGGTCAGCTTTCTCACTGCCTGGTATCCCACAGTGGGAGGGAATCCATTGCAAGGTGACTCCATGTTGTAAGCCAATTTTTGACAAGGCATCCTTATAGTCTGGTAGTTTGTTGCACTGAAGAGCTTCCAGTACTGATCTTGCATCTGTGAGAATTACTACAGGACATGTATCAATTCTGGAGTCTGATAGTTTTTCTGCATCAAAGTTGTTGCAGTATTTTCCAGTGAGTATGGAAATCTTGTCAGTGGTGTTGCTTGGATATTCAATATGTCCTCCTATATTTTATTTCAACTTCCTGGTATAAAATTTCACTCTCAGATGAGAAGCATGTTGTAAAACTGACTCAGCTCCTGATATTTCCCAGAAAACCGAAAATGTAATATTATCATGATAACTACATTCATTATTCATCCATTCTACATGAGTTGTGCTTATCTGTACTGCAAGGTCCTTCATGCTTACAAAGATTATGCATATCATAATATTATCACTACTATCACAATTTCACATAGCAACAATACAGGTCTTGGCTTGTCTGTGAATAAAGCAAAGGTTATACTTGAAACTTCAAAACCAAAACTACTCGTATGAAGCACTACATGAAGTAATGAATTCTTAGTTAAAATAATATTATAAATTAACATATTGCACAAACGCAAAATTAAGTTATATGAAAAAATGTTCTTCCTTCAGCGGTCATAAATAAAATCCCAACTATGCAACAATAGGGATCCATCTGTTAGGTCCAGCTTATATTTAAAAATAAATTAGAAACAAGACAAACACATAAATAATGTTACTCAACTTAAAAAAAGGTCAAGTTAAGCGTTTTATTCCTACACTTCAGACACGTTCATAAAAGAAAAATCCACAAAATCAACTGTGTACAGTTTTAATATAATTTCAATTAAAAATAAAATTGTAATGGTATTAGTATTTTCATACTCTTTTATTTAACTTTTAAAAGTGTTTATACTTACATAGCCTGGCCCAAATGGTAATAGTGTTAATATTTTCCTATCCAATGTAAATCTTGTAATAGTGTTAACACTATTGTAACCTGTGTCAAGCTGATAACAGTGTTGACACTTTTCTAATCAGGGTCAAGCTCGTAATAGTGTTAACACTTATCCAGTCTGTGTCAAGCTGGTAATGGTGTTGACACTTTTCTAATCAGGGTCAAGCTCGTAATAGTGTTAACACTTATCCAGTCTGTGTCAAGCTGGTAATGGTGTTGACACTTTTCTAATCAGGGTCAAGCTGGTAATAGTGTTGACACTTTCTAATCAGGGTCAAGCTGGTAATAGTGTTGACACTTTTCTAATCAGGGTCAAGCTGGTAATAGTGTTGACACTTTTCTAATCAGGGTCAAGCTGGTACTAGTGTTGATACTTTTTTAATCAGGGTGAAGCTGGCAATGGGGTTGACACTTTTCTAATCTGTGTCAGTGATTAATTTGACAAATGACTCATATAAAAGCACATTTAATTATGAAAAACTTGCAGTAATTTCCATAAATTTATGAACTGGACAGAATAATAAAAAGCTGAAACAGAGAACATGTAAATGAAACAAAACTGACAAAATAGGCAGTAAATAAAATGAATTCTACATCAGGCCTTCATGTAAAAGTTTAAAACAAAATAAAAAACAAAATGCAAGTAGTTCATGACCGTGCTTGATATGACAATAAATAAAGAGCTAACAGAAAAACTGCTTTCAAGAAACTAAAACAAGCATAATGTGACATTCAAGTGGAATTCAAATAAGATAATACTTTTTAGTGAACATTGATGTAACTTATGAGGCTAAATAGGTGCTGAAAGTGCTAAAATCTATGTACAAATTACTCATATATCATGCATGTAACTGCCATCAAATTATACAGAATATATTGCACAAAGAGTACGCTATCACACAAGCGAAACTAAGTGTAGGAAAAAATGAGATGCACATTATTTTAATCAATGCATACTTCTTAATTTCCCGTTCTTTTGTCAAACAGAAAAAAATAATGGTGGAAATGTTGATGAAACACATAATTTAAAAAGAGAGGAGGAAAAATTGAGAACGATCAATGTCAGATTAAATAAAGAAGAAAAAAAATGCCACTAGTGACAGAACCAGTATTACTGATGTTGTACTTAAGACTACAAAGTCCCTAACCTACTGAGCTTGCCTTATAAATGGTGATACTATTGGTTATATGACAGAACAAGAAGATCAATTTTTTTTAAATTACACTAAATAAATATTTATGTGAATCAAGTGAACTCAAACAGAAATTCAGCTAACATTCACTGTCAACCTATTTTTATAGATTCAACTGAGTAGACTTGATTCTGTGTTCAGCAGTAGATTTGATGCTGTGTGTCAGGAGTAGACTTGATTCTGTGTTCAGCAGTAGATTTGATGCTGTGTGTCAGGAGTAGACTTGATTCTGTGTGTCAGGAGTAGACTTGATTCTGTGTGTCAGGCGTATACTTCATTCTGTGTGTCAGGAGTAGACTTGATTATGTGTGTCTGGAGTAGACTTGATTATGTGTGTCAGGAGTAGACTTGATTCTATGTGTCAGGAGTAGACTTGATTCTGTGTGTCAGGAGTAGACTTGATTCTATGTGTCAGGCGTATACTTCATTCTGTGTCAGGAGTAGACTTGATTATGTGTGTCTGGAGTAGACTTGATTATGTGTGTCAGGAGTAGACTTGATTCTGTGTGTCAGGAGTAGACTTGATTCTGTGTTCAGGAGTAGACTTGATTCTGTGTGTCGGGAGTAGACTTGATTTTGTGTGTCAAGAGTAGATTTTATGCTGTGTGTCAGTGAACTCACTAAATATTCGTGAGTTCTTGCACCAAACACTCGAATTTAAAAAAACACATAATATAGTATTCCTTTTGTGTTCATTTCGGTACTTATAACGTTAAAAAAGTCACTTCAAGCAAAATTAATGTATGTCCTAAGTAAAATAAAAACATATTAGATTAGCCCAATTTTTTGTGACGTTTTAATCAAGTAGTTTGGCTCTATATTACAAGCATCTTACATCTTACATCCTTCCCGTGCCGCTAAACGTCATCTTACATCCTTCCTGTGCCGCTAAACGTCACATAGGGCCCGCATGGTAGTTCGCCAAGATGTCCTGTCTTCGGCGAGTTTTTTCAATCTCATCAAGGGATGTTATGCTCACTGAACTGGCCTCTCTTGTACTGAGATTCTCTGATTGCTTCTTCTCATCACATGACCGACATATGTTCATCTTCTTTTTCTGATCACCCATGAGACAGGTTGTTCTTTGCTCATCTGTTATATCTCTGCGTTGTACTTGAATTCGTTCCACATTATACCGAGTATTTTCCTTAGGCATTTGTTTTCGAAATAGTCTAATTTCTTGTTTGTTTCTTTAGTTGTTTTCCAGATTTCACATGATAACAGACAAACAAATCTGAATTGAATCATCTTAACTTGGTTTTTGTGCTTATACCTTTTGAATGCCGTATGTTCTCAAGATTCTTCAAGGTCAGTGTGCTTTTGCAGTTCGAATTCTAACTTCCTTTCTGGTGTTATCGTCCTGGCCTATGTAGCTGCCGAGATATGCAAATTGGTTTACTTCTTCTACGTATATTTCTCCTTCGTGGTTAATGAGAAGATTCATTATTTTTGTTTTATACTTGCTAATTTCAAGTCCTATTTTACTAGCCATTGAAGACAGGGTATCTGTTATTTCTTGCACTGATTTCACATTGTCACTGATAAGAGTTATGTCATCTGCAAAATCAAGATCTTCCAGTTGGGTCTCATCTACCCAGTCAATGCCGGTTTTACCTGTGCAGCATTTTTTTCATTATGAAGTCTATGGCAATGCCAAAAAGCAAGGGATATAATATACATCCTTGTTTCACACCTGTTTCAATCTGAAACCATTCGCTCATTCCTTCTTCTGTGTTGACTGCACAGACATATCCATTGTAGAGATCATTAATGATGTTGACAATCTTAGATGGTATTCAATATATTCTTAAAATTCTCCACAATGAATCTGTGTACGCTGTCAAATGCTGCTTTTAAGTCTATGCAGTTCAGGATTAGTGGTTTTTAGTTTTCAATGTGTTCTTCAAATATTATTCTTACAGTAAAGAGAGAACTTCTCCTTTTTCGAAATCCTGCTTGTTCTTCTCTCACTGCAGCATCCACTATATCTTGAATTCTATTTAGAATAACTCTGCAAAATACTTTTGACACAATTGATAGTAAGGTTACTCCTCTCTAGTTATTACAATCGCTAAGGTTCCTTTTTTTTTTTTTTTTTGGTATTTTAACAATGATTCATTTTTTTCCATTTAGAAGGGACCTTTTCTTTTTTCCAAACTTTATTAAACATTCTCTGTAGTTGACTGATGCTGTCACTGTTAATAGCTTTTAACATTTCGGGTGTTATTTCATCTTCACCTGCCGCTTTGTTGTTATCTATTAGATTCACTGCTGTTTCAATTTCATGCAATTTAATTTCATCTAGGTTGACATTTAGTTGTGGGACTGGTAAGTCAGTTTCAAGGTTTAACAATTCTTTTGGGTGTGGTCGATTGAGTAATTATTGGAAGTGTTCAGCCCATCTTTGCTTTTGATCTTTACTTGATGTTAATAGGATGCCAGTTTTGCTAAGGATTGGTCTTTCTTTAGATGTAATAGTACCTGTTAGCTTCTTCTGTATGATATGTAGAGTTTTGTTGTCTCTTGTTTTTGCAGCCTTCTCTGCTTCTTTTGCCATATTGTCCATGTATTCTCTTTTATCTCTTCTAGCTGAACTTTCTACTTTATTGTCTAGTTCTTTGTATGTTGCTTTTGCCAAATTTCTTCCAACATCTGTCCTTACATTCAACATGGCTAATTTGGCTGCTCTTCTTTCGTATATGTATTTCCATGTGTTATCTGATATCCATGCTTTTCTACTTATTTTTGCAGTCCGGCACTTGTTTTAGCTGCTCTAATTACAAGCATACTTGTCGGATATTACGTTTATAGAGTAGATAGGAAGAATTGTCTTGCTAACATCAGCTTTATAGTGTAAATAAATATGTGTTCATTTCTGTGTGCTGACTTCATTCCTGAAGTGTTCTCGTCCTGCAGACAGATAATCTCCAGATCTGGGAGTACTTTTCCCCAACACAGTACGTCCAGTACACTTTTTCAGCTGGGTTGTCTCAAGATCCACAAGTAGAGTACATGGAAACTGATTTTTTTCATTCTGAAACCATTCGCTCATTCCTTCTTCTGTGTTGACTGCACAGACATATCCATTGTAGAGATCATTAATGATGTTGACAATCTTAGATGGTATTCAATATATTCTTAAAATTCTCCACAATGAATCTGTGTACGCTGTCAAATGCTGCTTTTAAGTCTATGCAGTTCAGGATTAGTGGTTTTTAGTTTTCAATGTGTTCTTCAAATATTATTCTTACAGTAAAGAGAGAACTTCTCCTTTTTCGAAATCCTGCTTGTTCTTCTCTCACTGCAGCATCCACTATATCTTGAATTCTATTTAGAATAACTCTGCAAAATACTTTTGACACAATTGATAGTAAGGTTACTCCTCTCTAGTTATTACAATCGCTAAGGTTCCTTTTTTTTTTTTTTTTTGGTATTTTAACAATGATTCATTTTTTTTCCATTTAGAAGGGACCTTTTCTTTTTTCCAAACTTTATTAAACATTCTCTGTAGTTGACTGATGCTGTCACTGTTAATAGCTTTTAACATTTCGGGTGTTATTTCATCTTCACCTGCCGCTTTGTTGTTATCTATTAGATTCACTGCTGTTTCAATTTCATGCAATTTAATTTCATCTAGGTTGACATTTAGTTGTGGGACTGGTAAGTCAGTTTCAAGGTTTAACAATTCTTTTGGGTGTGGTCGATTGAGTAATTATTGGAAGTGTTCAGCCCATCTTTGCTTTTGATCTTTACTTGATGTTAATAGGATGCCAGTTTTGCTAAGGATTGGTCTTTCTTTAGATGTAATAGTACCTGTTAGCTTCTTCTGTATGATATGTAGAGTTTTGTTGTCTCTTGTTTTTGCAGCCTTCTCTGCTTCTTTTGCCATATTGTCCATGTATTCTCTTTTATCTCTTCTAGCTGAACTTTCTGCTTTATTGTCTAGTTCTTTGTATGTTGCTTTTGCCAAATCTCTTCCAACATCTGTCCTTACATTCAACATGGCTAATTTGGCTGCTCTTCTTTCGTATATGTATTTCCATGTGTTATCTGATATCCATGCTTTTCTACTTATTTTTGCAGTCCGGCACTTGTTTTAGCTGCTCTAATTACAAGCATACTTGTCGGATATTACGTTTGTAGAGTAGATACGAAGAATTGTCTTGCTAACATCAGCTTTATAGTGTAAATAAATATGTGTTCATTTCTGTGTGCTGACTTCATTCCTGAAGTGTTCTCGTCCTGCAGACAGATAGTCTCCAGATTTGGGAGTGCTTTTCCTCAACACAGTACGTCCAGTACACTTTTTCAGCTGGGTTGTCTCAAGATCCACAAGTAGAGTACATGGAAACTGATTTTTTTCATTCTGAGAAATTGCGTGGCTATCAGTTGTCACCTTACCTTCCTTGACGCACAGCGAACTTTTACGTGTTTAGGAAAGAAAGACAATAAAAGACAGTGAACAGAACACAGTGTTGTGAGGAAAAAAGAAAAGGGTAGTGAGGAAAAAAAAACATTTTGTCAAGGAGAGAAAAACAACAGATAAATAACATTAAAAGACTATCACACTCACTGAGCGACAACATACTACCACACTTAGTAAAAGACAACATACTACCACACTTAGTGAACAACATACTACCACACTTAGTGAACGACAACATACTACCACACTTAGTAAAAGACAACATACTACCACACTTAGTGAACAACATACTACCACACTTAGTGAACAACATACTACCACACTTAGTGAACGACAACATACTACCACACTTAGTAAAAGACAACATACTACCACACTTAGTGAACAACATACTACCACACTTAGTGAACAACATACTACCACACTTAGTGAACGACAACATACTACCACACTTAGTGAACGACAACATACTACCACACTTAGTGAACGACAACATACTACCACACTTAGTGAACGACAACATACTACCACACTTAGTGAACGACAACATACTACCACACTTAGTGGACGACAACATACTACCACACTTAGTGAACGACAACATACTACCACACTTAGTGAACGACAACATACTACCACACTTAGTGAACGACAACATACTACTGTAAAATATTGTCTTTGGTTTCATTACCTATAGCTTACAATAGTAACTTATTTTGTTCTATCACGTCCTCTAGGAGACTCCCTTCTATCACGGTGCATTTAGCCTAGGTTGTGGCCTTTATGTGTGTCAATAGGTCCTAAGATTACAGCTGTGCCTCGTGCCTATCTTCACACCGCACCTCTCCCACCCAGGTTCATTCTTCCGCTTCAGCTTTCGTGGCAAATCTGCTGTCCATCTACTTAATCCTACTTCTAATCAACATGTCACATTCAATCAACCAAAACATGTCACATTCAATCTCAAACACTAGCCATCAGAAATCAAGACACAAGACATTTATGAAATCATAGGAAACCAAGGCTTCGTGTAGTATCATAACACAGCACAGACAAATTACACAAAATAGCAAGAGAACTCCTCTTACGCTTTCCACTTCATGTGGCCATCATGATACTTACTCATCTTATTTTTACGTCTCTTCGTCTCTTCTTCTTCTTACTGTTTATGCCTATTTGGTGCCTCTTACCGTTTACTCTTCTTCGGCTCTTCTATTGTTCACTCCTCTTTGGCTTTTCCTACTGTTTATGCCTCTTCGGCTCTTCTACTGTTCACTCCTCTTTGGCTCTTCCTACTGTTTATGCCTCTTCGGCTCTTCTACTGTTCACACCTCTTCGGCTCTTCCTACTGTTTACACCTCTTTGGCTCTTCTACTGTTTACATCTCTTTGGCTCTTCCTACTGTTTACACTTCTTTGGCTCTTCCTATTGTTTATGCTTCTTTGGCTCTTCTTCCTGTTATGCCTCTTTGACTCTTCTTACTTGTTACGCCTCTTCGTCTCTTCTTACTATTTATGTCTATTCAGCTCTTATTCTTCTTTCTGTTTACGCCTCTTTGGTTCTTCTTACTGTTTATGGCTCTTTGGCTTTTCTTACTGTTTACGTCTCTTCAGCTTTTCTGCTTCTTCTTCTTACTGTTTACGCCTCTTTGGTTCTTCTCACTGTTCATGCTTCTTTGGCTTTTCTTACTGTTTATGTCTCTCTTCAGCTCTTCTTCTCCTTCTTACTGTTTATTTCTCTTCAGCTCTTCTTCTTACTGTTTATGCTGCTTTGGTTCTTTTTACTGTTTATGCCTCTTCAGATATTTTTCTTCTTACTATTTACACCTCTTCGGTTCTTCTCACTGTTCATGCCTCTTCAGTTCTCTTTTTTAGTGTTTATGCCTCGTTGGCTCTTCTTCCTGTTTAGACCTCCTTTTCTCTTCTTACTGTTTATGTCTCTTCAGCTCTTCTTCATCTTACTGTTTATGCCTCTTTGGTTGTTCTTAATGTTTATACCTCTTCTGGTCTTCTTATTCTTACCGTGTACTTCTCTTCATCTCTTCTTACTGTTTATGCCTCTTCCTCTTCTTAATGTTTATGTTTCTTCTTCTTCTGCTTACTGTTTATGCCTCCTCAGCTCTTCTTATTACTATTGTTTATGCCTCTTCTTCTTCTTACTGTTTATGCCTCTCCTTCTTCTTACTGTTTACGCCTCTTCAGCTCTTCTTACTGTTTATGCCTCTCCTTCTTCTTACTGTTTACGCCTCTTCAGCTCTTCTTACTGTTTATGCCTCTCCTTCATCTTACTGTTTATGCCTCTCCTTCTTCTTACTGTTTACGCCTCTCCTTCTTCTTACTGTTTACGCCTCTTCAGCTCTTCTTACTGTTTACGCCTCTCCTTCTTCTTACTGTTTACGCCTCTCCTTCTTCTTACTGTTTACGACTCTGCTTCTTCTTACTGTTTATGCCTATTTGGCGCCTCTTACCGTTTACTCTTCTTCGGCTCTTCTATTGTTCACTCCTCTTTGGCTTTTCCTACTGTTTATGCCTCTTCGGCTCTTCTACTGTTCACTCCTCTTTGGCTCTTCCTACTGTTTATGCCTCTTCGGCTCTTCTACTGTTCACACCTCTTCGGCTCTTCCTACTGTTTACATCTCTTTGGCTCTTCCTACTGTTTACACTTCTTTGGCTCTTCCTATTGTTTATGCTTCTTTGGCTCTTCTTCCTGTTATGCCTCTTTGACTCTTCTTACTTTTTACGCCTCTTCGTCTCTTCTTACTATTTATGTCTCTTCTGCTCTTATTCTTCTTTCTGTTTACGCCTCTTTGGTTCTTCTTACTGTTTATGGCTCTTTGGCTTTTCTTACTGTTTACGTCTCTTCAGCTTTTCTGCTTCTTCTTCTTACTGTTTACGCCTCTTTCGTTCTTCTCACTGTTCATGCTTCTTTGGCTTTTCTTACTGTTTATGTCTCTTCAGCTCTTCTTCTTCTTCTTACTGTTTATTTCTCTTCAGCTCTTCTTCTTACTGTTTATGCTGCTTTGGTTCTTTTTACTGTTTATGCCTCTTCAGATATTTTTCTTCTTACTATTTACACCTCTTCGGTTCTTCTCACTGTTCATGCCTCTTCAGCTCTCCTTTTTAGTGTTTATGCCTCGTTGGCTCTTCTTCCTGTTTAGACCTCCTTGTCTCTTCTTACTGTTTATGTCTCTTCAGCTCTTTTTCATCTTACTGTTTATGCCTCTTTGGTTGTTCTTAATGTTTATACCTCTTCGGGTCTTCTTATTCTTACCGTGTACTTCTCTTCATCTCTTCTTACTGTTTATGCCTCTTCCTCTTCTTAATGTTTATGTTGCCTCTTCTTCTTCTTACTGTTTAAGCCCCTTCTTCCTTTTACTGTTTATGCCTCTTCTTCTTCTTACTGTTTATGCCTCTTCAGCTCTTCTTATTACTGTTTATGCCTCTCCTTCTTATTACTGTTTATGCCTCACCTTCTTCTTACTGTTTACGCCTCTTCAGCTCTTCTTACTGTTTAGCCTCTCCTTCTTCTTACTGTTTACTCCTCTCTTTCTTCTTACTGTTTACTCCTCTCCTTCTTCTTACTGTTTACTCCTCTCTTTCTTCTTACTGTTTACGCCTCTCCTTCTTCTTACTGTTTACTCCTCTCTTTCTTCTTACTGTTTACGCCTCTCCTTCTTCTTACTGTTTACGTCTCTCCTTCTTCTTACTGTTTATGTCTCTCCTTCATCTTACTGTTTACTCCTCTCCTTCTTCTTACTGTTTACTCCTCTCTTTCTTCTTACTGTTTACGCCTCTCTTCTTCTTACTGTTTACTCCTCTCTTTCTTCTTACTGTTTACGCCTCTCCTTCTTCTTACTGTTTACGTCTCTCCTTCTTCTTACTGTTTATGTCTCTCCTTCATCTTACTGTTTACTCCTCTCCTCCTTCTTACTGTTTTCGACTCTTCAGCTCTTCTTACTGTTTATGCCTCTTTGGCTTTTCTTACTGTTTACGTCTCTTCAGCTTTTCTGCTTCTTCTTCTTACTGTTTACGCCTCTTTGGTTCTTCTCACTGTTCATGCTTCTTTGGCTTTTCTTACTGTTTATGTCTCTTCAGCTCTTCTTCTCCTTCTTACTGTTTATTTCTCTTCAGCTCTTCTTCTTACTGTTTATGCTGCTTTGGTTCTTTTTACTGTTTATGCCTCTTCAGATATTTTTCTTCTTACTATTTACACCTCTTCGGTTCTTCTCACTGTTCATGCCTCTTCAGTTCTCTTTTTTAGTGTTTATGCCTCGTTGGCTCTTCTTCCTGTTTAGACCTCCTTTTCTCTTCTTACTGTTTATGTCTCTTCAGCTCTTCTTCATCTTACTGTTTATGCCTCTTTGGTTGTTCTTAATGTTTATACCTCTTCTGGTCTTCTTATTCTTACCGTGTACTTCTCTTCATCTCTTCTTACTGTTTATGCCTCTTCCTCTTCTTAATGTTTATGTTTCTTCTTCTTCTGCTTACTGTTTATGCCTCCTCAGCTCTTCTTATTACTATTGTTTATGCCTCTTCTTCTTCTTACTGTTTATGCCTCTCCTTCTTCTTACTGTTTACGCCTCTTCAGCTCTTCTTACTGTTTATGCCTCTCCTTCTTCTTACTGTTTACGCCTCTTCAGCTCTTCTTACTGTTTATGCCTCTCCTTCATCTTACTGTTTATGCCTCTCCTTCTTCTTACTGTTTACGCCTCTCCTTCTTCTTACTGTTTACGCCTCTTCAGCTCTTCTTACTGTTTACGCCTCTCCTTCTTCTTACTGTTTACGCCTCTCCTTCTTCTTACTGTTTACGACTCTGCTTCTTCTTCTTACTGTTTATGTCTCTCCTTCATCTTACTGTTTACTCCTCTCCTTCTTCTTACTGTTTACTCCTCTCTTCAGCTCTTCTTACTGTTTACGCCTCTCCTTCTTCTTACTGTTTACTCCTCTCTTTCTTCTTACTGTTTACGCCTCTCCTTCTTCTTACTGTTTACGTCTCTCCTTCTTCTTACTGTTTATGTCTCTCCTTCATCTTACTGTTTACTCCTCTCCTCCTTCTTACTGTTTTCGACTCTTCAGCTCTTCTTACTGTTTATGCCTCACCTTCTTCTTACTGTTTACGCCTCTTCAGCTCTTCTTACTGTTTAGCCTCTCCTTCTTCTTACTGTTTACGCCTCTCCTTCTTCTTACTGTTTACGCTTTTCCTTCTTCTTACTGTTTACTCCTCTCTTTCTTCTTACTGTTTACGCCTCTCCTTCTTCTTACTGTTTAGCCTCTCCTTCTTCTTACTGTTTACTCCTCTCTTTCTTCTTACTGTTTTCGACTCTTCAGCTCTTCTTACTGTTTACGCCTCTCCTTCTTCTTACTGTTTACGCCTCTCCTTCTTCTTACTGTTTATGCCTCTCCTTCTTCTTACTGTTTATGCCTCTCCTTCTTCTTACTGTTTACGCCTCTCCTTCTTCTTACTGTTTACGCCTCTTCAGCTCTTCTTACTGTTTACACCTCTTCTTCTTCGTGCCAAACAACCCAGGGACATAATTCTTAGCTCTCCTTGTTGGGTCCTCATCTCATTACACGACAGGTAACCCTAAGCAACTCATGTCTCACAAAACAAATACAGGGAAAAGTTAATGTCTTTGACTCACAAAATGAATTCAATCAAAGAAAAGGTTAACAATCACTGGCATTAACACTAAATAATGCTCACATCTTAATAAAACGTATGAAACTCATTGTCAAGGTCATGTTAACAACTAAAAACATGATAATTCGTTTGATGCATAATAATGAAGAAGCATAAAACGATAACCATCGCCAACATAATTAAATCTCTCAACACTCACAGTGTAACACTCAACATCAGCACGTCACATTCCACGTGCTCACGAGTCTACCTTGCTACACACGAAAAGTAACAAAATCACATACATGAAGCTTTGTCAAACATACAGGCTTGGCTCGAACAGCACCTGGGATCATCGCATACATCACATACACAAAAACATCACCTTTAACTTGAAGGACTTGCCATACAATAGGTTCTAGACATCAACACCACAAACAACGGCTCCCCCTAGAGACATGTGCTGCCTGCCCCAAGCTCAGACAAACGAGAACTGACTCGCTACACACTATCTCTTACTAGTTACCTCCCCCACGTGACTCTTAAAGCCCCAAAACAAATGACACGAGGACGTCAGAACCTGATCATCCGAAAACGGCCGCTTTTCCGACATTCAAACTCACGCCCACATTCACACTACCACACTTAGTGAACGACAACATAATACCACATTTAGCGAACAACATACTACCACATTTCGTGAACAACATATTACCACACTTAGTGAATGACAACATACTACCACATTTAGTGAATGGCAACATAATACCACATTTAGTGAACAACATACTACCACACTTAGTGAACAACATACTACCACACTTAGTGAACAACATACTACCAAACTTAGTGAACAACATACTACCATACTTAGTGAACGACAGCTTGATCAGTGTTGAGATTTATCACACAGAGCAAGCATATATCACTTCCTTGTTATATCTCCAGCCACTCGAGATACCATTTCCAAATCATAACAGAGGTCTTCTTTCTTGGGACGTCAAGCAAGAAATGCGGTTAGAAGGAACGAGAATCACTGGGGTGTGATAATTTGAGGAGAAAATGATAGAATACAAGTAATAGCCAAAAGACCACGCTGTCGGACAATAGTGACCAAGTATGTAATATTTAATTCTCTAAATGGCTTACATGGAAGCCGAGCAGATGGAAAAAGTGAGAAGACAAAATACAGATGTGTAAAAAATAGACATAATGAACCAAGCAGACTTTTGGTCACTTAGTAATACTTCATTCGTTATATAGCGTAAACAGTGGAGAGATAGTACGAAACGAAGGCGAGGCAGATACAAATACTGAGAAGATAGTATATAAATGAGTAAAGACAATATGGTACCACATATAGAAGTACAAATACCAGAACTTGACTCAAATGACGTATCTTTGTGCTTGCATATCACTAGGTGATTGAGGAATGAGGACAGAAAGGACTAGAACTAAGGATGGAAACCCAGGTATGTCTATGAATCAGATGAGAATAGAGAATGGAGTTAGAAAAGCTAAAGAGACAGAGAAGGTGTCGCACAAGAGCGGGAAATAGTAAGAAAGGGACAGAAATGCTTAATGTAGCCAAGCAGAATACTGTTTTAAAGTCCGACAGAATGAAGGCTGCCGGCCTGACAAATAAGGCGCTGCTCCAGAACCGCTCTTCGGAAAAGCAAGTGCGAATAGCGAAAACCAAAACATCCCATATGTCCTTGTGTTCCTTTGTTTCATATATCTTATATCTTATATCCTTCCCGTGGCGTTAAACGTCACATAGGGCTCGCAAAGTAATTCGCCAATTTTTCCTGATGTTTGTTTCATATAGTTGAGCATTTACCATGTTATGATGTCATACAAGTTCTGGCTGAATCGGTCAAGAAAAAGAAAGCCAGCCGAGTGTCCACATGGCAGTGGAGTCTAGAATCTAGAACATATCTTACAAAAGTGCCCAAACCATGCAGATCTGAGGCGTGAGACATGGGCAGAGGACACAAGCTTGGGGCAAAAGCTTTGGGGCTCCTATCAGGATCGGGAGAGGACTGCGGGCTTTACCATGTCGACAGGGATCAGGATCTGGACTGATCAACAACCTCGAACGCAGAAGAAGAGGAAGAAGAAGTGAGCCAGTCTCCTGTTCGTACGTCACCTCACAGCGTATGATATCAGTTCATGAGGGCGTCACGTGCCTGTACAGAAAACCCACAGCATGTATGTGTCATATATAACCGTATTATCTTATATCTTATATCCTTCCCGTGCCGTTAAACGTCACATAGGGCTCGCAAGGTAATTCGCCAATTTTTCCTGTCTTCGGCGAGTCTTTCAACCTCATCGAGGGATTTTATGCCTGTTAATTTGGCCTCTCTTAACAATGTCCTCGTCAGAGTTTCACGTGGTCTGCCTCTTTTTCTTTGGCCTGTTGTGTTCCACTTGATAGCTTGTTATGGGATTCTCTGATCACTTCTTCTCATCAAGTGATATATAACCGTAATATATAAACATCATATATGCCAGATGTTCCTAGACATTTATTTTGTTAAGACTACAGCACATTTGGTAACACAGAATTCTGTCGCGGAACATCAGTGCTGGATTCTTGTCGTGCGTTAACTATTCATTGTAATCATAATCAAACTTCACACAATGCACTGACTATATTCAGTACATGTACATATATATATATATTTGGTAATGAAAAAACTGAGAGCGATTTGAAGCTTTATTATACAAACTACCACACTTAGTGAAAGAAAACATACTACCACACTTAGTGAAAGAAAACATACTACCACACTTAGTGAAAGAAAACATACTACCACACTTAGTGAAAGAAAACATACTACCATACTTAGTGATCGACATACTACCATACTTAGTGAACAACAGCTTGATCAGTGTTGAGATTTATCACACAGAGCAAGCATATATCACTTCCTTGTTATATCTCCAGCCACTCGAGATACCATTTCCAAATCATAACAGAGGTCTTCTTGCTTGGGACGTCAAGCAAGAAATGCGGTTAGAAGGAACGAGAATCACTGGGGTGTGATAATTTGAGGAGAAAATGATAGAATACAAGTAATAGCCAAAAGACCACGCTGTCGGACAATAGTGACCAAGTATGTAATATTTAATTCTCTAAATGGCTTACATGGAAGCCGAGCAGATGGAAAAAGTGAGAAGACAAAATACAGATGTGTAAAAAAATAGACATAATGAACCAAGCAGACTTTTGGCCACTTAGTAATACTTCATTCGTTATATAGCGTAAACAGTTGAGAGATAGTACGAAACGAAGGCGAGGCAGATACAAATACTGAGAAGATAGTATATAAATGAGTACAGACAATATGGTACCACATATAGAAGTACGAATACCAGAGCTTGACTCAAATGACGTATCTTTGTGCTTGCATATCACTAGGTGATTGAGGAATGAGGACAGAAAGGACTAGAACTAAGGATGGAAACCCAGGTATGTCTATGAAGCAGATGAGAAAAGAGAATGGAGTTAGAAAAGCTAAAGAGACAGAGAAGGTGTCGCACAAGAGCGGGAAATAGTAAAAAAGGGACAGAAATGCTTAATGTAGCCAAGCAGAATACTGTTTTAAAGTCCGACAGAATGAAGGCTGCCGGCCTGAAAAATAAAGCGCTGCTCCAGAACCGCTCTTCGGAAAACCAAGCGCGAATAGCGAAAACCAAAACATCCCATATGTCCTTGTGTTCCTTTGTTTCATATATCTTATATCTTATATCCTTCCCGTGGCGTTAAACGTCACATAGGGCTCGCAAAGTAATTCGCCAATTTTTCCTGATGTTTGTTTCATATAGTTGAGCATTTACCATTTTATGATGTCATACAAGTCCTGGCTGAATCGGTCAAGAAAAAGAAAGCCAGCCGAGTGTCCACGTGGCAGTGGAGTCTATAATCCAGAACATATCTTACAAAATTGCCCAAACCATGCAGATCTGAGGCGTGAAACATGGGCAGACGACACAAGCTTGGGGCAAAAGCTTTGGGGCTCCTATCAGGATCGGGAGAGGACTGAGGGCTTTACCATGTCGACAGGGATCAGGATCTGGATTGATCAACAACCTCGAACGCAGAAGAAGAGGAAGAAGAAGTAAGCCAGTCTCCTGTTCGTACGTCACCTCACAGCGTATGATATCAGTTCATGAGGGCGTCACGTGCCTGTACAGAAAACCCACAACATGTATGTGTCATATATAACCGTAATATATAAACATCATATATGCCAGATGTTCCTAGACATTTATTTTTTTCAGACTACAGCACATTTGGTAACACAGAATTCTGTCGCAGCACATCAGTGCTGGATTCTTGTCGTGCAGTTAACTATTCATTGTAATCATAATCAAACTTCACACAATGCACTGACTATATTCAGTACAAGTACATATATATTTGGTAATGAAAAAACTGAGAGCGATTTGAAGCTTTATTATACAAACTATTCTCTCCAAAGCTTTATTATACAGACTATTCTCTCCAAAGCTTTATTATACAAACTATTCTCTCCTAAGCTTTATTATACAAACTATTCTCTCCAAAGCTTTATTATACAAACTATTCTCTCCAAAGCTTTATTATACAAACTATTCTCTCCAAAGCTTTATTATACAAACTATTCTCTCCAAAGCTGTATTATACAAACTATTCTCTCCAAAGCTTATTATACAAACTATTCTCTCCAAAGCTTATTATACAAACTATTCTCTCCAAAGCTTTATTATACAAACTATTCTCTCCAAAGCTGTATTATACAAACTATTCTCTCCAAAGCTTTATTATACAAACTATTCTCTCCAAAGCTTTATTATACAAACTATTCTCTCCAAAGCTTTATTATACAAACTATTCTCTCCAAAGCTTTATTATACAAACTATTCTCTCCAAAGCTTTATTATACAAACTATTCTCTCCAGTGTGAAATGTAGGGACACTTGAAGGGTCATTTCAGCTGGTGCGAGACTGAGACTAGTAATTAAACTGCTGTAGGTTCTCTACATTGAAAATATTATAACAACAGGAAAAATAGAAGGAAGAAGATCAAGAGGAAGACCAAGAGAAATGATACTGGACAGTCTGACGGGATGGTGTGAGAGGATATCACCAGCTGAACTGATGGCCTGTATGAAGGATCGTGTACTCTGTGTAAGCCAACGCCAGTCGGCACGGCACATGATGATGATGATGATGATGATGAGGTTCTCTACCTGGCGGGTATCTATCATATAAATAAGAACAAAAAATATCAAGTGTGTCAAAAAATGCTAAAACAATTTGAAAAATAAAGCGCTGCTCCAGAACCGCTCTTCGGAAAACCAAGCGCGAATAGCGAAAACCAAAACATCCCATATGTCCTTGTGTTCCTTTGTTTCATATATCTTATATCTTATATCCTTCCCGTGGCGTTAAACGTCACATAGGGCTCGCAAAGTAATTCGCCAATTTTTCCTGATGTTTGTTTCATATAGTTGAGCATTTACCATTTTATGATGTCATACAAGTCCTGGCTGAATCGGTCAAGAAAAAGAAAGCCAGCCGAGTGTCCACGTGGCAGTGGAGTCTATAATCCAGAACATATCTTACAAAATTGCCCAAACCATGCAGATCTGAGGCGTGAAACATGGGCAGACGACACAAGCTTGGGGCAAAAGCTTTGGGGCTCCTATCAGGATCGGGAGAGGACTGAGGGCTTTACCATGTCGACAGGGATCAGGATCTGGATTGATCAACAACCTCGAACGCAGAAGAAGAGGAAGAAGAAGTAAGCCAGTCTCCTGTTCGTACGTCACCTCACAGCGTATGATATCAGTTCATGAGGGCGTCACGTGCCTGTACAGAAAACCCACAACATGTATGTGTCATATATAACCGTAATATATAAACATCATATATGCCAGATGTTCCTAGACATTTATTTTTTTCAGACTACAGCACATTTGGTAACACAGAATTCTGTCGCAGCACATCAGTGCTGGATTCTTGTCGTGCAGTTAACTATTCATTGTAATCATAATCAAACTTCACACAATGCACTGACTATATTCAGTACAAGTACATATATATTTGGTAATGAAAAAACTGAGAGCGATTTGAAGCTTTATTATACAAACTATTCTCTCCAAAGCTTTATTATACAGACTATTCTCTCCAAAGCTTTATTATACAAACTATTCTCTCCTAAGCTTTATTATACAAACTATTCTCTCCAAAGCTTTATTATACAAACTATTCTCTCCAAAGCTTTATTATACAAACTATTCTCTCCAAAGCTTTATTATACAAACTATTCTCTCCAAAGCTGTATTATACAAACTATTCTCTCCAAAGCTTATTATACAAACTATTCTCTCCAAAGCTTATTATACAAACTATTCTCTCCAAAGCTTTATTATACAAACTATTCTCTCCAAAGCTGTATTATACAAACTATTCTCTCCAAAGCTTTATTATACAAACTATTCTCTCCAAAGCTTTATTATACAAACTATTCTCTCCAAAGCTTTATTATACAAACTATTCTCTCCAAAGCTTTATTATACAAACTATTCTCTCCAAAGCTTTATTATACAAACTATTCTCTCCAGTGTGAAATGTAGGGATGTTTGAAGGGCCATTTCAGCTGGTGCGAGACTGAGACTAGTAATTAAACTGCTGTAGGTTCTCTACATTGAAAATATTATAACAACAGGAAAAATAGAAGGAAGAAGATCAAGAGGAAGACCAAGAGAAATGATACTGGACAGTCTGACGGGATGGTGTGAGAGGATATCACCAGCTGAACTGATGGCCTGTATGAAGGATCGTGTACTCTGTGTAAGCCAACGCCAGTCGGCACGGCACATGATGATGATGATGATGATGATGAGGTTCTCTACCTGGCGGGTATCTATCATATAAATAAGAACAAAAAATATCAAGTGTGTCAAAAAATGCTAAAACAATTTGAAAAATAACTTTTTAAAACTAAAAAAAAAAAAAAACTTTGA
Source organism: Achatina immaculata (assembly GCA_009760885.1). NCBI lineage: Eukaryota > Metazoa > Mollusca > Gastropoda > Stylommatophora > Achatinidae > Lissachatina > Lissachatina immaculata. The sequence continues at coordinate 30,562,974 of CM019710.1, read as the reverse complement.
CGGCAGACTTCTAGCCCTTTCGTATACCATTGTTCCGCGGTACACCGTTTGAAAAATCTGTGATGTATACCATCTTATGTAAACACTACAGTATGATGTATTTCATTTCACATGCCCCAAAAGTACTAGTTTAATGGTTATATTCCGAAAAATCCTGAAAATTTGTCCTGGTTCATTTGTTAGAAGTGAAACAAAACTTTTACTGGCATTTTTCCTTTTGTTTTGCTATGCTGAGTGGAATGCCTCGCTACGTCACTATTTGTAATGCTATGTTGTCCGTATTTAGCCTTCATTTATTAGAGTAATAATAATAATCTGTCATAAGTTTCGGTTGGTTTCTCTGCGAGTTTCCGTAACGATATCTTTGTTTTTTCCAATCTGGAGTCGCCTCAAACAAGCTATCAAGTGGAACACAACAGGCCAAAGAGAAGAGGCAGACCGCTTGAAACTCTGAAGAGGACATTGTTAAGAGAGACCAAATTAACAGCCATAAAATCCCTTGATGAGGTTGAAAGACTCGCCGAAGAAAATTGGCGAACTACTTTGCGAGCCCTATGTGACGTTTAATGGCACCGGAAGGATATAAGATATAAGATAAGGTTCGAATCAGAAGTAAAAGTCTGAATAGCACTTGTGCCATGCTACTCATACGGAAACTTATTCATACTTACAATCAAACCAATATGGCGGCCGCACAGAGAAAAAGCAAAGTAAAAGTTCATATTTATAAACTATAACGATAAATACAGCTGAGACTCATGTAGTACAGCAGAATCGGTGTTACTTGTCTTATAGAAGTTAACTAATGATCTGTGTCATATAGTTTTGCTGCATCATGTTATCACTGGTGACAGTTTTCTTGTAGAAAGCCACGGCTTTTATTTCTTAAAACAAAATTGTAACCAAGACAGAAGAAAACATGGAGAAAGCGAGCGACGATGTATCTTCTCAACATAAATCTTGTGTAAGAAAACATTCTTCTTCCTTTTGTTATTTGATGTCTGTAAATGTCTTTAGAAATTGTCATCTATTTTCAGTTTTTCTCGCTTTAAATTCATTTTTTTCTCTGTTCCAGTATACTTTGATCGTCTACAAATAGTAGTCTATTATGGCTGACTGAAAGACGGAGTATGTCATGACCGTTTATAAGGTAGCAGGTAATATAGCAGTCTGTAAGATGTAGTATATCATTACTATTAAGTGGGGTACATCATCTTCCCGTATTCGCAGGGAAATTTGTTCCAGGACATGTGGATGCTACTATTAAGTGGGGTACATCATCTTCCCGTATTCGCAGGGAAATTTGTTCCAGGACATGTGGATGCCTAAGTCCCTTATATAAATTGTGTAACCAATACTCATATGCTTTAAATCATCTATAGATTACTTATAATACCTATTACAATGTAAATGGTATGTAATTAGCTGTTATAATGTATTGCTTAGGCAATAATGACAAGAGAAAGTTAGTACAGACAGCCATTGTAAGCCTAACTACATAGTACATGACAGCAACAACGTAACATTTTCTTTCTTTGAACACTTACAGATTTCTTCAATTTAATGATTTGAGAGAGAAGTATCTGTTCAAAAACTATCTGACACTTGTCCGGGATAAATACAGTAACTCATAGGGAGGTCTGGAAACTCTAAAATTCCTTTCAAAGTACTCCCCTTGGATCTGCACACACTTCTCGCAGTGGTCCCACCATTGTTGGAAGCATTTCATGAAGGCCTCTTTGAGAACAGAGTAAAGTTTGGCTGTCATGTTTTGTGTAACATCTTTTCAAGATTTGAACTGGGTTCCATTCAGGGGCATTTTTAGTTTAGGGAACAGCCAAAAATGACAAGGAGCCATGTTGGAAGAGTATGACACCATACAAACCAGAGCTGTGTTGGGAGAGTATAGAACTAGATAAACCAGGGCTATGTTAGGAGAGTTTAGAACCAGACAAACCAGAGCTATGTTAGGAAAGTTTAGAACCAAACAAACCAGAGCTATGTTAGGAAAGTTTAGAACCAGACAAACCAGAGCTGTGTTAGGAAAGTTTAGAACCAGACAAACCAGAGCTATGTTAGGAGAGTATAGAACTGGATAAACCAGGGCTATGTTAGGAGAGTTTAGAACCAGACAAACCAGAGCTATGTACAGTATCATAAAAGCGACAGATGACCTCCAGATGGTACTCTTTGGTAATGTTTTGGCCTTGTGGTACGTACTTGTGATGCACCACAAAACAGGAGTCAGAGAAAATGGTCAACATAACTTTGACATTGCGTCACACCTACCATGCTTTTGCCTTTTGGCCTCGGGGATAATGAATGTCTCCATGGTTATGATCACACTTTTGTTTCCAGGTCATACACGTAAATCTGACTCATCAACAATGATCACAGAGTTCAGGAAGTCGGTATTGCCATTTGCCCAGTCCGGCATTTCCTGTGCAACATTCCCTGCGCAACATCCAGATGGAATTGCTTTTGCTTCATTGTTAACATCTTCAGCATGAATTTCACAGGTACTCACCAAATCCTCCATCAGAATGGAGTGTACTGAACCTATGCTTATCCCCACCTTCCTCTGTAAATTCATAAATGGTGACACGACGGTTCTGCGTGACTGAAGTTCACACTTAGTTCATGGCTTCATCATTTTGGCTTGTCGAAGGCCAACCAGATGTGCAGCTATTTTTGAAATGATTGTATCACTCTTTAATTCATGCAGTGTTTATGGAATCATCGGCAAATGCCTGTTGAATCTTCCACTTGGATATTGCTGAGCTTTTGGCAGAATTTGTAGGATGTAATGCCGCTGTCAAGTCATTCCATCATTTTGTGGCAAATAAAAATCTGATGGGTGTTCACTGCACTCACTCACAGACAGACTGCCATCATATGATGTACTGTGCAGGCAAGAAAAAATTCACGCTTGAAGGTCCCCCTCACCCTTCATGCTCAAGGACACTTCCCATGCTTGATTTGTTTCCGTAGAAAAAAAAAATTAAAGTCAGATACTTTTTGAACAAACCTCATTTATAGAATAAAACACAGAGTATCTAAAATACACATACATAAAGAAAATGTAATTATAAATAGAGAAAATATAAATTCATTTTTCTTCTTTGTACGCACATTGGCGATGATGCACAGTACCCTGATTTTTGCGATGCGTCATTTGGCTGGGTACCTCCGACTTCAGCACCTTTCTTTTCTAGGGCAGACTGTGGTCTTGCTCGGACTGCCATGAAATCAATAGTGTAGGCAGACCTGGCTAAAACTTTGCTTTCCAGCGCTGGTGGCTGTACAAGACCCTTCTCCACATCGGGCCCAATAACTTTAGGGCAGTTCCACAGAGACATTCCAAGTTTGAAAAGAGGAATTGTATGAGTGCTTCAGTGATATCCATTCCCCGCCTCTGGTGGCTGTACTTAAGCCCCTTCTCCATGTCAGATCCAGCATGCAATGCTGGCTGGCCAGACAGCTTTGAGACAGTTCCACAGAGACACTCCAACATTGAGATGAGGAATCCGATGAGTGCTTCAGTGATATCCATTCCCCGCCACCTATAGTCTACTGGCTCTGTTTTGTTTACATCAGTCTGATAGCCATTGTTGTAAAGATCCATAGGTTTGTCATGTCCTGGATTCACTGGTTTCACACCAGACTTCCCTCATCCCTGCCGGCAATCTCCATGTCCCCATCTGTCCACCAACCTGACATTACATTTTACAGAAATAACAATTACAATTAGTGTTGATTGCTACAATTTTCTGGGCTACAGAAGTAGGTCAGAGTTTTTAAGCAAACAGATCTATGTTCCCTGTCTCACAAAGACTATGTTAAGATAAGTGTGTTCTTAACACAGTTGTTCCCAGGGGGGATAAATTCATTCTATTTTTTTTTTCTCTCTATCATACAAACTGTGTTAAACATTCACCAAACCCTGCTTCTTCATTCTTGATAACCCTTGTGTGATGATTGCTGTGTGATATCTACAGTGTATTGAGATGTCTACAAGTGTGACATTGCAGGTAGCCAATCAGGCTAACATGGACCTTCAGACAGGCGGTTCATCTACATCAGAAGAGCTAGGTTCTGACTGCAGACATTGACATTTTGTAGGAGGCTCGCTAATAATAGTGTCAGGAGGTTGAGGGCTGAGATGTTCTAGTGTTGAAGGTCAAGACTTCACAGTTACAGAGTCTTCAGTTAGAAACATTGTTATAGGAAGCTGTGTCTTCTTTTCCTTTCATTTGTAAACAAATCTGTCATTGGTTGTAGGTACATTGATATCCTTCAAGTGACATGGAGGCTTTGTTCTCTTGAAGGATTGTACTTGAGGATCACTTGAGCCTGTTAAAAAAACTGCATACATTTTTCAAGTGTCCAGACTGATGGCACCTTCTCCTCTAAGTCTTCTTCTTCATCATCTGTAGAGAATTACAGAAAAATCTTTTGAGGCTACACTTACAAAACTCAAACACCTCCTCCTCACTCTCTTGAGCCCCTTCACTGTAGTGCTTATAGAAGATAAATAGCCGCCTGGTGCTTTAGAACCACTGCATTCAAAATTATGGGACACTGGAGCCACATGGGTTAAACTCGCTGTTTGGCTACATTTAACATTCTCTTCAATCATTATAGTACCTCTCCACTAAGCTCCACCCCTTCTTACTTTTCAAACCTCCTCACAGTATCACTTTGCGGCCCCTCTTCCCCAATCATCTATTTCAACTTTTCCTGGCTAGGTCAACATTGTATCACTCTCTCTCCCCTCCCTGATTCCCCATCCACCACCCCCAGTTACAACCCACTGACCACATGTCACAGGTCTCTATTTAAACAGTCTCCACGTTCTACTATTCCTGACACACACCGCCGGACAAGCCACACCTTACAATTTACAGCTAAGTACTCTTTTTAAAAAAAAAATTTTTTTTTCTCTTTTTAATAGTATTCTTGTGAATCTATACTTTATCTCCTCTCTCTCTATTTCTTCATCCTGTATGTTTTTGTATGATTAAGGCTCAGGCCGAAACGTCACAACTTTGTAATCGTTAAGTAATAAAGCTGCTCCTACTTTTTCCTAGTTATACATTCTTATAGAAGATAAATGCTCTTTCACACATAATTTTTACCATCAGCAGAGATATGCTTCTGCGGCATGCCCTCTAGCCACACACCTAATACTTTCTCAGTCTTTCCAAGCACTTGACCATGAACCAGAGAGACCACTTTTGCTGTTATAAGGCCAGCATTAACACTTTCATGAATTTCAGCTTCTTTCTGTTTTGTTGTGGAAATGTTCAATTCAGTCTTACTAACCTTATGATTCATTTCAGCAAGTGACATGGACCTTTCAATCGAAAAAGAAAGAAGTTAAAAAAAAAAAGCTATGATTTTTATTTTTTTCATTTAGAGATAGTATTTTATACTTCCTCTCTGTCTTTAAACCACACAGTTGCTTTTTTTTAAACAAAGGATGTACTCAAAACAAATAGTGTATAAAAGTACTAGAGAGAGACTGAGGAGTACTGGAGAGAGACTGAGGATCTGTGGAATGATGGGAGGCTACAGCAGGTTTTATCTGCACATCCTTTCTTTCATACGGATTCAGCACAGTGCTTGGCAGACAAGTCAGTCACCGCAACACACATTCAAACATGGGAAATTGACGTTTTTCTTTTTGCGACTTTGTGGACATTTTTTGTTGTTTTTTTTTTGTTTTGAATGTTTTCAGTCTGTGGTGTGTTGAATCCATGGATTTGGAACTCGTGAATACAGAGGATCGACTGTATTTTGACTTTAAGGTGAAGTATGTCCTACTGTATGGTTCGGAGACGTGAGTGATGACTAAGACAATGCAACAGAGGATACGGACTTTCATGAACTACTGCCTGAGAAGGATTCAAATGGCAGGGCAAGAATGAGAATGAAGAAGTTCGGAAAGAGCAAGAAACTTATGAACTTACAAATCATGTCTAGAAAATGGAGGTGGGTTAGCCACACGCTGAGGAAACCAGAAACCAGCATAACAAAACAGGCACAGACGTGGAACCCCCAGGGAAATGGAAATCAAGGAAGGGCCAGAGCTACTTGGAGAAGGGATGAAAGTGCTCAGAGACAAGGGACATACATGGAAGGAGGTAGAGAATAAGTCCAAGAACAGGGGTGGCTGCAGAGACTTTATCCGTGACCTGTACTCCACATGGGAGTGACAAGCAGTGCTGATGATGATGATGATGATAGTTTATGCTAGTAAAGCACATTATTCTTTGAGCATGACTTAGCTACAGCTTCTGTCATGTTTGTTACGGAAGGAAATCATTTATGTTTACTTTAACTCATTATGTTTGTTCCTGTTTATTGCTTCAGATGTATCCTGGAAATTGTCATGAAGATTGTCAAGCTTTACAGGCCCTGGATTTGGAGTTGAACATAAAAATGGAAAAACAAGAGGAGCCTAATTTAAGAGAATCACTTGAAGGTAAAAGATGGTGATTGTTTTGTTCACTAGTGATGTGTGGTTATGTATTGTAATATGTTTATGAGGTGACATAGGGCTGGCAGTGTGTCCTGCCATGAATCTCTGTTCTCTGTGAGCCTCACAGTCTCATCTAGGGAGTGGATACCTACCATTTCAGCCCCTCTTTGTCAGTGTCCCTTTAGGGTCCTCTTGAGGTCAGCCTCTTTTCTTTTTTTCCTGATGTTTCCCATCTGATGGCTTGCTTTATGATTCTCTGATTGTTTCTTCTCACCACATGGCCTGCATATGTCCATCTTCTTTTCTAGATCACCGTTGAGACTTCTGCATTCTCATTTCTCTTATTTCTGCTTTAGTCTTGAGCTGACGTGATTGTGTAAACATTTATTTTGTACCATGACCTGTTTACTCTTTATTTCTTATTATTAACAATAAGAATAAATATAAACAAAAACTGTAATGAGAAAAACAACTTTGATTGCTTAAATATTTGATCGTTATTGTTTAATGAGTCAGAAATATTATGATAAATCTCTCTCTCTCTCTCTGAACCTTTAGTGCCCAGGGCACATGGGGCTTCCGCAAGGGTTTTCCACAAATGCCTGTCTTTTGCCTTTTTTTCTGCTCTTGCCCAGGTGAGCCCTCTATTGCTCAACATCCTTTCTGTTGTTCTTCTCCATGTCTCTTTTGGTCTACCCTTACTTCTGCTCCCCTGTGGTGTCCATCTTAGTGCTATTTTTGGTAGTGAGTTGTCAGTCATTTGAAGCACATGTCCCAACCATCGCCAGCGTCTTTCCTCAATAATTGTTGTCAGTGGTTTCATCTGCATTTCTGCCAATAAGATGTTATTTCTTATGGTGTTTGGCCAAAATATTTTTTTAATTCTACGTAAACATTTAGTCTGGAAAGAATTCAACTTGTTTTCTATGGTTTTGGTGATTTTCCAGCATTCACTTCCATAGAGTAGTACACTTAGAACATTACTCTCAAATATCCTGATTTTTATATTTATGCTTAGTTTATTTGATTTCCATATATTCTGTAGCATTGCAAAAGCCTGGTTTGCTCTAGTAAGTCTGCTGTTGATGTCCTCTGTGCTGTCTCCATTTTCTACTACTCTGCTGCCAAGGTATACAAATTCGTTGACCTCCTCCGCTAACTTGTTATCTACTCTGAGTACATTTCTGTTGTTCACATTTTGCTTCATTAACTTTGTCTTTCCTACGTTGATCTTTAGTCCTATGTTGTTTGCATTCTGGGTTAACTTGTTTATTTTATCTTGCATATCTTTGTGACTGCTTGATAATAGACAAATGTCGTCCGCAAAGTCAAGGTCCTCCAGCACTGTGTCAAGGGTCCATTGTAATTCTCTGCGTTGCCTCCTTCATTAACCAGTCTACTGCCAAGATAAATAATGTTGGTGATAGTACACATCCCTGTTTCACTCCTTTATGATAAATAATTTACTGAAAATAATGGCAATTACTGTCAAGAAAAAAAGCCATTTGTAAGAATATGTCTTTTTGGCTTCATAAACACAACATATACATTAGTAATAAATAACCTATCTAATTAATAGGCATAAAATCCCTTGATTAGGTTGAAAGACTCGTCGAAGATGGGGAAAAATTGGCGAACTACCTTGCGAGCCCTATGTGATGTTTAATGGCACAGGAAGGATATAAGATATAAGAAGAATTAAACGTGGTGTTCACTAGTCTAGAACTAATGTATCACTTTTTGTTCAGAAAGTTATTTCACAGTGTAAATGATTGTATCATGTTCAAATATTCTGTTACATTTTTATCTGCATTTCAGAAACATGTTCCTGCAACCAGTGCTCACTTCCCTCTATTAAGGAGGACAATTTTCTGTGGAACATGGAAAAACAAGAAAAATTCTGGAAGCTTCAGAAACTGGAAGAGCTACCTGCAACTTTCCCAGAACTTGGGAGAGAGTTAGAGTCCATGATTAAGAAAGAAAGTATTTGTACTCCAGATAATGATGATGCTGGTAATAGGAGCCCATATTTAGTTAAGAGTGAGCAGAATGTAAATTCTATAGTTTGGGAGACTGGCTTCAAAAATGAAACAGTTATAAAGAAAGAAAGTGATTGTGTTGGTAGAAACAGCAAACCATCCTTCAGATTAAGTGAAGATCTTGTGAAGTATCCTTGCAACAGGAACATTATCCCAACAGATGCTGTGAAGAACAGCATGTCTGTGCTAGTCACTGACCCAGCCAGAGATAAACCATCATGTGTAGATGAGAAGGCAGATGATATTGTGAAGAAAATAAGAAATTTACATAGAATATCTTCCACAAACATGAAACAGTATAAATGTTTGGATTGTGGTGCAAGGTTCTCTAGCAAGGCTAGTATAGAAGTGCATATTATAAAACATGTAAGAGAAGAAATGTACACATGTCAGTCTGTCAGAGTAGAAGGGAACCAGAAAAAACTTTGGACACAGAGATTGTACGATGTTTGTAATCGTATATGTTCTTCCCTCAGAAACCTTCGAAAACACAAAAAATCACACAAAGGAGAGAAACTTTTCAAATATAGAGAGTTTTCTCATAGAGTTAGTCTGCGTATACGTGATCGAAAACAAACAGGAGAGAAACATTACAAATGTGGTTATTGTATTGAAGAATTTTCTGAGAAAGGTAGTCTGTGTATACATGAACGGAAACATACAGGAGAGAAACCTTACAAATGTGGAGATTTTTCTCATGAATGTAGTTTGCGTACACATGATCGAAAGCACATAGGAGAGAAACCTTACAAATGTGGTTTTTGTAATGGAAAATTTTCTCATCTGGCTAGTCACCATAGACATGAACGAAAACACACAGGAGAAAAACCTTACAAATGCGGTTATTGTAATGGAGAATTTTCTGAGAAAGGTAGTCTGTGTATACATGAACGGAAGCTTACAGGAGAAAAACCTTACAAATGTGGTTATTGTAATGGAGAATTTTCTCATCAGGATAGTCTGCATAGACATGAACGAAAACATACAGGAGGAAAACCTTACAAATGTGATTATTGTAGTGCAGAATTTTATCGAAAAGATAGTCTGCTTAGACATGAACGAACACATACAGGAGAAAAACCTTATAAATGTGATTGTTGTGGGCGTGCTTTCTCTGACAGTAGTAATTTAAAGGCACATAGGAGATTGCATACAGATGAGAAGCCATATAAATGTGATGATTGTAATGTAGGATTTTGGAAGAAAAATATTCTTCATATACATAAACGAAAACATACAGGAGAAAAACCTTACAAGTGTGGTTATTGTAATGGAAAATTTTCTCAGAAACGTAGTCTGTGTATACATGAATGGAAACATAGAGGAGAAAAACCTTATAAATGTGATTTTTGTGGTTGTGCATTCACTAACAGTAATAATTTGAAGTCACACAAGAGATTGCATACAGGAGAGAAGCCTTACAAATGTGATTTTTGTGCTCAAGCATTCTGTAACAGTAGTCATTTAAAGTCACATAAGAGAAAGCATGCAACAGAGAAGCCTTTCAAATGTGATCATTGTAATGCAAAATATTTTCATAAATGTAGCTTAAAGGTACATAAACGAAAACACACAGGAGAGAAGCCTTATAAATGTGAATTTTGTGGCCAGGCATTTATTCAGAGCAGTCATTTAAAGTCACATGAGAGATTCCATACAGGAGAGAAGCTGTACAAATGTGGTGATTGTAATGCAGATTTTTTAAATAAATGTAGCCTGCATGTACATAAACGAAAACATACGGGAGAGAAGCCCTATAAATGTGATTTTTGTGGCAAGACATTTAAACAGAGCAGTCATTTAAAGTCACATGAGAAGCTGCATGCAGGAAAGGAGCTGTACAAATGTGATGATTGCAATGCAGAATTTAATCATAAAAGTGATTTGCATATACATCTTAGAACACATACAGGAGAGAAGCCATATAAATGTAATGCAGAATTTAATCATAAAAAGTGAGTTGCATGTACATCGGAGAACACATACAGGAGAGAAGTCTTACAAATATGATGATTGAAATGCAGAATTTTCTTATAAACTCAGTTGCATAAATATAAATAAAAACAGACAAAAATAAACACTGTAGATTTGTTGAGAGAAATGCAGCACAGAGCTCTGGTTTAATAGAAAATCTTGAAAGCTGAGACTGACCCTTTTATTTTCTCGAAACTGTGTACTTTTTAAACTGAAGAGTAATGTGATTGCCAAAATGTAGAAAAGCACATATTGGTAGCACACATCTGAGTATAGGAGAAAAAAAACCCAAAACACTTCATTGTTGTGTAAACGAGAATGATTTTGGTAATTTGAAATAGATAAAATTAGATATGAAGCTGTTGCACCCATTTATTATGGTGAGTAAAAAATTCATCATGTCCAGAGATACTCTAATTTTACTTCTATATTTAGCCTTTATAGACTACTCAAAGGCATTTGGTTGTGTACAACACCAGAAACTTTGGGAAATAATGGAAAAAAATGGATTTCCAACACATTTGATACAATTAACATCACTGCTGTATCTAGACCAACAGGCAACAGTAAGAATAAATGGTGAAACAACAACTTGGTTTGACATAAAACAAGGGGTCCGTCAGGGGTGCATATTGTCGCCTTACTTATTTAACTTGTATACTGAAAATATAATGAGGAATGTTAGAGAAGATGTAGACAAAGAATATTACGATGCTATAACAATTGGAGGTTATGAAATACCAGAGATTAGATATGCTGATGACACAGTATTACTGTCCACAACACAAAAAGGAATGGAAAAACTAATTATGTCAGTCCGTAAGAATAGTGAAGAGCAAAACCTCTATCTTAATGCGAAGAAAACTAAATTCATGACAACTGACAAAACAAACAAGGCAACTGGTATATGTATCATTGAGGAAAAACTGGAAGAAGTGGAGAGTTTTGAATATCTTGGATCACTGGTAACTAATAATGGAGATACAATGAGGGAAATTAAAAGGACATCTGTCACTCTTCAGAAAGTAAAACAACTAAAGAATCTGGAGAGAAACAGACAGAACTACAAAAATAAGATTTTTAAGGGCATGCATCTTTCCCATGGCAACATATGCCTGTGAGACCTGGACACTTAACAAAACAGCTGAGAAACACATAAATGCCTTTGAATGTAAATGCTACAGAAGAGTTCTTCAAATATCATGGACACAAAAAAGAACAAATATATCCATACTCATTCATTCATTTCATTCCTTTGCATGTCCCTTGCGGAACTTTGCCTCCCAAACAGCACTCCTGTAGGCCTCTCGGTTGTGAGCAAGATGGCCTGCTGCTGCTGCATCCATTTCCAGATCATCAACGATGTCTTGCAGCCATCTTCGTTTCGGTCTTCCTCTTTTTCTTTTTCCCATTATGTATCCTTCCAATACGGTCTTCTCTAAATTATCATGACATTTAATGTGGCCAAAATATTTAAGTTTTCTCTCTTTAATCCTCTTTACTAGCCAGCCTTCTTCAATATTAAGCTCTTGTAGTATAGATATATTTGTTCTTTTTTGTGTCCACGATATTTGGAGAACTCTTCTATAGCGCATACATTCAAAGGCATTTATGTGCTTCTCAGCTGTTTTGTTAAGTGTCCAGGTCTCACAGGCATATGTTGCGATAGGAAAGATGCATGCCCTTAAAAATCTTATTTTTGTGGTTCTGTCTGCTCCTCTCCACAGATTCTTTATTTGTTTTACTTTCTGAAGAGCAATAGATGTCCTCCTTTTAATTTCCCTCATTGTATCTCCATTATTAGGTAGTAGTGATCCAAGATATTCAAAACTGACCACTTCTTCCAGTTTTTCCTCATTGATACATATTTCAGTTGCCTTGTTTGTTTTGTCAGTTGTCATCACTTTAGTTTTCTTTGCATTAAGATAGAGGTTCTGCTCTTCGCTGTTCTTGCGGACTGACATAATTAGTTTTTCCATTCCTTCTTGTGTTGTGGACAGCAATACTGTGTCATCAGCATATCTATCTCTGGTATTTCATAACCTCCAACTGTTATGGCATCGTAATATACTTTGTCTTCATCTTCTCTAACATTCCTCATTATATTTTCAGTATACAAGTTAAATAAGTAGGGTGACAATATGCACCCCTGACGGACCCCTTTTTTTATGTCAAACCAACTTGTTGTTTCACCATTTATTCTTACTGCTGCTTGTTGGTCTAAATACAGCAGTGATGTTAATTGTATCAAATGTGTTGGAAATCCCATTTTTTCCATTATTTCCCAAAGTTTCTGGTGTTGTACACAATCAAATGCCTTTGAGTAGTCTATAAAGGATAAATATAGATTCACATTAAACTCCCTGCATTTCTCTATTATCAATCTTAGATTGAATATATGATCTCTTGATCCTCTTCCTTGCCTGAAGCCAGCTTGGACCATATTGACTTCTTCTTCTATTTTCTTTTGAAGTCTACCCATTATGATTTTTAACAGAATTTTACTGGCATGACTAATCAGGGCAACAGTTCTGTAGTTGGTGCATAATTTCAGGTTACCCTTTTTTGGCAGTGGTATGAATACAGTTCTTTTCCATTCTTTTGGCCAAATACCTGAATGCCATATCTTTTTACATAGTGCATGATAGATTGTTGCACACTCCTTTCCTCCTGCTTTAATAAATTCAGCGGTTATCTCATCACATCCTGGTGATTTACCATTTTTCAGACTCTTTATTGCCCATAAAACTTCTTCCATTGTCGGCTCGGGTTCTTTCTCCTCCAATAATAATTCACACTGTTGATTTCTGCTTCCACAGTCGGTTGTTTCATACATTCTTTTGCAATATTCCTTCCATCTTTCCAGAATTTCCTCTGTCTCTGTCAGGGTATTCCCCATCTCATCACAAATTACATTTAGCTTAGGTGTGACATTTCTCGTCAATGTCTTCATTTCTTTAAACATTTCACTATTGAAGAAGGCTGGCTAGTAAAGAGGATTAAAGAGAGAAAACTTAAATATTTTGGACACATTAAACATCATGATAATCTAGAGAAAACTCTCTTGGAAGGGTACATAATGGTAGAAAGAAAAAGAGGAAGATCAAGGAGATGATGGTTGCAAGACATCGCTGATGATCTGCAAATGGATGCATCAGCAGCAGGCCATCTTATTGCTCACAATGGAGAGGCCTACAGGAGTGCTGTTAGGGAGGCAAAGTTCCACAAGGGACATGCAAATGAATGAATGAATGAATTTTACTTAAGTTCCCATCTGTACTGGCATTTGCAACGTTATGCTGATGTCATGTGTTGTGCCATTCTGAAAACATGCATACACATTTCTAGACAGTGAGTTGTGAGATAAGTGATCAAGAGAAGGAAATTATGGTGGACAGCAAGGTTGTCGTTCATGTCCTTCTGAGGCATTATTGAAAGAAAGGTCTAAGTGTCTCTGCAGCTGTCTGTGAGATCTGCAGTGTTGATGACAGCATTACTAGGAAGTAGTTCAGAATGTTCAGTCTGGGGACACCAATATGACATGACAAAAGTTGTCTCCATTATATCATCACTGAGGATGAAAAGTGATTTTTCCTGCAGTGCCCCAATACAGGCACCCAGTATCTCCAGTCAGGCCAGGTGGTAGAGGTGGTTAACTGAAGAGGTTACCTCAAGAAGAAGGTTATGCTTTGCATCTTGTGAAACTTCAGGGGCCACCTGCAAAGGAATTGATTCCATTTATTTGATCTGTGGATGGGAATCTTTATACTGAGCAACTGAAGTGACTGCATGATATTCTGTGAAGCCAGTAGCCAGCTCTAATCATCAGAAAGGGTGCTTCTCCAGCATAACAAGACACCAGCACATATTTCCAGAGTGGTCCATGGACATCTCAGAGAATTGGAGGGAATTGAGATCCTGCTTCATCCACTGGTCAGTCCTGACCTAGCACCCTCTGACCACCATCTGTCCCAAGCAATGGCACACTTTCTTCAAGGCTGGGAATTTAGTTCACAGGAAGAAGCTGAAGACAGTATGAGAGATTTCTTGGTCTCAAAGCCTTCCAAGTGCTATTACAAAGGACTTCTTGCATTGGCTGAGTGATGGCAGAAGACCATCAAAAGTTCGGGACTGTATTTTGAAGAGTGAAGTTGCACTATTATTACGTATCACTGGGAACACAGCCAAGTATATATTACGAGGGTTAGTCACTAAGTAACTCGCAAATTGAAATATTTTATCAGTGGCAGTTATCATGTAGTATTTATCCTTACATAGTACCATCATCCAACTTTATAATAGTTGTATGCAAGGGGCGCCAGGAGTTACGTGTGCAAAGCAAAGCAATAACAAAATGGCTACCCAACTGTTAGCGTGTACCAAAGAAGAACAGAGAAGTGTAGTGTGATTTTTGTGGGCTAAAGGACATTCAGTTGAGAACATTCATAAGGAAATGATTAGAGTTTATGCTGAAAAGTGTTTATCACATAAAGCAGTCTATAACTGGGTAAAATAATTTTCTCAGGGACGCACCGAAATTGTTGACAAAGTCCGACTTGGCCATCCTGTTCAGATTGCAATAGAAGCAACTGTGAATGTGTGAATGAGATTATCAGAGCTGATAGATGAGCAACGATAGACAATGTAGCAAGTGCAATCAGATGTTCACATGGCTTAGGCTACAGAATAATGCATGAGCAATTGAATTTTCGGAAAGTTTGCTCACGTTGGGTACTCAGAGATCTGAATGATGAATACAAAATGAGCCGATTTGTTTTATCATTGCAGCATCTCTGTCATTACGCATATAAAAGTGAAGGCATACACCAAATGATTATTACTGGAGATGAATCTTGGGTGCACCACTACCAACCCGAATCAAAACGTGCCTCAATGCAATGGAAACACTCGTCATCGCCATGCGCAAAAAAATTCAAGATTACGCCTTCTGCCGGGAAGGTTATGCTGACAATGTTATGGGATTATCAAAGAGTGTTGTTAACCAAGTTCCAGAAGTATGGTGACAGTGTGAATTCTGTATCATACTGTGAAGTTCTGTCGATGCTACGGGATGCAATTCGAAGAAAATGTCCTGGTCTGCTGACTAGAGGTGTGCTTCTCCTTCATGACAATGCCAGACCACATAAGGCTCGGATAACCCAAGAGAAAATTAGCAGTTGGGTTGGGAAGTTCTTGAACATCCACCCTATAGTCCTGACTTAGCTCCAAGTGATTTTCACCTGTTTTAGTCCGTTGAAAAGCCACCTTGGCGGGAGAAGATTCTCGAGTGACGAAGAGGTGGAAACAGAAGTAAAAAAATGGTTCAGAAATCAGACTCCCGATTTTTACGCCATGGGTATTGCATCACTGATTACACGATGGGACAAATGTATCAGTGTTGGTGGCGATTACTTTGGGTGTAATGTAGGTTCAAAAATTAAACGTTTTCAAATCACTGTCGCATTTAGTTTTTTTTTGTAACAGGCATTTACGAGTTACTTAGTGACTTCCCCTCGTATGTTGGTTGGTTTTGTGCAGCAGTGAAACACTACAAAAACCTGACAAACTCTTGACTCAGCCCAGCATATTCCTGCATAAACCAAGAATTGTAGATAGAATCCCCCCAGGGTAAGAGGAAACAAGGAAGATCTAGAAACACATGGTTAAGGAGTCTTGAAGCAGAGATTTTAAAAAATTGGACTACACCTGGAGACAGAGAAGAAATATCTCAGGAGAGCCCTTGTTGGTGGCCTCTACCCCAGATAGGAGTGAAAAAGCCAGGGAGGGAAAGAAAGAAATAAAGAATAAAAAAGTGCAGCTCTAAAACTGCATCCAAAGGAATAAAACTCATCTCTGTGTGTTCAATCTTGTGTCACTAAGTGGGTTAAATTTGTATAATGAGAGTAAAAAACTTCAACTGGGTAAAAGTCTTTATTCTCTGATCAATGACTTTCTTTGAGATTGTTTAAAACACATGAAAAATATGGAAGGTGAAGTGCTCATTTATTGAATTTTCTTTGTCAGAACATATTTTCAGTCTGCAATTAAAATCACTAGAGGGCATGAAATGAAAAATTGTAGTAGTTTTTTTATTTCAGAAGTTAGAGCTTCCATATGTTTTGTCATTACAGAGTTTCTTGTTTTTGTATTGCTGATCTCTTAAGCAGCACATATGGAAGGTTATGTCACACAAAAATGTATGTATATATGACAGCTAGCATGCAAGCAAATATATTTACTGCTGTAATGAGGTGAAGAGTAATTTGTCCAAAAATGGTAGTTAGGATCAAGCAGCACTGTAGTAACCAGACAACAGTATGTGATATTTTGGCAAGAAACCTTCTTTAGATGACTTACCAACCCTTACAGTTAAGTTCTTGTATAAATGACCTGACTTCTTCTGGAGTTGGGGAAGGAAAGGCGGCCAGGCATGATACTGACCATATCACTCTCTAGTGTGCTGACAGGTCAAGGAAAATATGGGCACTAACACCATATCTCTGTATGCCTCTAAGGCATGAGAGGATTACCTTTACCTATAGATGACCTACCAGGCAGTTTGAGAAGACAGCTCATACAATGACAAGCTCATTTGTGACTTGAATCCTGGAAAGTAACAATTTCAGTAAAAGAAAATATTGAACTGTAACATCATGAAACAGAAATGCAGATGAAGCCACTGACAGCAATTATTGAGGAAAGATGCTGGCGATGGTTGGGACATGTGCTCCGAATGACTGACAACTCACTACCAAAAATAGCACTAAGATGGACACCACAGGGGAACAGAAGTAAGGGTAAACCAAAAGAGACATGAGAAGAACTACAGAGAAGATGTTGAGCAATAGAGGGCTCACCTGGGCAAGAGCAGAAAAAAAGGCAAAAGATAGGCATTTGTGGAAAACCCTTGCGGAAGCCCTATGTGCCCTGGGCACTTAAGGTTTCGAGAGAGAGAGAGAACATTATTAAAGTCAAATTTGAAAACTTTGTTTTCCCATATTTTTTTTATTTTTGAGCTTAACTTTCACATTCTTTATTGTCTTCAACTTCTTTTAACTGAGATTGAAGTAGTATGTGTTTGAAGTTAACTTTTGTGTTTACTTTTTACAACAAGGTTAACAAATACAGGCTTCATTGCATTTAGGACAGACCATATATGCTCTGCCATGTGCCACAGAATCTGTCCAAAAGTATATTTGTGAGTAAAGTAAAAGATTGCAGTTTTGTAGGATTAGATCTCGGGGGAAAAAATCGTAGACAAAGCACTTTAGTATGATGTGAGAGAAAGAAAATCACAAGAGAATTACCTGGGATTCGAACCACGGACGCTGGTAGGAAGTGCAGCCACCTACCCACGAAAGAACAGTGTACTAATGAACTACACTATCTCGCACCCTGAAGTGTAGTTCATTAGTACATTGTTCTCTCATGGCTAGATGACTGCTTGTCCTACCAGGGTCTGTGGTTTGAATCCCAGGTACTTCTCTTGTGATTTTTCTTTCTCCCACATCACACTAAAGTGCTTTGTCAAAGATTTTTCGAAGTCTGATCCTACAAAACTGTGTTTTCTTACTTTACCAAACGAAAGCCTTGTTTTCTATTTATATAAAATATATGTGCTAATAGTTCACGTCAGATGTTGGTTGTTTATTCTGCGTTTTCTGCCCCACAGTTAAGATGTCCTGCCAGCACCTTTAATTTGTCCTAGCTCTAGCAGTCTCCTCACAGCTACATTGTTCATCCATCCCTGCTTTTTCATTTTCCCACAGTATTTCCAGTATGGCTTTGGCAATGTCACCCTTGTCCATTCTCAGTCTTCCATTTATTTTAGCCAGTCCAGCAAGTCTATTTGCTATTTCATTGCCATGTACTCCCTCATGTCCTGGACAGTAAAGCCATGTTAAGTTCCTCACAACTGACTGGCTTAACAGATGAACCCAGTCTTTTTTAAGCAGTTTCTTCTCAGTCTTATGAAACATACACTGTGAATCTGTCACAGTGACACCACTAACCACAGCCTCAATTCCCATTCACATGCTTGATGTGGTGACTTCACTACCCTGTGCCACTACTGTTCTGTTTTGGTAGACAACAAAACCCCAACCACTTCTGCTGCTCCAAGTCACCATATATATTACCTTGTAAGAAGACCCACAGTGATGCTGGATGAGATCTTGAATCCAAAGTTCAGCTGCCCCCTGCGCCCAATCTCGACATTCACGACCCTTCTGTATAATAACCTTTGTACCTGAGGTCGGTCCTGTACCTTTAAGCAGTCACTGCCTTTAGACGCCTCATCTAAATCACAAACTGACTTTATTGTATGCTCAGCCTAAGCCATCCAGGATCTGCCTTGTTTGATGCATCTTCCCTTTATCAACCCCAGCTCCTTATGAGGAGGATGGTCCTTCATGCCAGCAGCCCTAATGTATGCCTCTACCTGAGCATACTTGCTTTCCCAATCTTTGTTAGCAATTAATTAGCCTTGCCTAAGGCAATGGCCTTCAGTATGTATGCCTGGAGAGGGAAAAGAGAAACATGGAGGTAGGTGAAACATTTGAGTATGTCACACAGCACATGTTATAAATAAGTAAAAATTGAAGACGTTCAGAGAAATACTTTTATTTGGACGAATACTGCAAAGTCATGAATATTCATTTACAATAAATAATTTCTTTTTGACAACAATTTCACATCAAAATATAATGTTTGCACACATACTTACATCCACCTTCTCGCCAGTTGAGAAAATAAAGAGTTCAGTTCACACACAAATAACAAGTTTTCCCAAAAACAGTGATAGTATTCATTTTATTTAAACTCTCAGAAAATTCACAAGAAAGCCGATCATTTAATTTCACGAACTGTAAATGTGGTTTATAAAATTCTTGTTTACAGCTGAAAGTGGCACCATAAGATTTATCTGATGTCATTTGTGACTTCATAAATGTGACTTTTTTCTATTTGGTGGATTGGTAAAGAAGGACTGATTCCCTGACCTCATTGCTCACCTGATCTTGGTCCATTGGGACCTTTTCTCCTGGGATTATGTTAATTACTAAGAAAGTGAATGCATTACAACAGTGGTTCCCTAAATGTACGTTAGGAGCCCTCTAGTTCCATTGGGAAGAAATTTGAAATTTGCAAAGGAAAAAGGAGAGGCTGGGGGCATCAGAATCAAATGAAGGAAAAAGTTCTCTGGGGGCCATTGAAATGTGGTCTGAGGAATAAGGTATCTGGGGGCCCTCAAAATGTGGTCTGAGGAATAAGGTATCTGGGGCCCTCAAAATATGGTCTGAGGAATAAGGCCTCTGGGGGCCCTCAAAATATGGTCTGAGGAATAAGGTATCTGGGGCCCTCAAAATGTCTGAGGAATAAGGCCTCTAGGGGCCCTCAAAATGTGGTCTGAGGAATAAGGCCTCTGGTGACCCTCAAAATGTGGTCTGAGGAATAAGGTATCTGGGGGCCCTCGAAATGTGGTCTGAGGCAGCCTGAAAAAAAGAACATTTAGGAGTTACTGTACTACTTTCATACTGCAGTGATGGATCTGTGATGTGTTTGTAAGTATTACTACAGATATGTGTAGTATGTCTGGCAGGAAACAGACAACGTGCCATTTATGTGCAGAGTTCATAATGAAGTGTAAAATTAATAAAAATTGCCATGTACAGCATATATCAGCATCCATTTTTCTTTGGGGGGTGGGGAGAGAATGATAAGAAAGGTATAGTTCGAGGCTGAAGGACTAACAACAACCATCACAGGATATGCAGGAAGGCTTCTTAATTTTGCCTTGCGATGAAATGAACCTGGACTTTTGCCACCATTCATACCCTTGCTGTCTAGAGAAGGCCTCCAAGGAAAAAAATTTATTAATCAATGCAAAGCTACCAACCCCACTCTCCTCCCTTACCCTGTTAATCAGCCATTCTATTGTCATCCACGATGTCCCCCCTCTCAACACAAGCCCTCTGGGCCCAACCTTTCAAAAGGGGCACCCACCAGGACCCCAGAACAATGCACTGGCTGGAAAATGATGCCTGCTTCAGTATGAGAAATAAGAAACCACTAATCAGAGGGCACAGCCACGCCCCTTTGAATTGTAAGTCAAATATAAAACCTTTCAAAATGTCTCATCTAGTAGGAAATTATTCGCTTTCTCACCATTTTTTGAAAGTTTCAAATAAATGCTATTTAACATACCATCATTATTTTCTGGAAACCCTGTACTGTATGGTTGTGACAATAAACTACAGACGTATAAGAAAGCTACAACAAAATACTGGTTTTTTTTTCTTCTGGTTCATGGATTACATTGTCTGACAAATGTGCAAACATCAGATGTTGCTACCTCATTTTATGTACATAAATTCCTACAAAGAATGATTATAATTAATCCAAAGATAATTTAATATCTAAATGAGTGTTAATCCCAAAACTAAGTTTATATAAGTATGAAAAATAAAGATTAATGATTAAAGATAAAGGGAGGGGAAACAAAATATAAAGCAGTGTATAATAATAATAAAGGCAAAAATAAAATGTATGAAGAAGCAGGTCAAATTGTGTAGATCTAAACAGAAATTTATGATGATCTCTCCCAAAACAAGGTTTGAAAATGAAACTGTATCTCCAGTCTCATTCAAAACGAGGTTTAGAAAAAAAAAAAAAAACTATCTCTGACCTTAGTTACAACAATATAAAAAAATATGTTTTTCTCACAGAGAAACTGTACCCTACAAAAACTGAAAAACTGTTTCATTTTTGTGTCCGCATTCTGAATCAACTATGAACAAACATGGTGGATGAGACACATATTCTTCTCATATTTTATTTCAGCCTCCTGCTGGAAAATTTGTTATGAAACTGATCCAGCTTCTGATATTCTTCAATAACAGTCTACTGATAACTACATTCATTATTCATCCGTTCTACATGAGTTGTGCTTATCTGTACTGCAAGGTCCTTCATGTTTCCAAAGATTATGCATATCATAATATTATCACTACTATCACAATTTCACATAGCAACAATACAGGTCTTGGCTTGTCTGTGAATAAAAGCAAAGCTTATTCTTGAAACTTCAAAAACAAAACTGTTCATATGAAGCACTACATGAAGTAATGAATTCATGGTTACAGTAATATTATAAATTAACATATTGCACAAACACAATATTAAGATACATTATATGAAAAAATTTTCTTCCTTCAATGGTCATAAATCAAGCTATATTTACACACAACACTGGTTTATGTCGGCACTAAATTCCCAACTTCACAACAATAGAGACCCATCAGTTAGGTTCAGCAATATTTAAAAGTAAATTAGAAACAAGACAAACATAAATAATACTATTCAATTTAAAAAAAAAAAAAAAAGGTCAAGTTAAAACATTTTATTTCTACACTTCAGACACAAACATAAAAAATCCACAAAATGCACTGTGTCTGATTTTAATAGAATTCCAATTAAAAATAACATTATAATGGCATTGGCTTTTTACAACAACTTTTTAAAAGTGTTTATACTTTCATAGCCTGAGTCAAGCTGGTAATAGTGTTAACATTTTCCTATCCAATGTCAGTCTTGTAATAGTGTAACTTTTGTAACTTGTGTCAAGCTGGTAATAATATTGACACTTATCTAATCTGTGTCAAGCTGGTAATAATATTGACACTTATCTAATCTGTGTCAAGCTGGTAACAGTGTTAACACTTATCTAATCTGTGTCAATGATTAATTAGACAAATGGCTCAAATAAAAGAAAATTCAATTATGGAAATTTTTTTTAGGAAAAATTAAATTATTCAAACTTTATGCAGTAACTTCCATAGATTTATGCACTGGTCTGAATACTAAAAAGCTGAAATAGAGAACATGTAAATGAAACAAAATTGACAAAACAGGCAGTAAATAAAATGAATTCTACATCAGGCCATCATGTAAAAGTTTAAAACAAAATAAAAGACAAAATGCAAGTAGTTCATGACTGTGCTTGATATGACAATGAATAAAGAGCTAACAGAAAACTGTTTTCAAGATCTAAAAAAGAAAAAAACAAAGTGACATTCAAATGGAATTCAAAGAAGATAATACTTTTTAGTGAACATTGATGTAACTTATGAGTTTAAATGTGTGCTGAAAGTGCTAAAATCTGTGTACAAATTACTTATATGTCATGCATGTAACTGCCATCGAATTATACAGAATAAATTGCACAAAACGTACATTACCTCACAGGTGAAACTATGTGTAAAAAAAATAATACTAAATTTAATCAATATGTACTTCTTTAGGAAATAAAATCTTACTACTAGATTTATGAGTGGAATCTTCACTTAAATTATTTTAAAGAAATGAAAATTGTATTATAAACTTATGTTCATTTTGCTCCAGTGAAAAATAAACCTTGCTGAAACAAATCGGAAACAGATTCTTTATAATTTTTCATCTCTGTAAATAATAAATGAACCTTATCTGTGGCCAAGGATTTAAGTTTGAATCTTTCATGTTACAAATTAATGTTAACAGAGACACTGACTGGAATAAGCTTAACTATAATAAGAAGCAGGGTACTGGAGAGTCAGTATACCCCCTATTCAAATACAGAATGTAACTCTCAAATTTTTTGTCTCAAATAAGAAAAAATGGGAAAAACAGGGCTTTTGGGGCCCCCTAAACAGTCTGGGCCCTAGAGGTATATCTCTAGTTCCTTCTCCTCAAATCTTGTTAACAAGACATTACACTAAAACTTACTCTTGTCATATTTTCATTGACTTTCTACAACTTCACCTCTGTAACTGTACACATTTTCTTTCATGCTTGTCAAGATTTCACACATGTGTAATGTAATATATGAGAATACACCACAGTAGTGTAAATGGTAAACTTTGTAATTATCACATTTGAAGCATTATAGCAACATTTTTTTTTTCCTGCAGGCACTGGAATGTTTAAATTCCCATAATCCCCTGGCATGCTCTTTGTAAATTCTTCCTGACCCGAAATAATGAAGGATATAAATATAACCATCATACCTTGGTGAGAAATGTTATTCTCATGAGAACAGAAAAAGTCACCACTGTATGGTGCAGTTTTACAAAAAAAACATAGAAAGAAGTAAAAAGTAGGAATGGAAAAAGGTAATGAGATTTTGAAATATTGGCTTGTTACTGTTTGTTTTACATTTCTACAAGCTCATCTCATTGTTTCTTTTGCCATCCCTTCTCATCTTCACTTCCTTCTCTTTTCTTTTTTTTTCCCATATAAATACACCATGCACCTCAGATTATATCCTAGTACAGCTAGTTTTACCACAATCCTGAACCCATCAATCTCATGAGAATAACTTTAAATAAAAATCAGTGAGACTTGGGCACACTAAAGTGACAGTTTTCTTTGGTCAGCCTTTGAAAAATAAAATTCAAAGACTTTAGATGTGAGAGAAAGAAGAAGAGCATGAGAATCACCATGACTAGAACCACAGATCTCAATATAATAAGAGGATAAAGCACCATCCACTCTGCCATCTTACCTCTTCAAAATCATACGCACTAACCTCTATCAGTAGTGAGAATAAGCAACACTGAGAAACGAAGGGAGCTCATACTTGTATCACCTCTAATAATCCCCCTTCCTATCTTACTCAGCTATCCTGAGTTTAGAATTCATGTTCTGAATGTTTTTGTTCAAAGTATTAAGAACAGTGAACTTCTGCTTGTTAAGAACCATGAAAACTGCACTGTTAAGAACTGGTACCAATATTTGATGAATCTGAGCAGGTAAAACATAAGCATCAAAAATGAGCAGATCCTGCAGGAAATCAAAAAAAAAAAAAGGAAATTAATTATCTCTCTCATAATACACAAAAATAGCCCAGCAATGGCTACCCTGTTTCATCACTGGAAATGAAAAAGTCAACGCTCTAGCCAAAAGGGCAACAGAATGGAACAACGCAGCTGTCAAATCAGTTTAGGGGGAGGGGGAGGAGGGGGCCAAGACATAACTGTTACAACTTGTATGCACCAGAAGTCTGGGTGCAGGCAGGGAGCCAGATCAAATCCATCAGTTACAAAAGAAGCAACAAACAGTCTTTTTCTGATTAAGAACTGGCCACTGGAGTCTGCTGAGCCATCTCAAGATCTCAGATGAATGCCCATGGGAGGGGGGGCAGTGAGTAGTACAGACTCCAGAACATGTTCTCCAAGAGTGCCCAGCTTTTACAGACCTATACAACCAGACATGGCCACAGGACTTGGACCTAAGGCAGAAGCTGTGGGGGGCTGCCTTGAGGACCTGGAGAAGACTGTGGACCTCATCCTGGCAACTGGGCTTTTGATTTAGCATGACCTAGACCTTGCATGCCCAAGAAGAAAAGGGTAACACTTGTTGACTTCTTATGAGGGATGTAATATAAAGATTTTTACAATCTTTGTGAAACATTAAAAATACTAATCTGCTCTATGAAATGAAATAAGTGTTGTTATGTCAATGGAAAACACAGCCTTATATTTAAAAGGAAATAGCACCATCATATGATCTCTGTTTAAAATCTTCACAACAGTAGTTTTTAAGAACATTTAATATGAACTTTAAAGTATTGAAAAAAAAGATATTGTCAGATAATGTGTATTTTAGTTATTATCTTTCTATTACTGTTGAGAAGGTTTATAATAGATAGGTTTAAACTGAGAAACATATGTGATAAATCAGTGATATAACAGCAGTTATATTGTATGAGAAATGATATATGCTAACCATGAATAATGACCACCATGCATATTTTCTCTTGCTGTGAAATTTCACATAATATGACAGAAAACCACATTGATTTGATGGATCATCACATGAATTTCTTGATCATATCATGGATATCATGGATATGATGGCTCATATAACCCAGACAGAAAGAAAAAAGACAGAATTCACCTGTAGTGCTTATGATTTTTCTTAGTATATCGCGAAAATACACAGTATCTATTACAGAAGCGTTATCATGTGCACCATTCTGAACATGTATCGTTTACATAGACAGCAAAGGATATGCTGATTTGGCCATGTCCGCTAATATTGCTAAAGTGAGCCATGAAATAAAATTCTTCTCAGAAATGATTAAAATGATGTATGTGTTTTTTCATCTTAAAGAAAGCAATGGAGAGCTCTCTAGTGCTGTTATCATGACCCTGTCATGTTATCTGGGGTCCAAGGGATACTTGGTGGCCTGGTTGGCTGAGTGGTTAGGCACTTGGCTTACTAATCCGGTGGTACCGTGTTCAGTCCCAGCAGTGGGATTTTTTTCTGGTACACACCAAAAACGCCCCCGGGGTTCACCCTGTCTCTAAAAATGGGTACCAGAGAAATCTGGGAAGGTGGAGTGGCCAGGCGTGATACTCACCACATTATGTTTTCATATGCCGAAGGTCACAGAAAATACGGGCCTAACACCATATTCCCAAATATGCCTTAATGGCATGGAAATGGGAATTTTACCTTTTTACCTTACCTTTTACCATATTTTCCTTGACCTGCAGAACCCAATGAGGGTAATGCCGGCAAAATCACTTCTGGTTGTTCCTCCTAAAGTTCATCAGATTTCCTCTAAAATTATGACAAAGTGTCATAAATTCATTAACAGAGATGTATTGATATTCTACAGCATGTTTCCAAACTTGGGTTAGCAAACCTCTGAGGATCTGTAATGGATGTTATAGGGGCCTGAGAAGCAGGTGTAATAGTTTTTAATTTGATACCTAGTGGAGGAGGAGTTTAGTGGGCCATAAAAAGAGCTTATCATTCACTTCAAACTGTTCATGACTTGGAAAAAAAAGGTTTGCTCTAGAGTACCTTTGGTATCAATGTGGTCGTTATGACAACAGGGTACTGTGTGATGAAAGCAGAGATCTAGAACACAGAAATTTGTATCTGATACCACATAAAGAATGTTCAGTTTCCTATACTATCCTGCGCTACAATTTCAATGTTTAGATAAAGTTAAACCCTTTTAGAAAAATACTCCAAAATGCTTGTGAAAATTTTAAATCAAGCCATTTGTTGATAAATATTTTGAACTCATTTCTCGTAAGTACTTTGAATGCTATAGTGCCATTCATCACTGACACATTTTTAACAATTTACAAGACAGAACAATCAGTTCATATTTTAAAGTACCATGAATAATTTTTCTTAAAATAACAATTAAAAACTTGAAACATCATTGCAATGCTTCACAAAACAAACAAAAAAACAGGACATGTCAAATAATACTATTAGTCTTTTTAGACAGGTCTTTGGAGATTCATGTCCAGTTCACAGTCTTTGAGAATGTTAAATTTATTTGTAAGTGATCTTTCACTCTTAAATCCCTGCTCTGCTCTATTATAAATAATCCCAGTAGATATGGCAAGTGGTGAATGGCCGTTTCACATTTTAAAATTTATAAAAACACAACATATGATCAGCTGTTTCTTTGTTAGTTTAGTTTAAGTGTCTATTGAGGAGAATGTTTGTGCTTCAGCAATCTAATTCCCTTTGTTTTTCTTTTGTTAGTCAAAAAGAAAGGATTATAATGTTGTAGTCTTCTTACATTTGCTACATTTATTTTGAAAGTGCTGCCGTCAGGTGTTATTTATGTTCCACAGTCCTCCCTGGTACAGTCCTCCATGGTACAGTAAATGGTACAGTTACAAGGATGAAAGAAAGAAACTGAGTGAAAAACTTAAGGAGAAATAATTATTAAAAGGTCAAGAGAATTAAAATATTTTGGCCATATCAATAGGCATAATCGTGTTCCAACATCCTTCAGAGAAAAGCTGAATCTAAAAGAGCAAGAAGGTGATTACAGATGGATGGTCCATGAGAAGAGATGGATAATAATAAACTTGGTCAAATGCTTCAAAGCTGATAGAACTGACTGCAGATGACTAGCAGCCACACATCTCTATGAAGGTACCCCAGGGTAATGATTTTTTTTTCTCAACATTTTCATGCCTCAAACACTGTCTTTTGTGGAATATTCAAAGAAAAGATGTCATATATAACAAATGCAATAAATATTATAACAAAAGACCTTATTTTATTTCAGTCATATTAAAACTGGTGCTGAAGATCTAATCACAAATTAATGCTGATACTTATAGTGTGGCTCACTTTTTGCAAGCAAAAAAAGAATGATTGTGTGGTTCCCTCAAGCTAGTGAACATTTACAGTTGCTATTTCATCACAGCCACTTCTTTTTTTTTTTTTCACAAACCTGTCTTCCCTTCTCATCGTTTTATTTCACATATAAATTCTTGGTGCCTCATATGGGTTCAGTCTAAGGTTCTTTTATACGTATGTGTGTAAGAGAATATGAGAGAGAGAGAGATGGAGAGATAATTTATTATGTGCTTAGTGCTAAAATCAATAGCTGTTTCACATATTAAAAATAAAATTCAGTAAATTTCAGCTTGCATTTTCTGCAAACAAAAGCAAGTAACAAAAAAAGAACAAGTAAGTAAAATGTTTTTTTATGAAATATTAAAATGAATGTATCAAGTTCATCGCAACAATTTTATCTTTAATTAAAGTCACTTAAATTTGAATATTATTTTTTGTAACCTTTTAAATTTGCTTTTTTGCGCAATGTTTTTTTTTTAAATGGAATATTACTACATTATGAGGCCACAAACGAAGATGTCAGTGTATTTTTATCTTGTAAAATAGACATTATTTATTGATACTGTGGCCAGTTATGAAAATTCAAGATGTGGTGAAATCAGCTGTGACAGAAGCTGCAAGACAAAATGATACCTTTCAAAATCCATATCAATTCACATTCTCCTGCTTCTAATCAATCCTCCAAGAAAAAATGTGTCATTACTGTTCTGACCAAAGTTCCCTCTAAGGAATGGGTCATTATGTGCAAAAATAATATTTTGCATGAGCAGTAATTTATGTATTCCAAAAGTTTATGAGCAGAATAACCTAAAAAGTAAATGTAAATGCAAACAAATAAACTGAGCAACATGAAAAATTTACAAGCGACATGAAAAAATATGCGAGCTAATGCTCAAGCACTCAGCTTAGAGGGAACACTGGCTGTGAGCAATATACATATTACACAAACAAAAAACTTTTCCTTCTGATGGTTTACATGAGTTATACATCTTGGAATTTCTAGTTAAAACTATGCGCCAACAAGAAACATTGTACATATAACTAAAGCATTTCACTATCCATTGGATAAAGTGGATCTTTATTTAATTCTGTGGGTAAAGTGACAGTGGAAGTAGGTGATCTCTGTTGAGATCTAGATGAAGGAAAAAGGTTCTTTCGCCGATATTGTCTGAATTCTTCTCTGAGTCTTTGGAATCTCTGCTCTGAGTCGGGATACCAAATACGTCTGGTGGGATGAGAGAATGAGATGTCCTTTTCAGTAATTTGACTAGGTTGTCTACACCTCGATCTTTCAGGCATGCATGAATTTTTGTTGAAATTAGCTGTATCATTCTCTAATTCATGTGATAAGTAAAGGGGATATCTCTCAACATCTATTGTATATCTAGAGTGATTTGGCCTACTTTGATCTCTAATGAAGTCATGATTTTGAACTGAGCTGCAAGGTGCATGTTCTATGCTACTGCTGTCATGGTAGTATATATGATGTGAATTAACATTTTGCAGTGTAGCTGTTCTTGCTGTGTCAGTGATATAGCTTCTAGAATATTCAGGAAAGTTTTGAAGTGGTTTATCAGAACTGACTTTTGGATCATAAATCTGAGAATTAAGTGAAGGATGCTCAAAATAATTTCCATGGTATGGTTCTGTGGTGTTATCTTTATAAAAATCTGACATCCGTTGTAAATGAGGCATATACTTTTTCTGCTGGTTATAATCACAAATACGGATACCTGAGTCATGAGATTTGGAACGAGAGCAAAAACCTTGAATATCTCTGTTTAGAAAATGTGCAAATCCACTTCCTGATGAACCTACTTTATGTTGTCTTAAAGACACATCTGGATATGAGGCTGATGAATATGGAGATTTCTCACTAACTGAAGTATATGGAGATTTCCCACCAACTGAAGTATATGGAGATTTCCCACCAACTGAAGTATATGGAGATTTCTTACCAACTGAAGTATATGGAGATTTCTCACCAACTGAAGTATATGGAGATTTCTCACCAACTGAAGTATACGGAGATTTCTCACCAGCTGAAGTATATGAAGATTTCTCACCAACTGAAGTATATGGAGATTTCTCACCAGCTGAAGTATATGAAGATTTCTCACCAGCTGAAGTATATGAAGATTTCTCACCAACTGAAGTATATGGAGATTTCCCGCCAGTGTATAGGTCTTGATTTATGTCATAAAAGCCACTGCCTAAGTAAGATGGAGGTTTGTTAGGTTGACTTTCTTTTCTTTTTGAACAAAATCTTGAGGGTGTATTAGAGAAACATGGTTCACTCATATGATAGGACATATCTTGAGATTTATCATCAGATGTATGGTGTGATGTACTACAAAAATAATTGTGACTTTTAAGGCCGGGATGTGAACATGGTACATCAGAAGGGTTTTCCTGTAGCACTGGTCTTCCTGGTGAAATGGAATGAGTAACATCTGAACTGGTGACCTTCTGGGAGAATGTACACTGTGGTATATGAGTGCTTGTTCTCCTTATGTCTGAAGTAAGCTGGGCTATTCCTTCAGTCTGGGCTTCGGTGCTATCAAATTCTCTAGGACTTCTGCGATGAGTCTCTCTGATTCTAGATAAAGTGAAACATTTTGGATTATGAAAGTTGGTTTCGAAGGGTTGTGTATTGTCACATGCACTAACTTTGATTTCTGGAATTTTGATACTTTCCTCATTACTGGAAATGTTGACAGATTTACTTGATGGTGTTGATATCTTAGAAACGTTAAGCAACATCTGATGAGGCTTCCCATAAGAAGAATCTAGAATACTGTTGGTGTCTTGCAGGTGATGACACAAATTTTGATGATGATAGTGATGATGATGATGATGGGATCTGTGATGTTTGGCACTGATGCCTGGAGATGTGAGCTGGGAACTGAGCTCTTGACGTTTGGTTGTGAGATGGGAAAGAGTGAGATTTGACCACTGGAGGATGACCTTGTGGGATGAGCTTCATGAGTTTAGGGGAATGTAAATAATCATGGAAAGGAATATCACCCTCCGACACGTGGTTTTTACACTGTGGCAGGGACCCTGACTTCTGATCAAATTTGACATGCTGCCAGTCTGGCCAGGTCACTGTTTTGATGTCCCTCCTAGTCTGTTCTGACCCTGACCTGACTGGTCCTAACTGTAATTTATTATTCACAGAACATGATTTATTGATAAAAGGCACCTGTCGACGGTAATTCTGGTCACACACCTTCCCATCAGCACCACCCATGTCACAGTGACGTTCCCTGTCATTCTTTTGTTTTAGTAAGATTAATGGTCTCGTCACGCCAGTCAAGTGACTGAGCGAAGAGTCTCGTGATAAGAAAAAAATACTGTCAGTATTGCTGAGTGATGTCACAAGGCCTCCTCCTCCATCGCATTGCATGCGATTCCGTTTTGCCGCAGGTTCACTGAGGAAACACAGCAATAAATACAATCATCTCATAGCAGGCAGCAATAAATATAATCATCTCATAGCAGGCAGCAATAAATATAATCATCTCATAGCAGACAGCAATAAATATAATCATGTTGTATGAGACACAGCAATAAATATAATCATGTTGTATGAGACACAGCAATAAATATAATCATCTCAAAGAGCTGATATTCCTAAGAAAGTGCTCCTGTTCTGATATAGTATACAAATATTTAAAACAGTATTAATGCCATATTGAAAAAAAAATGAAATAATCTATCTCTGCCATTTATAATATAAGCTCTTTATATACTAGCCTAGATTAATCAATTATTTGCAACACAAGCTCTTTGCATACTAGCTTAGTCAATTATTTGCATTATAAACCCTTTGTATACTAGCTTTGTCAATGACTTGCAACATAAGCCTTTTACATACTACCTTAGTCAATAATCTACAACACACGCCCTTTACATACTACACTATCTTAGTAAATTATTTGCAACACAGATCCTTTACATACTTGCTTAGGCTATTAATTTATAACTTTATAAATCAAGATTAGACTAATCTTATTAAAACATTACAACTGGCTTGCAGAAATACATTTTTTTTTACATTGAGGCAGCAGTTATTAACAGGTGTAAAAAATAAAACTTTGATAAGATTTAATGTATGCTGCCACTTATATCTTTAAAACTTATATAAATTATTCAGAAGTAATTGCATGATGTAGACTTTTTTATTCTGTCTCTAAAAATAACACCTTCTGAGAAGAGCATTCTACATTCCACAATATAACTCTGTGCCTTATTTTTTATTTTAATATTTTGTTAAAACTTAATTTATTACCTCAGAATTATCAATCTTTAAATTAATAACTGGTACTAAATTACATGCTTTTGCAAAGCAATGGAAAAAGAAGTTTATTATTAAAAAAAAAAAGCAGTGTGAGAACATAATGTTAAACTATTTAACACAGCAATAGAAACAGCTTTATTAATTAAGAGTTTCTTTCAAACCAACCAGTTAGACTGGCATTGCACCCCACAAGTCTTCATTTAAACATTCACAATACTTCACCATAAGAAATAACATCTTATTAGCAGAAATGCTAACAATTGACAACAATTATTGAGGAAAGACGCTGGCGATGGTTGGGACATGTGCTCCGAATGACTGACAACTCACTACCAAAAATAGCACTAAGATGGACACCACAGGACAGAAGTAAGGGTAGACCAAAAGAGACATGGAGAAGAACAACAGAAAGGATGTTGAGCAATAGAGGGCTCACCTGGGCAAGAGCAGAAAAAAAGGCGA
Source organism: Achatina immaculata (assembly GCA_009760885.1). NCBI lineage: Eukaryota > Metazoa > Mollusca > Gastropoda > Stylommatophora > Achatinidae > Lissachatina > Lissachatina immaculata. The sequence goes on along the minus strand of CM019710.1, from coordinate 30,530,555 downwards.
AGGACAGGCATTTGTGGAAAACCCTTGCGGAAGCCCCATGTGCCCTGGGCACTTAAGGTTCAGAGAGAGAGAGAGAGAGAATACTTCACCATGTGCACTTTCAGACACAGCTACTTTGAAGTCACAGCTAAGTGCTCCCTTTTTTCTGTTATTTTTTTCACTCTTATTTTTATAATATATCATTGATGTAAATTCATATTTTCTCTTCTTTTCTTATTTCTTCATCTTGTATGTTCATTATATGATTAACCTTTTTATTTCTCAAATTTATTTTTCTAAATATTTTATCAAATTTATGCCTCATTATTTAGTATAGGAAAAACAGATCTTAAAAAATAAAGTTCTACATTTTCAAAGTAATTAGACATGATTGTACACCTGACTGTATGTTGAAATATATATCCCACTGGTATTTTATAGGGAGATCATGTGTCCTGATGATTGTGTTGTAACAAAATGACCAAAGTGGTCATCATCATCAAAAATACACATCTACAAATGAGAAATTTGACTGACAATCAGTTACTGCTCTCTTCTATAAGTTGGAGACTTTTTTGGTCATCCTAAAATGAAAGAGGGAAAAATGCAGACATGTGCACTAGAATACTAGAGGGACATATTTATCCCATACTACTAGGATAATATATCACACTCATAAAACGTATTTACAACACTAAAAACATAAGCAAACTGGAATAACATGAAATTAATCTCTATTTCCAATGTTAATGTATGCAAATCAGATGAAAATGTTATCTCAAATGTAATATAAAAAATGTGTCTGGTATTTTTCAAACTATCAGGCTAAATCAAAATGTTACAACTGTGCATTCGTTAATTAATAAAGCTGCTTCTACTTTGTTTTTAGTCTAATATTTTACTATTATAACTTCACAGCATTGGCTTGCTGGACAGGCTAAAATAAATGGCAGACTGAGAATGGACAAGGGGGACATTGCTAAGGCTGTTTTGGACAGACTGCAGGAAAATGAAGAACGAGAATGGAAGAACAATGTAGCTGTGAAGAGAATGCTGGAGCTAGGACAAATTAATGGTGCTGGCTTGAAATCCAAACTGTGTGGTAGAAAACACATTGTAAACAACCAACGTTTGACATGAACTATTAGCAAACAAACTCTTGGATGGATGGTGTGGCATGCAGGAGCATATAAGGGGTTGTTCCAAATGCAATGAAGCTGGAGTCTGATTGAATTTTGCATTGGCTTTGTGTATATGCATATATTTGGTTTCATATATACTTACATTCAAAAATGAATAATTTGAGCACACATGTAATTTAAAGAATCAATTTTTTAAAATAATGCAGATTAGTCACTTTCATCTCTAGCTACATGTGAAGCTGGTCTATGATACAAATGATACGACCTGCTAGATTAAAAGTTGCTGCATAAAATGATATGCAGAAACAAATACAAATTCTCACTGTTACTTGATCCTACCAAGGTGATGGTTCATCAACATCCTTCTCATGCCGTTAAACATCACATAGGGAGTGTATTGTAGTCTGCCATATTTTTCTGTTTTTAGCCAATTTTTCAACCTCATCAAGAGATTTTACGCCCAATAATTTAGCCTCTCTTAACAATGTCCTCTTTAGAGTTTCATGTGGTTGATCTCTCTTTCTTCGGCCTGTTGTGTTTCACTTGATAGCTTGTTTTGGGATTCTCTGATTGTTTCTTCCCATCATATAACCGATATATGTCAGTCTGCATTTTTTTTTACGTTGTTCACTCATTTGCTTTATCTCTACATTGGTCTTGAATTCATTCCACTATATACAGAATATCTGCCTTTGGCATTTGTTTTCTAAAAAAAGTCTAATTTGTTTTCTGTTTCTTTAGTTATTTTCCAGCTTTCACATGCATAAATAAGGGTAGATATTACATATGAATTGAATAATCTTAGCTATGTTTTCATGCTTGTAACTTTCGATTGCCGTATTTTCTCAAGAGGAAAGGGTTCAATAAACAGTAAAAATATTTCATGATAATTTTAACCTTCGCTAAACAAAAATGTATGAAAAGTGAAGTGTAGATTTTTCTAAATATTTGAAGAATGATGGTGAAAGGCACATAAGTGATAATAAGCATGTTGTGAAAAGATGCAATGAAAATAAAGCTAGCAATATGTTACTCAAATAAAGCAAGTACAAATTCAGCAGACTCTTTATATATTTATATATATATATATGCATATATTATATCATTAAAAACAGTTAAGTTAAGGAAAATAATGATGTGATATAAAAATGAAAATTTGTGATAGTTTAAAGTGAAAAGGTTGCCATTACTGATTAGTGCTTAAATTAACATCAACACAACAAGATTACATTACCTTTCCTAGTTCTTCAGACATGACAGTGATCAAAGAGAGAAATATATCAACACCAAGTCAGTTTTCTTGTGTATCAGAAGTAACTGACTGTTTATTTATTGACCTTCTTCACATTATTTCTTATTTATTCCTGCCTTTTTTAATCACGCTGATAATACTTTTTATTTTTCATGCTGTGCTATTCACTTCTCACGTGACAGGGAGCTAACTCACACGCCAGGGAACTAACTCACACACCAGGGAGCTAACTCACACACCAGGGAGCTAACTCACACATCAGGGAGCTAACTCACACATTTTTAAAAACACTGGTCACACAGTAAACAACCAACTCTATTTCCAATGTCATACTATACACTGAAGTACAGTTATTCCCTTGAGTTTTTTGTTTACTTGTACATCTTAGGGAGCTAAGGCAATTGTGCTGGAATGATGGCGTTGTTATCAGAGTTTGTGAACCTGAACTGGTCAAGACCTCATCCCATCTCTTTGTGTCTCTAGGCTATTGATTATGGTGGGAGAGAGAGGAGAGGGGAGGTGGACAGAGAGAGAGAAGGGGTAGGGTGGGGGGTCTAGTCAGAACACTGCTCTGGGGCCTGGAGTGATTTCATTGTGTTAAGGGAGGGCCTAGTGGGCTACAATGGAGGGAGGCCCAGAGTGAATGATAACAGAATGGCTAATTAGTAGAGTAGGCAGGGGATGTTACTGTTAAATATTTTACAAAATTCCTTTTCAAGAACCTGATAACAGGCTTAGCCTGGCTAATGGGGTAGGGCTTGCCATGATCTTTCTTAGATGGAGTCTACCAAGAAGTTTTGTTGTTTTTTTTGTTGGGCCCAATCTAGGTTATAAAGAAAGTCACCACCACCTCAAATCCTGGGGCCCAACATCTTCATGGCATTATCTGTTAAGAAATTTTGTTCAAAGTTTCAGGCAGATAAAACAACAACCTTACACACCTCAGTATAATTTTTAGCTCAGTATAATTTTTAGCTCAGTATAATTTTTACCTAGATTGCAACTTTTCAACAAATCTCAGAAACCAGTCCTTTCAGTTTATGATATTCCATATTTTACTTTCCATTACTATCTCAAAATATATTTCTCACATTACCAGTTCTTCATTATTTGTTCCCCTAACATCATTATAAATGTTACTTTCATTACTTATAAAGTAGTACTTTCTTCTCTTCTTAATGATTACTCCTTACACTGACTTGTTACTACTCTTTGTGTTTATAAGACTTGCTGTTATTTTAACAAAATTACACTTCCTTTTTTTTTATTTGATACTGCTGTAATATTTCTATGCACTATGTGCACATCTGACTTGTTTGGCTCTCAAATCAATCTTTTCATTTTTTTTTAACAGCACTATTGCTTTCATTAATTACCCTTTTTTCATACATGTCAAATTTCATGGCACAGCAAGTGACATAAAGCCACAGGTATAATGTCATTCATTTATGCACATCTTTATATCTCTACCATTCTCTTTCACAGTTTTTTTTTTTGCAGTTACTAAAAAAGAGTTTTCTTTTAATTCCCATTTTTGTATTTCTCATGATGCCCCAAAATAAAATAAAATACAACTGGTCAGTCATGTAGGAGTTACATACATACAATTCTGTTTACAACAAAGTCAAAACTGATTGTAAATCAGTGATTCATTTACTTTAATTAAGAAGTGAATGAAATGGAGCATTCAAATTTGAACTGTATAAATAATAAGTAGTTTATAATGCATTTATATCATTCATTCACTTGTACATCTTGGATCATAAGCTAGTTGTGGCAATAGGTCAGATACTAAAGGGAACGAACCTTGATACATTCAGTTGTACATCTTGGATCGTAAGCCAGTTGTGCCAATAGGTCAGATACTCAAGGGAGTGCACCTTGATACACTCACTTGTATATCTTTGATCATAAGCTAGTTGTGGCAATAGGTCAGATACTCGAGGGAGCGGACCTTGATACATTCACTTGTACATCTTGGATCATAAGCTAGTTGTGGCAATAGGTCAGATACTCAAGGGAGCAGACCCTGATACATTCACTTGTACATCTTGGATTGTAAGCTAGTTGTGGTAATAGGTCAGATACTCAAGGGAGTGGACCCTGATACATTCACTATGAAAATAGTGCATAGAACGTTCATGCAGAGGTTTCCCTCCCTTGAGTTGGATGAGAGGAAGCAATTTATTCAGCTTGTGGCTCTGAATATTCTAGACTCAATAGCTCCAAAGATTGTATATTTGAAAATTAGTAGTAGATTTCCATAAGCAAACTTAAAGCAAATTAATACTAATTTGTTAGTGTTCTTCAAAAAAGCAGTTAAACCTTTTTCTTCTGTCCTATAATGAGGCTAAAGTAAAAGGTGTGTCAGTTGATCAGGCTACTGTGTGAGACATTTGGTTCTCTTAGCATATTTTATCAAGTATGCATTCTTGTTATGACTAGGCAGTTATTCACAATATCTGGGTGTGGTGTGTGGATCACAGTAGCTCTCTTGCAATATTCTTTTATTAGTCTGTGTTGTGTCTGACTTTCACATGTCCCTTTACTTTTTTAATGTTCACTTTTTGCCTACCCAGATCAAGGCTTTCACCATTTGTTACCACTGTATTAACAAAAAAAAATTAGTTACTCATGAAGACACTAATAAATTAGTTTTTCTTCATAATTTCATAACTTAAAGCAGTAACAATATTAGTCTATTGCAACTTACTGGTATCTTCCATTGATTTCATCTGGTTTTCCATAGTTCACACCGTCTGAAACAAGGCAGAAAGGACAAAGCTACATCACTGAAGTGTTTATTTGTTAACTTATTTTTGCATCAACTCAACAAATATAATAAGAGAACATTACATAAATACTCAACACCATGTAAGTTTTCTACAAAATATGTTTAAAAAAAAAACCTATCATTTTTTTTTAGGTCCTTCTGAAGAATGTTTCATTATTGTGGCTCATTCTTTCTGCTTATTTTTAAAAAATCTTTTTTAATTCCTGCCGTATGACAGTCAACAGCAGCTACCTATTACTGTTAAGCCCTCTGTCTTTTATGAACTCAGGAGAATCAAAGGCTAGACGATAAAAACTTGAAAGAAAAATTTGAAAGGAGACATCCTAAGGCTGTTGTCTTTATTCAGCTAGAACTAGATTGTTGTCTTTATTCAGCTAGAACTAGATTGTTGTCTTTATTCAGCTAGAACTAGATTGTTGTCTTTATTCAGCTAGAACTAGATTGTTGTCTTTATTCAGCTAGAACTAGATTGTTGTCTTTATTCAGCTAGAACTAGATTGTTGTCTTTATTCAGCTAGAACCAGATTGTTGTCTTTATTCAGCTAGAACTAGATTGTTGTCTTTATTCAGCTAGAACTAGATTTCCAGACATGTGGGACTTATTCTCCTTCTTTAGCACACTGACTTTAGCTTACTGCCGTACAGAGACAAATAAAATTGGCTGGACTAGAAAAAAAATATACTGGAATCTAATAAGAAAAGGGCACTTACTATATTTACTTTCTTTTGCTTTCCTTTCCTTCCTCCTGCTATAGAAAATAGCAACCAATGCGAGGAGGATGGCTACCAGCAGAAATAAGACACCACCAACAATTCCACCAATCAGAGCCTGTGGTATGACTACATCATCTGTAACAGGAAATTACATTGGTTATACAGTTTTCAGATTTGTTCTATACAGTGAATGATGCTTAGTAATGTTACAGTTGAGATGAATGTCCTTTTATTATTTTAAATGTTTAAGTTTATTTTTTAAAAGATTGTAGATATGTGTTAGCAATTTTCAAATACTTAGAATTATAACAGAAGTAGCAGCCTGTACATAGACTTTTAAAGATGTGAAAATGTATCAGATTCTATCAAATGATAAACATTTTATGTAAGATAAACAAAGATTGTCTAAAATGCAAGCAAAACCATGCTGCTAATTGATATATGTATTTTTTAAGCCATGTAAATAATGTAGATTTTTCTTTTTGTTTAAGTGCCACTTTTTAAACCACATAAATAATCTACACATTGTTTATCATGTGAAGACTAATAACTAACTGCAGAATGTGTTCATCAAATAACAAATGAGGAATAGTTCAGCATTTTAAATGTATTTAAATGATATTTTTAGCAACACCATCTGGCCAATGGGCTCAATTAGAGAATGTAACAATGTAATTTAGAGAGTCAGAACCACTATAGAAATTTATAGTCTGTAAAAAAACACCACCAATCACTTCCATTGTGACAGCTAACAGATTATGATTGTTGAGTCACATAGATCACCTGGGAACAACTGTGTTAAGAACACACTTATCTTAACACAGTCTTTGTGAGACAGGGAACATAGATCTGTTTGCTTAAAAACTCTGACCTACTTCTGTAGCCCAGAAACTTGCAGCAATTAACACTAATTGTAATTGTTATTTTTGCAAAATGTAATGTCAGGTTGGTGGATGGATGGGGACATGGAGATCTCTGGCGGGGATGAGGAAAGTCTGGTATGAAACCAATGAATCCAGGACGTGACAAGCCTATGGGTCTTTACAACAATGGCTATCAGAATGATGTAAAGAAAACAGCGAGCAGACTATGGGTGGCAGGGAATGGATATCATTGAGGCACTCATCAGATTCCTCATCCCAAAGTTGGAGTATCTCTGTGGAACTGTCTCAAAGCTGTCTGGCCAGCCAGCATTGCATGCTGGATCTGACATGGAGAAGGGGCTTAAGTACAGCCACTAGAGGCTGGAAAACAAAGTTTTGGCCAGGCCAGCCTACACCACTGTCTTCATGGCAGTCTGAGCTAGTCCACAGTCTGCCCTAGCAAGGAAAGGTGCTGAAGTCGGAGGTACCCAGCCAAAAGGCACATCGCAAAAATCAGGGTACCATGCATCATCACCAGTGTGCATATGAAGAAGAAGAAATGTCACATAGAAAGAAAGGAAGAGAGTCAGACCAAATTCCTACATATACATCAGAGATTGGAAGGGACAAGACCAAGGAACATGGGAGAACAACATGAGAGAAGACCTGTGAGAACTGGTGTAAACAACTAGAAGAGACACCCAGGAACAGAGACGAATGAAGAATGTATTGTATCATAGCAGAGGGCTGTAAATGCTTGGAGTGCCAGAAGTGGGTGTGTGGGTGAATGGGGGTGGGGGAAGATAAAAAGCAAGAGGGGATGAGAGAGAGAGAGAAAGAGAGAGAGAGATAATAAATAAATGAACATAAAGAGTGAAAATGAGAGATAGATATCACTGGATAGTGAATATGTAGTGTTATGGAAAGAGCTCATGAAGCATGGCTGGCCAGGAGATTATCTACGTAACAAGGTAAGTTTCAGTGTAATCTAAAGGAGCATTATGAGAAGCTCAGCACTGCAACAAGTTGAGATATCATAGACCTATCTTTCTATGTAAACCCAAACAAAGATTGTGACCCTTTAGTATAGCCATTTTTGCCCCCAAAACTTCCTGATAGATATGGAATCATTCTTAGGTTGATTACTACTTGCTAGGTTGAGAAACACTCAAGCAGACAAAAACAGTTACAAAAAAAGGACACTATCTTTATACAGACATTAGATGTAACCTATTACACTATGGTGGGAGAACAAATAAGTAAATAAATAAATAAAATTTTAAAAATAAATCATGATTTTTTTTACTCAAAACTCTTTAATCCTTGTTTAGCTCAAGCATTTTCTGAATAATTTATTATCAAAGAAATTTAGCTGAAAATACTCTATAATGCTAGAGGATGAAATAATTCTAGAGACAATTATTATCATTACTAACATGTCAGTGTTTATAAAAGAAACAAATACTCTTACAAAGTTTTAGCTGTAGTATTTAGCTCAAAGTGTTATAAATGGTCGAGCAGAAATCTTGCAAGAAATACTAGATTATTAATGATTTCAAACAAACATCTTTGAATGTGAATTTGAAGTAATTGATGTAATTCTGCAATGGTGACACTAAGATATTATGACAGAGTAAATGAACAAGCTTGGCTGTTAGATTGGTAATGTCCACCCATGCAACCTTCACAAATCTTATTCATGTTGAGGAATGCGGAAGGAAAAAAGTCATTTAAACGAACTGCTCACACAAAGCCAGGGTACAGGTACATTCTAACCAACCCAACAGCAAACAAAATTGGCACAAACATTCTGTTAGGCAAACCATTCCTGATAATGGAGAATATTCCTTCACAAGGCCAGGCACACCAGCATACTCAGTGCTTACAGGTAGGTCCTATGAATGATGTGGGGGTCGGGGGGGGGGGGGGGAAATCCAGCTGATGGACTGCTCCGAGGTCAAGAGGATTTTCTCTTTATGTAACCGTGAGTCTGGAAGTTTTCACTGACTTACAAAATGTCTCTTGGAGTGAATCTGGAAGCTTTGCACTGACTTACAAAATGTCTCTTTGAGTGAATCTGGAAGCTTTGCACTGGCTTACAAAATGTCTCTTGGAGCGAGTCTGGAAGCTTTGCACTGACTTACAAAATGTCTCTTGCAGGCTCTACTTACAGGCACAACTATATTAATGCACATACAGGATATTCACCAACATAATAAGCAGCCTCATGCACACACAACAATGGTTGAGTTAACAGTCTGAGAATACTAAACAAAACATATTTATTGCATTTTATCATTTGTACGGACATCACGCAATCAAATGACCATAAAAACGTATAAAAGTCATTTTTAAATGATGACAAACACAATCCACCAACTAAAGATTAGACACAAAAAAAAAATTAGCTCCAAAGCACTAAAGTATATTTTAAAAGGCACCAATAGCAAAGATACATGGCTGTATTTTCTTCGTAATAAACAAAAACTGAAATAATAAAATTAAAATGTGCATTTTCACATTAATAATATTCATTTAACAAGCCTACACCAGACTATAACACATACACATCCATGCTTAACTTTGCTGAACTTAAAGTAGTGCTGCACCGATATTCATCTAAATATTATACATGAGTCTTTTAATACACTAAATATGATCTTGTGAGGCGTAGCAGAGTCTACAGCTGCAATATTTTTATTTTTTAATCACAGTTTAGAACTAAAAAGAAAAGCATGAGCACATTCAATAAATTAAGGGAGACAACTGTACCAGATGATGAAGAGGCATCAGCACTTCCAATAGATTTGCTTCCCCCTTTTTTTTCAAAATTGAGGTCAGGGGAATAGAAATAAAAAAGCAATAAGGTTTTTGTTTGTTGTACAAGTTAGCATAGCAGATTGCAAGAGTTGTTTATGTTGCTAGAGCTAAGATGTGATATGACATAAAACTGTGTGTACACAGATCTTGACCAGATCTATGTATCTAAGAGTTGATTGATAAGTTCTCGGCATAAGGTACAAATACTTGAAACATGCAGTTGATATTAGGTGCATTTGTAGATCAGATTAGTGTAAGATTAAACACAAAGTTTCAAGAAATTAATGGCAACCAATTTTTTTGTATAGGTTACTGAAGTGGTAAGGGGTGTCAAAAATTGAGTCATGTAGTCATTCGCTATCTCTGCATCAAGGGCTTATCATCAAAGGAGATCCATGAGGATATGGTAGAGATTCTAGGGGAGAGTGCCCCTTCTTACAGCACAGTGAAGAAATGGACAACTCAATTCAAACATGGAAGGGAGAGTCTGGAAGATGATCCCCATCCAGGAAGATCAAGAACTGTAACCACCGATGAAACCAACGGCAGAATCCATGACATGATAACCAAGGATCGATGACTAACTGAGCAGTATATTGTTACTGAGTTGGGCATCTCCCGGGAATGTGTTCATGCCATAAGTCACAATGATCTTCAAATCACAAAGGTCTCTGCTCGATAGGTCCCGAAACTTCTTGGAGGTGATTATAGACAACAAAGTCTCAGCATGTCAAGAAATTATCTTGGCCATTTTTCTGCAGATCCTGAAAAGTTTCTTCAGCGATTAGTCACAATAGATGAGACGGGTTCATCATTTTCAACCAGAAAGAACAGTCAAAGCAGTGTAAACGTCATGGATCCCCATCTCCAAAGAAAGCAAAGGTGGTTCTGTCTGCAGGCAAAGTGATGGATTCCATCTTCAGGGATTCAGAAGGTGTGCTATTGGTAGACTATCTTCAAAAGGGCAGAACGGTCAATGCTCCAGTTCACAAGTCAGCGGTGGCAATGGCTGCCACTCATGAATGCAGCTTCCAGCTTCTTGAACATCCTCCTTATTCCCCAGATTTGGCCCCTTCGGACTATTACCTGTTAACCAAAATCAAAAAGGAGCTCAGTGGTCACAAATTTGCTTCAGATGATGATGTCATTCATGCAGTAGACCACTTTTTACTGGCACAAGATGCTGACTTTAACAAAAAAAATGGATCCGTATGCTCCAGGATCGCTGGACTAAGTGCATAAACTTGCAAGGGGACTATGCCGAGAAATAACCCAAAAAAGTTGTCCACAATAATCTGTTGTACCTTATGCCGAGAACTTATCAATCACCCCTGGTATAAATCTTTCTCAACCAAACCTATCTGCACATCACCCTATTCTCAACCCTTGCTTTCCCTGTGGCAGAACACTGATATTAATGTTCATGTTTCAAGGAACCAGTGCATAAAAATGTCTACAGTTAACATGTTACTGTCATCAGCAAGTTGTGTTTATCATAGTCTAATTAATAATTGTTTGTGCTCATTGTAATTTTTTTAAAAAAGCATATACTTGTATGTTTCTGTGGATCTGCTTATAAAAATATTCTTTTTTTTTTTTCTTTAAACCATTTCTTTCATGGATCCCCTAGACACCTGTTTACAGAATCTTAAGATTCCACAGTAGCCTGGCTGGGAAATCCTGCTTTGTAAATTTGGCTAAACACATTTTATTTTAAAATTAATTAGCTAAGTGCAAGAAGTATGAATGACTTTGGAGTGATGTGCCCTTGACACAAGTTTCTGTACATTTTGTCTAGTGTTTGTTTCTTCATGCCATCATTCCTGTGTTTGACATTGGTGTTTATATCTATTCTTCCTAAGTCTGTGATTAAAGACGTGATTCTTCTTCATAACTGACAGCACAATCTTCCTTATACATTGGGAATGTGGGAAATTATATATAGTATAAAGTAGAGAGTACTTCCCTTATTTTAATATTCCAAGGCATATTTCTGACTTAAGAAAAGAATGTCCTTAATGAGAAAATGCATGTACAGTCATCAAATAAAATTTTCAGTGTAATATTATCAGTCCATTACAGTCCAAATCATATCTTAGACAAGATCATTTAATGTGTATAAAGCTGATCTATAAAGACCAGAACCACACAATATATGATTTGTGTGTCTCAGATGACCGCTTTGTTAGTTTAATGATAGAACTGGCACTGGGTATTATGAAAATACCTGTCAGAAAATTGTAGTAAACCACAACAAGCATAACTGACCAAAATATATTCGGAGAACTAGAGATTCAAAGAAAAGACCATACTGTTTGTAAGTTTGCATTCATCATTTGGTTCTGTCAAGACTGTCCATATGCGAGACATTTGACTGAGTCTCCATTTTTGTGTGTGTTTTTTAATGGTATTTATGTACTTTATATCCCCAAGGACATTGTATATTATCATTATGAGGTCCCATCATAAAGATGGGGACACTCAGAGATCTAAAGATGTAGGCAGGAGTAAATGGTTAAAGAAATATAGCTTAGAAACAAGGTATTTCTGCATTCAATTTCATATGTTCCTTCTCCAAGATAAGACTGAGCATCCAGATTCCTGGGACCAGGTTTTAGGCTCTTCTGTCACTCTAGAGACATTTCAGATTTCCAAGTGTGTTCTAGAGTCTGAAGACAATTTTCCATGTACAGAGTTGGGCTTGGAGAAACAAAGTATATGAACTTCCAGAAACTTTTCTTCTTCTTCTTTATCAGCTTTCCAAGCCAGGGTCACTGCTGCAGATAAAGTTTGCCTCTGTTCCTAATCTCCTGTCTCCACCTGGTGACACCAACTTCTTTTATATCCTCTTCTATGTTGTCTTTCCATCTCTGTCTTAGTTTGCCCTTTGGTCTTGTTTCTGTCATCTCTTGTGTATATATAATTTTCATTTGTCAGTTCTCTTCCATTCTTTCAATATGGCCCAGCCAGCGTAGTCTGTTTAGTTTATAATTTGTTGGGATTTAAATAAACTTTTCACATCAGTGTTCTTTATAGCTCTCCAATATCCACTGTTGCTATACAGAAACTTTTGAAGCAGGAAATTTGTTGATATATGACACATAAAAGCAGAAAGAATTTGAGACAACTGCTCAAGCAAGGAGCAGAAATTAGCGAACAGTTTATGAATACAAATATTTATAAGCAAATATATAAATATGTATATAAGGCCACTGCAATCAAGCTGTGATAACAATTAGAACTTTTATAAAAAAAATAGTTCAGCTTTAATCATTAAGGAAGTACACACACACGCACAAAACCAGTTTGCAGCTGTGTACTTCGGTAATTTATAAAGCCATTTTTATTTTTTAAATAAAACTTCTAATTGTTTGCCATGACAAATAGGCAACCTAGACAAATGCAGAATATATGATATAAAGCAGTCAAAAGCATTATGCTTCAGAGTAAAGCTGAAATGGAACAATGAGAATTTTAATGCAATTGATGATGTATGGTCCTTTTCAGAAGAATACATTTGCAGCTGTTAGCAGCACTTATCAAAGTGGAAATCTTGTAACATGGGATATCATTCTGGATGGATACTGAGTTATCTTAACCTGACTCCTGAAAACAGCACGTGGACCACATATGAGGAACTCCTGCTAATGAATGAGTTTATAATGTGCCTCTTTGTTTAGATGGCTGAACATATGAAAGTGAACACAAAAGAAAATGGATTATGAGCTATTCTAATACTAGGAGTGACCTTTCAAAGCAGACTTCTCAAGAGGCTCCATAGGTAACATTACTTATATCCTTAGGCCCAGAAAATGATATTGCAACAACCTTTTTCCCAAGACCACACCATAGGATGGGTCTTAATAAGCTTTGGTTCATGATTTTGATGATGGTGCCATCTATCTTAAATGGCAATTATCACTCTTGATAAATAACTAATCTCAATGGACAAGTAGTTGCAAGTTTATAATGTAAAAAAAAACTGTAAAGCTACTATAGCAGTGCAATAATCTTGTCACTTCCAACATTATAACATGCATAATATTTGAATAAAAAAATTCTAGCCACCTACCATTCACAACCTTAACACGTACTGTGTTGCTCATATGGCTATATGCTAACACACCATATGATCGAAGCCAAATGTCATAAGTTCCACTTGCCATATTGGGCAATCTCATACTGTTGGACATATTTCCCAGAATCCTGTGGTTATAGAACTGCCATTTACCATCGTGCTGGTATTCAATTTTATACCTGCAAGACAAGAATTTACTTAGTATTCTGTATAAATTTGTACTCATGGTCAAATGGTGTATAAAACTATATTAAAGGATAATTATGCTATGTAAATTTACATTTATATATTTATAATATTATCTTCATAAACTTGACAATTAGTCATGATTGTGTATCATAAAACTTTACCAGAAAAGAAAGTTGCTGAAGAAAAGTTTGATGGATATATTCTTACTGATGCCTGACTTTTGATTCATTGCTTATCATTCTGTGCTGTACTGATTAGTATGAATAACAGCCAACCATTCCATAAATACTGATTCTCCATGCATGGCTTGAACTATAGTTTTGATTCATAGCCTGCAAATTGCTCCAGCTTTTTCCTAATCTCTGCTATTTCTCCAGTTTGTCCTTGTGGTTGTCAAATCTTGATGAGCAGAAAACTGATATCTCAAACTAACTATATGAGACTAACAGACTTTATATCAGTTTTCAATAATAACAGCATGTTTACAAAAAAATCAATACAATTGATGAACAGTATGAGATGTTCCCCTCCCTTGAACTCCCCTATTCCCCCCCCCCACCCCAGTATGCAAGATGGGGAATACACATTTCAGAGGCAAAACTAATTCCTATGAAAGGAAATCTCAGCATGTATTCTGTAGTGCCGCAAGAATCCTGCAAATGGAAATAGCATCAGCCCAGGTATAAATGATGATGATGTTCTTTCTAAGAAGTTGAATCAATATTGATTCACTCCCCGCAACAAAATACTAAGAGGAAGCAACAACAACAGAAATGACAAGTAGTCCTTTCATGCCATTTAGGCACCTAGTAGATATGATGTTAGCATCCATATTTTCCCTGACCTGTTGGTACATGACAAGGTGATACGGTCAGTATAATACCAGGTTGCCCTCACTTCTCTACTTCCAGGAGTAGAATGGTCAACACTAGGCCTTCAGTAGGAGCTGGGTGCCCATTTCTGCATGTGGATGACTGGGGCACCTCTGGGCAGACTTGAACTACTGACCTCACTATCAGCAACAAAAACACTATACATTCATACATGTCACTTTGTGACTCTTGGGATTAGAAGCTTAATCATTAATCTGTTCTTTTATACTGCTTATACTGTAGTGTCCGGTCCGATTCCAGCACATCTCATTATTGTGGAATCCTCTTCTTTCTGAGAGAATGCAATGGTAGAATTCTCCACAATCAATAGTGAGGTTTAAAATGAAACTTACGAAAATATGGGCACAGGGGATGAAGGAGGAGTTCTCCACTTGAGAAGGATGTCTTTTCCTCTGACATGAGCTGTAACATTCAGTGGTGCAGCTGGTTGAGCTCCTGCAATGAAACAAAACTATGAGCTATCATAGTAGGTACATCAATTTGTGAATGACAGACCGTCTTTGCAGTTTTCAAAGGCCAGATTTATTTCCATCGCAGCTTTTCAGAAACATTTTTGCTAGGAGTGGAAAAGGTTAATTTTTTTTTAAAATACCATCGGCACTTTTTGTCTGAAAATACAGCAGGAAGATAAAGATAAATATGACATCTCAATAGAATTTCTTATTCTGCTTTGCCTAGGCCACTGGTACAGAGAAGATGCCTGGCTTTTGTTGCAGTTTCTCCCTTCTGACTCCCAATCATTTCCAGAGGAAGGACAAGGCTGACATGTCAGAAAATCTAGAAGAGATGCAGGGGATGCCAGAAGGTAGGTAAGCTAAATAAGCTTGGCACCAAATATCTTAGGTACATCTCCTCCATGAAGGTGTATAACGTGAACAAATGAAGTGCTGCTTATGAAGATATTTAAAGATACATAAATCTGTTTAAAATTTATTTATATGTATGAAATGTTTATAATTATTTTGTAATAAAAATTATATTTTTAAAAACATTTTTTACAAATATAATTTAAAAGAAAGCTACACACTGAAAATGTAACTTAAGTTTGATGACACCACATTACTCACCATGCTAGATAGTGTCTGGAACAATGCTTCACCATCTTGTGTGATCTTTGGCATTTCTGATCAGTTCAGATACTTTTCTTTTTTCGTGCCACTCGGTAAGCCCTCTGAGATATTTTTCTTTTAGCCTATTTTTGTTTCTTTTTCCTTTGAATTTTCTAGTCATTATCAAGAAGTCAACTTGTCTTCTCATGACATGTTCAGAAAGTTTTGACTGTGTTTTTTTCTTAGAATTCTTGTGTTGGTGGTGTTGGTGTTGGTGGTGTTGTTGTTAGTAGTGGTATTGATGTTGTTGTTGTTGGTGCTAGTAGTGGTGTTGTTGTTAGTAGTGGTGTTGGTGGTATTGATGCTGTTGGTGTTGGTGTTAGTGGTGGTGATGATGTTGTTGTTGGTGTTAATGGTGATGATGGTGTTGGTGTTGTTCATGGTGGTGGTGGTGTTGGTAGTGTTGATATTGTTGTTAGGGTTAGTGGTGGTGTTGGTGGTGTTGATGTTGGTGATAATGGTGCTGGTGGTACTGATGCTGGTGGTGGTGATGGTGGTGGCTGTGGTGTTGAATTTGTTGTTGGTGGTGTTGTTGTTGTTGTTGGTGTTAGTGGTGGTATTGATGTTGCTGTTTGTGGTGATAGTGGTGTTGGTGTTGTTCATGGTGGTGGTGGTGTTGGTGATGTTGATGTTATTGTTGGTGTTGGTGGTGTTTATGTTGTTGTTCTTGGTGGTGGTGGTTGTGCTGGTGGTGGTTGTGGTGGTGTTGGTGGTGGTAGTGATGGTGGTGGTTGTGGTAGTGGTGGTGGTGGTGTTGATGGTGGTTGTGGTAGTGGTGATGGTGGTGATAATGGTTGTGGTAGTGGTGATGGTGGTGATAATGGTGGTAGTGGTAGTTGTGGTGGTGGTGGTGGTAGTGGTGATGGTGATAATGGTGTTTGTGGTTGTTGTCATGGTGGTGGTAATGGTGGTAGTTGTGGTGGTGATGGTAGTGATTGTGGTGATAATGGTGTTTGTGGTTGCTGTTCTTGGTGGTGGTAGTGATGGTGGTGATGGTGGCGGTGGTGGTGGTGGTGGTGGCAGTGATGGTGGTGGTGGTTGTGGTGGTTGTGGCAGTGGTGGTTGTGATGGTGATGGTTGTGGCAATGGTGGTGGCGGTGGTGGTGGTTGTGGCAATGGTGGTGGTGGTGGTTGTGGTAGTTGTGGCAGTGGTGGTTGTGGCAATGGTGGTTGTGGCAGTGGTGGTTGTGGCAGTGGTGGTGGTGGTGGTTGTGGCAGTGGTGGTTGTGGCAATGGTGGTGGTGGTGAAACTTTTCTGAGGACCTCTTTATTTTTCTATCTGTCCAGGTAATTGTTGCATCTTCCTCTAAAATAACATGTCTGTTGCTACCATTTTCTTTATCATCTGTTAATTATCCAAATTTCACAGTCATACAGCAGTACTGGTTCTAAATAGCACTGTAATAATCTTTTTTCCAACCTTTCATTTTTATATTGAGTCTGTTCTTGAATTTGCTGTTGTTTTAATTATACTTTTATTATTCTCTTTTCTATCTTGTACAATAATGTAAACCGTATGTACTCACCACGATTTTCGTAAACCTCTGGGTAGTAAGGAATACCATCTTGATCAGTAGGCAGTGCCATCACTGCATCAGGAGAGTAGCCTAACAGAGAGATTTTAAAAAATAATAGAGAAATAATAATTATTTTTATGTTTTCTTAGTGAATCAAAACTGATGAAGTTATATTTTGAAATCTCTCAGAAATGCAGATCCTTTCATTCTTTGGTTCACTTCTGACTTAAAAACAGTTTAGTAGGTGCAGAGAATATTTTCTCACTCATGTTTTGTGGTATACCACATGGTGATGCAAAGAGGAGATAAAGCTTCCACATGATAGAAAGAAGAGATAAAGCTTCCACATGATGCAAAGAAGAGATAAAGCTTCCACATGATGCAAAGAAGAGATAAAGCTTCCACATGATGCAAAGAGGAGATAAAGCTTCCACATGATGCAAAGAGGAGATAAAGCTTCCACATGATGCAAAGAGGAGATAAAGCTTCCACATGATGCAAAGAGGAGATAAAGCTTCCACATGATGGAAAGAGGAGATAAAGCTTCCACATGATGGAAAGATAAAGCTTCCACGTGATGCAAAGAGGAGATAAAGCTTCCACATGATGCAAAGAGGAGATAAAGCTTCCATGCGATGGAAAGGAAAGGTAGAGAGAGAAGTTAGGCAGTGCAGCAAAATGTTCAGCAGCTGAAGGTCAGAGTTCAAAGTAAGGACAAGAATCAAATGTGTAATGGTCTGTGTCTGAATCTGAAATGTTCAGACTAAAATGGTCTGATATGTGGCTTAAGTTTCTGATTGATTTGCTGGTTAAAGGCCTACATGTACTCCTTTGATTGGTTAGTTGAGTAATGTACATAATTTCTTTAATTTCTCAGATTAATGATGTACCTGAGATATTTAATTGATTGGTTATTTGGGTCAAGCAAAACTTCTATATTTTGTTAGCTGGGAGATAACAGCGTTTCAGCAACTTGTGCTGTGGTGAAGAGATGCAGGCACTGAGACAGGTTGAGAAATGGTGACTGATTATGTGCACTGATGGTGGGGACTGATGGTGTGCACTGATGGTGTGCACTGATGGTGGGCAATGATGGTGTGCACTGATGGTGGGCACTGATGGTGGGCACTGATGGTGTGCACTGATGGTGGGCATTGATGATCATGCTTATCCATTATGCAGATTCCTTGGTGTTTCCTCTCAGTTTTCTTTCCTTGTTTTTTTCCTGCACCACCTGATCAAATCATTCTCTCAGCCTCTCTCTCCTTCTAGTCCTGCAGGGTCACAAATAGTAGATGACTTAGCAGACTTCACTGTCATTATCAGGACATTAGTCTCTACTCTACAGACAAGACTGAACTAAAAAAGGAACCAGTTTTAAACAGCATCAGTGATGAACGTGATATTGAATTTATCAGCTATAAATGCTGGATATAGTATCCAGTATCCAGCTCTAAATAACTGCTCAAGATAAGCAGAGAGACATTCTACCTAGAAGACTGTTGAGCTTAATGGCTGAAGCCATATTGTCAAACATGTAACAATTTTTTATTTTCAAAGCCATCACATCTTCATACTCCCAACAGTTTGTTCAGCATTTGCTACTGCAAAGAACAGCCAGGCAATGTTACTCATAAGATCAGTGGTGTTTTTATTATCTTGTTATTATTTACACAATCTTAGGAGACAATAGAACATGAAAGATTATTTAGAAAAAAAAAGCATCATGCTTTCATTAATAGACTAAATAAATGAATTAGGTTAGATAAGTGCACAACTGAAAAGTAAGGGAGAGAACTGGTGAAATAAAATATGATCAAGCCAAAATCACTACAGGCAGTTCTCTAATTGAACATGCACACAAACAGTGTATAAACTACTTTAGGAATAAAGCCATTTGGAGAAAATTAATATGTACACAAAATGCATCAGGAAAGAATAAGATTTTATGACAGGGGCAGTAAATACTTTAACTACAATCAGGGACCAGTATGACATTATAACTAGTCTGAGGGTGCTAGTAAGATATAATTATAGTCAGGGGCAGTAATATAATATCTACAATTTGGGGGAATTAAGATGTTATAACTACAATCATTTGATGATTTGAATAACCCTCATTACTCTCATCTAAGAAATTTAGTTACAATGTAAAATTTTAACAAAATAAGAAAGAAAGAGATGGATAATAAGAACTTTTTTTTAAAACTATGTAATGCAAAATTTAATTAAGGAATTTAAGAATGTACAGTATGTTTATTTGTCAGAATATTTAATTTTTGAAGGATTTGTGTAATGTCTAACTCTGTCAAAAGCTTTTATGTAGTCAATGAAACAGAACTATCTAGAGTTCCTTGTTATTGTTCTTAATGTAAAAACTGCATTACCTTTGCCTTTTTCTTCAAAAGAACTATATTGTTGTTTTGCAGTTTCTGTCTCTTATTTCACATTCTTACATTAATGATCCTTAAGTTTAAAAGGTAAAATTAACCTTACTATGTTGTGGAGGCAGCTAGGGGATATGGTATTAGTCCATATTTTCTTTGACCTGTCCGCTCACTAAGGGCAACGTTAAGAGTATTTTGAATATTAATCTAAGAAATAAAAATATAACTCAAAAATAGTTAGAATTAATCCTTTCCCACACAATGTGAAATATTTCTCAGACAAGCCAGTTTCAGCATTTCTTAGATGCTTAATAATGAAAATTTTATTAACAATTATGCACAGGAAAAAATTGCATAGTCTAATGATAAATACAAAAATGCATAGTTTAGTGATAAATCAATTTATGCATTTAAATATCTTCTATAAATTTCATGAAACATCAAGAACAGAATAAGGGCTGAAAAACTTAACAT
The DNA here is from genome assembly GCA_009760885.1 of Achatina immaculata. Lineage (NCBI taxonomy): Eukaryota > Metazoa > Mollusca > Gastropoda > Stylommatophora > Achatinidae > Lissachatina > Lissachatina immaculata. The sequence goes on along the minus strand of CM019710.1, from coordinate 30,510,344 downwards.
CTAAGTAAACAAAAACGAACTATACAACATTAGGTTATGATTTTTGTTTTATTTTAAATAGAAAGCTGAGAGTTAATTGTATTCTATAGATTTGATCTTATCACTTTGGAACTCCATTTATCACATTATAGCAGCGTAACCAAATTTGTTTACCCAACGTGCGCTGGATGACTGTATCACTGAACGACCCATTTCCAAAAGAGTTTCGGGACAAAATTTTGAACTCATATTCTGTGTCTGGCTGCAGGTTGTACAGATTAAAGCTGGTTGTAGCCTGGCCAGGGACTGGCATTGTTATCCAATCAGAGTGAGCAACCTTCTTAAACCTGAAATTTATGATTAAAATGAATCAGGACATGAAACCATGAAACAAAAAATGTCACAATATTGGACATAAATAGCAAAATATGAAAGATAAAGTATAAAATAATCAGAAAAATAGGTAAATGAACAATTTGATGTTAGTTAGTGTTGGTGTTAGTGTCATTGGTGGTGGTAGTGGTGTTGGTGTTAGTGGTGGTGGTGGTGTTAGTGGTGGTGGTGTTAGTGTTGGTGTTATTGTTAGTGGTGGTGTTGGTGTAAGTGGTAGTGGTGTTAGTGTTAGTATTAGTGGTGGTGGTGTTAGTGTTAGTGGTGGTGGTGTTAGTGTTAGTGATGGTGGTGGTGTTAGTGTTAATGGTGGTGGTGTTAATGTTAATGGTGGTGCTGGTGTTAGTGTTAGTGGTGGTAGTGTTAATGTTAGTGGTGGTGGTGCTGGTGTTAGTGTTAGTGGTGGTGGTACTGGTGTTAGTGTTAGTGGTGGTGGTGTTAATGTTAGTGGTGGTGGTGTTAATGTTAGTGATGCTGGTGTTAATGTTAGTGGTGCTGGTGTTAGTGTTAGTGGTGGTGGTGGTGTTAGTGTTAGTGTTAGTGGTGGTGGTGTTAATGTTAGTGGTGGTGTTCTGGTGTTAGTGTTAATGGTGGTGGTGGTGTTAGTGTTAGTGGTGGTGATGTTAATGTTAGTGGTGGTGTTAATGTTAGTGGTGGTGTTCTGGTGTTAGTGTTAATGGTGGTGGTGGTGTTAGTGTTAGTGGTGGTGGTGTTAATGTTAGTGGTGGTGTTGGTGTTAGTGTTAGTGTTAGTGGTGGTGGTGTTAATGTTAGTGGTGGTGGTGGTGGTGGTGTTAGTGTTAGTGTTAGTGGTGGTGGTACTGGTGTTAGTGTTAGTGGTGGTGGTGGTGTTAGTGTTACTGGTGGTAGTGGCGTTAGTGTTAGTGTTAGTGGTGGTGTTAGTGTTACTGGTGGTGGTGGTGTTAGTGTTAGTGGTGGTGTTAATGTTAGTGTTGGTGGTGTTGGTGTTAGTGTTGGTGGTGTTAGTGTTAGTGTTTGTGGTGTTGGTGTTAGTGTTTGTGGTGTTGGTGTTAGTGGTGTTGGTGTTAGTGTTGGTGGTGTTGGTGTTAGTGTTGGTGGTGTTGGTGTTAGTGTTTGTGGTGTTGGTGTTAGTGTTTGTGGTGTTGGTGTTAGTGTTTGTGGTGTTGGTGTTAGTGTTGGTGTTAGTGTTGGTGGTGTTGGTGTTAGTGTTGTTGGTGTTGGTGTTAATGGTGTTGGTGTTAGCATTGTTAGTGTTGGTGTTAGTGTTGGCGTGTTGGTGGTGTTGGTGTTAGTGTTTGTGTTAGTGTTGGTGGTGTTTGTGGTGTTGGTGTTAATGTTTGTGGTGTTGGTGTTAGTGTTGGTGGTGTTGGTGTTAGTGTTGGTGTTAGTGTTAGTGGTGGTGGTGGTGGTGGTGTTAGTGTTAGTGATGGTGTTAATGTTAGTGTTGGTGATGTTGGTGTTAGTGTTGGTGGTGTTGGTGTTAGTGTTGGTGGCGTTGGTGTTAGTGTTGGTGTTAGTGTTGGTGGTATTGGTGTTAGTGTTGGTGGTGTTGGTGTTAGTGTTGGTGGTGTTGGTGTTAGTGTTGGTGTTAGTGTTGGTGTTGGTGTTAGTGTTGGTGGTGTTGGTGTTAGTGTTGGTTGTGTTGGTGTTAGTGCTGGTGTTGATGTTAGTGTTAGTGCTGGTGGTGGTGTTAGTGTTACTGGTGGTGGTGGTGGTGTTAGTGTTAGTGATGGTGTTAATGTTAGTGTTGGTGATGTTGGTGTTAGTGTTGGTGGTGTTGGTGTTAGTGTTGGTGGCATTGGTGTTAGTGTTGGTGTTAGTGTTGGTGGTATTGGTGTTAGTGTTGGTGGTGTTGGTGTTAGTGTTGGTGGTGTTGGTGTTAGTGTTGGTGTTAGTGTTGGTGTTAGTATTGGTGGTGTTGGTGTTAGTGTTTGTTGTGTTGGTGTTAGTGCTGGTGGTGATGTTAGTGTTAGTGCTGGTGGTGGTGTTAGTGTTACTGGTTGTGGTGTTAGTGTTAGTGGTGGTGTTAATGTTAGTGTTGGTGGTGTTGATGTTAGTGTTGGTGGTGTTGGTGTTAGTGTTGGTGGTGTTGGTGTTAGTGTTGGTGGTGTTGGTGTTAGTGTTGGTGTTAGTGTTGGTGGTGTTGGTATTAGTGTTGGTGGTGTTGGTGTTGGTAGTGTTGGTGCTGGTGGTGTTGGTGGTGTTGATGGTGGTGTTGGTGGTGTTTGTGGTGGTGTTGATGGTAGTGTTGGTGATGATATAATGACAATAATGATATGATGACACAAAACACCAAATAAACATTAGATTATTATCATTACGTTATCACCTATAATCATAGAGGCATTAGTCATTCAGCTGATTCTCCTTTGGCCACTCTATATAAGATCACTTCTTAATCTCTTTGACTTACTCTCCTCTGTAGCCACCTGTTCAAGGGTTTTGTTTTGTTTCTTTAATCCCTTTCCTACCTGGATGTGAGGCAGTCTGGGAAGAGAGCTTGTCCCTGATAAAGCTATTTACTGTACTCACCTTTAATTTATTTCTGTAAGGCATTTTTTTCAATGGTATCTGGCCATATTATACAGTAATCTCATCATCATCTTGTGCCATCTCCATAGACAAAGTTCACTGCTTAGCTTGCTCATTTGTTTCTTGGAGATATTTGTTCATCTTCTTTACATTCAGACTGCAATGTGAAACTTACTAAAGATGATTTAATTCATGAACTTTTTTGCCTGCAAATAAAATCATATCTGTTCTTCCAAGAGAGAAGCATGGAGGAGAAACTCTGGGGTCCCTATGAAGACCTCCTGCTGACAGTGGGATTCATGGAGGTGACCCAGCTGAGCATTCAAAACTGAAAGAAGAAGAAGGAGAAGAAGAAGAGAAGAAGAAGAAGAAGTCTGTTTTTAAAATGAATCATGTTTTTAAAATGAATCACTTGTTTATGAAAACTCTGATACATACTGGAACACCAAAGTTAGTTAGTCTAAGAAAACTAGAAAAAATAAAAGGGGCGGGACAGGATTATGTCACTGTGAGTTTGAACCTTTTTTTAATCTTGGTCTGCGGTAGCTTGCTTCACTTACCACAAAACATAAAACTGTGGAGTTCCTCCATCATGGGCTGGCTCCCAGGATATTGTCACATTGAATAGGCCTGGTATGACTGTTAAATTAAACGGTGCATGGGGAGTAGTGTCTGCAAGAGAGACAATATGAAGGTAATTAACTTTTAAAAGCAGAGAAAAAAACAACCCAAAAAGGATTCACAACTTTCTTCAGTTCTGCTTGTTTGAAATAATAAACATGACAGAACAGGGTAACCAACTCAAACAAACTGCAGAGTTCTTAAGTTCCACCCCTTCTTTTTTTTTAGTAAATTCAGGAACAGAAAACAGATGGCTGAGGTATGTCACAAGACAAAGATGTCTGAGGTATGTCATAAGTTAAGGATGGCTGAGGTATGTCACAAGATAAGGATGGCTGAGGTATGTCACAAGATAAGGATGGCTGAGGTATGTCACAAGATAAGGATGGCTGAGGTATGTCACAAGATAAGGATGGCTGAGGTATGTCACAAGAGATGATGATAACTACATTTGAAAAAAATCTATAAGATCAGGGAAGAGGTGGGATCAATGCTGAGATGTAGAAACACATGCTAGTCATCTATCAGATACAAGTATCTTTCAGCCATAAAGACTGCACCACAAAAAGATATGGCTCTTCTTTGATGTGATGTACAAGGAGGAAATCGATAGGAAAGCAACATATGTGTAGTTTAAAGAACAGAACACCACATGGGACTGAATGTCCAATTCTTCACTGTCTGAAAGTAAAATTCACTTATCTGTTCATTAAGTATATCAAATGTACAATTATTGCATTATTTAACAGTTATAACAGCTCTCTAAATATATCCATACTACAAGAACTTAATATTGAAGAAGGCTGGTTAGTACAGAGGATTAAAGAGAGAAAACCTAAATATTTTGGACACATTAAATGTCTTCATAATCTAGAGAAGACCGTCTTGGAAGGGTACATAATAGGAAAAAGAAAGGGAGGAAGACCAAAGCGAAGATGGCTACAAGACATCGTTGATGATCAGCAGCAGGCCATCTTGCTTACAGCTGAGAGGCCTACAGGAGTGCTGTTAGGGAGGCAAAGTTCTGCAAGGGACATGCAAATGAATGAATGAACAGCTCTCTTCATTTTAAGAGAATGATTTTGAAGCAAACAGATGACAGCTGTTCTGGAAGATGAAAATAGTTCACTGTAGCTGACTGAGTACTTAAATGTTGCTAGAATCAATCATGAGAAACACTGTTTAGATGGTCCAAAGCAGCCATAACTGGCACTCACTATCCACTTGAATCAGTTCCATCTATGAAATCCCATATTATACTGATGATAGATCCTGGAGTTTCATTTTGCAAAATCATCTGTTTTAATGAAGGATCATCATTACTGTATTCTAGATAAGTCCACAGAAGCTCAGCTCACAAACTTAGAACATAGATGTGAGAACTGATGCACATACTCTGTAGAACTGGCAAGAACCCTATAATTGGAGAGTTATTGAATAAGAATATAGTTCTTGCCTTTAGTCCAAGAAACTACTTTGTCATCAGTGAAATAAATCAGAAGGGACACGCACAGACACACACACAAAATTCAATGGAAAGTAATAGAAGTTTCTGTACTTTTTGCTTTGCATCTCTACAAAAATGTTCAAGAAGTTTTCTTACCAACAAATCAGACATCTGTTACACTGCAATCAGCTTATCTTAATTATTTGACTACCAATGCAATCACTTTATCTTAATTGTTTGTCTACCATTGCAGTCACCTTAATTCTTTGACTACTACTAACCATTTAAACATCTTTTTAAAAATTCTAAACAATAATGCTATGATCAAGAATAGAAGGTGAGCATATTGTGGGCCACATGTTAAGAAGAAACAATCAGAGAATAACAAATCAAGCCATCAAATGGTAACTGTCTGGAAAAAGAAAAAGAGGCTGATCTTGAGAAATCCTAAAGTGAATGCTGACAAGCGAGGCTAAGATGACTGGCACTAAATCCTTTGATGAGACTGAGAAGCTAGCCAAGAATAGAGACTCATGGTGAGGCATACTGTGAGCCTTATGTGATGCATGATGGCATGGGAAAGATGCAAGGTTATTTAATATTGCCATAACTGATAAAAATCATTGCTAAGAAGAATAGTATCATTTCTAGAGTAAAACATCATGAGTGTAATGAATGACAACAAAAATATGTTTACATATCACAGGTGTTTTGTGGTCACATGGTTAAGTACATTTATAATGAGACTTGTCAATGTGCCACAAAGTGTATCATTAATATGAAACTCACTGTCGATTCTCAGATCAGTAAGACTGACAACTGTTGCAATGGGGTTGATGGCTCTACATTCATATGTCCCATGATCCTCCTTTGTGAGGTCTTTTATCTGCATATATCTATCTGTGATTTTGATTCGATCAGTGCTAGTGTCAAGTTTGCCACCAACCTGGAGGTGACAGTCGGTAACAAGTATAATATAAGCACAGAAAATCATAAAATCAGAATTTAAATAATGCTTTATGACGTACAACACTTAGTTCGCAAACTGGGGCCCACAGAGTGGAAAAAAAATGAAAACTGCTGGCACCCAGCATTAAGAATTTTTTTTAAAAATCTCACTGGAACTGTGAACTTGGGGTCCACAAAGTTGAAAAAAGGTTTGGAGCCACTGAACACAACATTAGGAAGTCTTTTTAATCTCACTGGAACTGTGAACTTGAGGTCATGAGCCTGAAAAACTATGGAAACCATTGCTAAACAACATTAGGAATTCTCCTTATTTGATTTTACTGCAGTCATAAACTCATGATCTTTGCAGTTGATGTTCTGGTGATCTTCAAGTATGGACATCAAGTTAGTGGCTTACAAAGACTGGCATCAGGTAGGCATTGGAGCAGATTTTTTAAAAAATCAGACTTTCTTATACTGAGTACCACAATGAAGGAGTACAATTATATCAAAACAAACTGAGATATATTCTTCGTAAAGATCTAATGTTATGGCTCCCTCTAGTACCCTCATCTTTCCTGTCATAAGATTAGGACCTTCAGTGAGAATGGGGAAAAACAAGAAGGAAGCAAGGTGCTAATATGAGCCATCATGGTTCTCAGGGCTTAGAAATCTGAGCTGTCCAAGACCTTATCCCACCTCTCCACTGGCGCTCCTAGTAATAGTCTCAGATTGGCTGACAGTACAGGGTTTGCATGGTCCTCGTGGTAGTCTCAGACTGTCTGACAGCACAGGGTTTGCATGGTCCTCGTGGTAGTCTCAGACTGTCTGACAGCACAGGGTTTGCATGGTCCTCGTGATAGTGGAGTCTGTGGGCCCTCTCTTAGTCTTCATTAGCCACCACAATATGCTGCTAAATGTAGTGCAATGTTGCTTTTCAACATCTTCATAGCACTGTCTGCCAAGGACACCCTGATTGCAGTTTCATGGACATAGAACAAGAACAACAACAAGAATGACAAATAAGAAGGGGAATGAGATATAAGTCATATAGGTCAACAAGGACACTAACAGGACAAGACCACAAAGCCCAGTCAAATCTTATAACACTACAAGACAAATAAATGGTTAGGAAAAATATAACAAGATGAGAGAGAACTAATATGGTCAGTTCAAGGATGCTGACTGGGCAGAGAGAAAGTCTAATATGACCAAGAGCTTTTATTAGAAAATATCTGTGGTGATAATTTAATACTGAAAATACATAAAAGAAAGAAAGAAATAAAGAAAGAAAATTATTCTTTATTTCCAAATGTAAATATTGCTCATTACACATCTATCCTTTCCCACAGTTCCTCCATCTTGAAAAGATGGCTACAAAAATACACATAATTATTATAATTTCCTCTTACTGAAGATCTAGCTGCAGCAGTTTTTAGTTGCAATAATTTATAGTTACTAGGAATCATGATTATCATGGCTCTTATGTAGTGCAGCTCCCATTACTGCAGTCCTTGTTAGCGTGGGTCCTAGTTAATGTAGCTCCTAAATTACTAAATCTCCAAGGTACTGCAGTTTATAGATGATGCATCTTCTAAATATATCAGTTCCTTATTAATGTAGCTTAGAGTTAGAACAGCTTCTAGCTGATTCAGCTTTTAGTTATTGCAGCTTCTAGTAATTGAAGTTGATAGTTACTGTAGGTGTTGGTTACTGCAGCTCCTGGTTACTGTAGCTCCTGGGTACTGCAGCTGCTTCCCCTACTTCCTGGACATCATGTTGGAGTAAAACAGAACAAAGGGAAACAGGGAAAATGGCTACAGATAATTTGTTCATTTCTTGGATTTGTACTCTACCTTTGTCCATTGCATGGACACGGATGGCACACCTGTAGCCTCACAGTTCATCACAACTGTATCCCCAACATTTCTGATGTACAACAACTGTGGACTGACAATCAGCTGAGGTGGGTCTGTGGAGAGCAAAGAGGACGTAGATAAAAAGAATGATGATCAAGTTATGAGTTTTATTCTTCTTGAATTCATAAGTGGCATTAACCCTTTATCACCCACTTTTATCATTTCAGTGCTGTGTCAAACTTTTATTTAACTATTGACTCATTTCAAATTTAAGTTGTGTCAGTTTTATGTGTGGGAATATATGTTTTATTCTGTGAATTATATACTGAAACCAGAGACTGGCAATTTGTTGGAAAATGAATATTGTTTGTAATGCACCTTTTTTGAGTTAGACACTCTTGGAAAAGGGTATGTTAAGGACAATAACATTCTGACATATAGTAAAAAGGGTGCATGGGGCAAAAAAAAAAATTTAGAACCACTGATCTAACTGAAATAAATTAAGCAAGTGATGCTATAAATAAACTATATTTCTCAGCAAGATATGGGTAAGGAGGGTTAATTCTGACTGCAGAATTCCTTTCTTTTGGTTTTCTGTTCTAGTGTAAATGTAGTATTATTTATGTGAAATCATCCTTATCTTGGTTGTAACACAGACAAAATTATCATTGTTCATAGCTGTTTTCTATGTCACCAAGAAGTATATCTTACATCTTACATCCTTTCCATGCTGTTAAACATCACATAGAGCTCATATGGTAGTTCACCAAGTTTACCAAGAAATACAGGGGGTATATAATCTGAACCATTACTTTTTTACCTGCTGACACACTAGAGGGTAATGTGGTCAGATACACCTGGCCATACTTCCTCCCGAAGCTTTAGGACACCCAGATACCCATCTTTTTTTTTAGAACTGGACGGACTAGGGTACTTTTGATAAAAATTATATCACTGACTACATTTGTGAGATTTGAGTGCACTAACTATTTAACAATTCAGAAGTCAGTTTCTAGATTACTGTCAATTTTAACAAATCACATCAATCTCATTTTATATTTCCTTTAAATGGAAACAAATTGCCTGGTCTCAGTTAAACCTGGAACTAGATAATATTAAAAGACTATGTCTGTTATTCTTCAATTTAAACATAGATGAATGGTAAAAAATCAAATAGTCAAGCTAACCTAGAAAAAAGTGAAATAGTCCAGCTAGCACAGACAAAAGTCAGATAGTCCAGTTAGCCCAGACAAGCTGAGACAAAAGTCAGATAGGCAAGTTAGCCCAGACAAGCTGAGACAAAAGTCAGATAGTCCAGCTAGCACAGACAAAGATCAGATAGTCCAGCTATCCCAGATAGATGTCAGATAGTCCATCTAGCTCAGACAGATGTCAGCTCAGTTCTTCATCCTACCACATTTCATTCATTCATTCATTTATTTTATCAGCGTTCACTTTTCTAGCAAGATCCACTTCTATATGCCTGTTTGATTTTAAAATGCTGATTTTGAGGCTGAAAATTATTATTTGACCCTAGTATGCAGTGACACATAACAGCTTTTAAATTTTGTAGGCCAGGAATGGCAAACCTATTTGACAGAGCATGCCAAATTTGGCTAAAAATGCTTCTAAAGACCTCATGTGAGGAATAGTATGAATTTCTCAGTGTATTTTGAAATACATGTATGGTCCTTTTGGCACGTGTGCCTCTAGTTCATCAACCACGACATAGTCATTGTAAAAATTTATCTCTCATTTAATCTGACCATGGATAAAATTAATATTTTATTACTAAAATTTCAATGCAAAATTTATTGTTAAACTTGTATGGAATGAAACTATATGATTATGAGAAAATAAAATGCAAGAAGAAAACCTTTTACCAGATTTAAATGCTTACCAGGTAAGGAAGCAAATGGGTTTAACAATAGCATCATAAAATCTATGTCGTCATTTCATTCTGTGCCAATATACATGATAGATCATTTTTTATGACCTTCAGCATCTCACATTAGATTTTTTCTAGTTTTCCCATGCCAACTGGTCAGTAATATTTGCAGTTTCTATTGTAGTCCTTTTGCTTCTAACTTTCTAGAGTTTTTTAAGTTTTCATGCACAGTCATAATACAAGAAAACAATTTCGATGGTGTTTTGCAATTTGATTCAAAGCTGTGGAGTATCCATCTCTTTTATTTCTATGTTTTTCTACTCCAGACTCCAGACTAATCTCAGTTACCTGTATAAATAGTGCACTTCAAAGGACTGACTTTGACTCTACCCAGTACTGCTTCTAATTACAACTTCATCCAAAACCCATTTAAAACTCCATGACTCTGACTGTATCCAGTATTACTTCTGATTACATTTCTCTGACTCTGGCTTCATCAATTATTGCTTCCATCTACAGTTACATAATGAGTCATCAACAGTCTTAATCTGATTTGTTCAGACATTTAGCAACATGTCTGAGGACTTCATCATTTGTTCTGGTGACCTTCCAGAGTGGCCATTTTTTTTTCCAGTAAAAGAAAAGGGTCATTGTAAAAATACAAAATAAAGAGTTCTGCAGTGGTGTGGTGGTTAGTGCACCTCATATGCTGATCAGAAGGTCCTTGCCTTGACTTCGCACTCAGGCGAAATCTTTTTGGACCAGCTGAACCAGACTCAATTCAGACTCAGAAAATGGCTACCTGTGGTTTCCCTGGGAAACAAAGGCAGTGAGAACAGGTGCTGGCATTCCTACCTCAAAATTCCTACATGCAAATGCCATGAGATAGATTTTATTTATTCTTTTTCTTCTTAATAAAAAGAGTACAAAGAAACTAAGCTATATAGTAATAGAAAGGATGGGAAATAAAAATGAGTCAACAGAAAGAAGGAGAAATAAAAATGAGTCAAGAGAAAGGAGGGGAAATAAAAATGAGTCAACAGAAAGAAGGGAAAATAAAAATGAGTCAAGAGAAAGAAGGGAAAATAAAAATGAGTCAACAGAAAGAAGGGAAAATAAAAATGAGTCAAGAGAAAGAAGGGAAAATAAAAAGAAATGACAGAAAAATAAACAATGAAAAAAAAATGATAAAATAAAAATACAATGAAAAAAAAATGATAAAATAAAAAGATTAAAAAAAACATCACAAAGACTGATTTACAGATCAATGGGCAGAGACAAATTAAAGATGATGATTAAACAAAGACAAAAGATGAGCGAGAGATTGAAAGAATGAGAGTGTGGGTGCATAGAAGGAGGGTAAAGATAAATGAAGAAAAAGAAACATATAGTTAAAGATGTGAGGGAAAGAATCAAGAAGAAGACTATGAATGAGAAGATCTTACCTGGTTTGTCTGAGCACCAGTTGTTTGCAGACAACAAAAGAGAATTGCATAACATTTATATACCTTAGGTGTACAAGTATTTAAATTTAAACAATATTTGTGTGACCATCTACAGTATATAAATGTTCTCATAGTGTCTATTTGATTTTGTTACTGCAAGTTATGGAATATTTTTGGACTAAAATATCAGAATATTAACTCTTAAAAATATATGTGAACTAAAGATGTGAAATAACAGTCCAAATTAACATAATATTAATATCAAGTATATATATTTATTGTATGGTAACACATGCAACATAAGAAAAATATGTGTGTGTATCTCAAAACTTAAAATATGCACTGGATGTAACATTTGTTTTTCTACCAACAAAACTAAATTGCAAATGAATAAATATTTCATTGATATCTATCATGTTCATTCAAGTTATAGTTTGAAAATATAAGATGTACTCTTAATTTTGTTATGAATTTTTAAAATATATGTTATATATTTTTTAATGCATACTGTGTGTGAAATATTAGCTGAAATGCTCAGAAAGAAAGAAAGAAAGAAAGAAAGAAAGAAAGAAAGCTGGGGTATTGCAAATAACATGCACCATGAAAGTAATATCAGAACAAAAATCGTTTCTAAAAACAAGCAACACTGGGACATCATCTTGTGATCCTAAAATTACACTCCACAACATATCAACAGAAGAAACATCTCAAATAAAGGTTTCTGAAAGGGTTTCTCCATTCACAGCTAGTTCCCCATGCCGTGCATACAGACATACAGGACAGACAAACTACAGCAATATTATATTCTACATTTCTAATTTCCATGATGAGATCCATTTCATACATTATCTATTTCTTGTAACTGCAGCATGTAGTTTTAGTAATAAATAAGAATATAAAGCTCTTGTACTACTAAACCAAAAACATTCCACAGCCACACGAATAACTTTATAATAAACGCATGTACCATTTTATTCTGGAAATTATATGATGTCTATATTTAGCTTATATTGTAGTTTAAAATTTTAATATTATTTAAAAGAAAAAAAAACAGAAAACAATTTAGAAGCAGCTATTTTATTTATAAATTTCTATTTCAATTTTTTTACAAAACTCTTTTGTGTTTCTCATGATGGAAAAAAAAATTAAATGTTCTATCTTCACACATTTATGTATGCAGGATATTCTTTACTATAGAGAGTGGAACAACAACACAACTTCTTCAGATCATCAGAGGAAGGACCCCCTCAGACAAGTGTTCTGGCCCTATTAAACTCCTTACACTCTAAGGGGGGTAGGCCCCTCTGGGTCATGACTCCCAAAGGTCTTGTGAGTTGTTTAAATTTGTCCCATTTGGAACTGAACCCATGATCTTCCAATTGGCACTGAAATTCGAGGTGCATCTTAGCAATTCATCTAAGGAGAACTGGTATTAGATGTGATAAACGAAAGTTCTCAATGCATGTTTTACATGCTCTATAGCCATCATGAGGCCTTTTCTGCTGTTTTGTTTCTTAATAAGATCTGATTGTAAGCTCAGCCACTGTCATGTACTAGGACTTCTGTCTGAAAGTGATTTCATATTTCCCTTTTCAGAAAAGATAAGTCTTCCATGCAGTTTAATACAGTGTGCTTCACCCTGTAAGTAATGACTCTGAATCCGGAGGCTGTTTTTCACAGCATAAGTGTGATGTATTACTGGTATTACATTTGGGGAAACTAGATTTATGTCTATGTTAATTTTCCCTTTCTCTTTGTGCTAGATGCATGGTGACTTTTGTGTTGATTGTTTTCAAATTAATGTCTGTGAGGGTTTTTTTCTAGTACTCAACCCTGCTCATTGTTACTTGTGTTTCCCCCATAGCTGCTGTTTTGCACTGAAATCCCCACATATACAGTAATAAGTCTGTTTCCTCCAAGGTTTTCCATTTGTTGGAGAAATTGCCATTGTTCTTCACTGGTGAGTGAGTTGCTTCCTACATATATATTGTAAGTCAAAGTTTTGCTTTTGCTAAAGTCAACATTGGAATCATTTCTCTAAACACATTGAAAGACATCCTGATGTCAAAGGCTGAACATGTCTGGGCACCCCCAAAGTGTAATGAGGCTGCCCCCTAGGACCAGCAACAGACCTAGACCCTTTTTACAGTTTACAGTGTCAAGTGTGAATTACCCATAATCCTGGCTTGACAAGACCTGGAGAATGTGACTGTGAATCTCCAAAGGAAAACAGTTCTCTGTCAGATGTGTTACACTGGACTCACTCTACTCATTATTAATGAAATAAAACTGGTTTTTTTTTTTCAAGTCAGGTTCTGCAGGATCCCGGACCTTTGTTCAGAAAACCTGACAGCCAGACTACACTTCATCATTTGGTATCAAATTAAAAACCTTCACATTTCACACATTTCTAATAATCTACATAATCTAGAACCAAAATCTTGACCCCTACATGGCCTTGAGTGGACCCCTACATAGCCCTTGATGGACCTCTTTGGCTACATGTTTGGATCTGGTCAGTTGCTAGATTTGTTTCTAAGTTTTACACACACACACACAAAGTTTAAATACATATTTGCCATGCATTCAAGTTTTTATTTCACATCTTTTACTGTAGAACAAGTGTGATTTTTTAATATCACTGACCTTTGACTAAGACTTGAACTCTGTTAGCACTGAGGCTTTGACCCATAGTATTTTCTGGTACACACCTGTAACTTCCTGCATCAGTTTCTGCTACATCATTGACCTGAATGCAACACAGAACAGTTATTTCAATGCTTATGACTACAATTAGTTGTTGGACAATAATGCTAAACAGTATACCACAGAAAACATTCACATGAAGAACTATAGGAAACAGATGGAGAGGCTATCTATGCAAGAAGTGAAGCTAGGAAATTATAACACCTTAAATATCCAATTATGATTACGTGAATCAGAAAGTCAGGCCCTATCAAGACGCCTATTTGTCCCCTCAACACTGAAAAGTATGTGAGGAAGGAGACAAGACAGGACTAGCTGTAACTTTTTTTAAAATGATGAGAAAAGAAATATGAATTAAAATGTTTTTGTTTCTTGAGGTTTTTTTTTTTCGTATGAAATTTTAGCTTCCTCAAGCCCCATCTTTTTTTTCTTTTTTTTGGGGCGTAACATGGTATAAAGTGGAATGAATTCAAGAACAATGCAGAGATAAGACAGATGAGCAAACAACAACCTGTCTCATGGGTGATCAGAAAAAGAAGATGGACATATGTAGGTCATGTGATGAGAAGAAGCAATCAGAGAATACCAAAACAAGCTATCAAGTGGAGCACAACAGGCTGAAGAAAAAGAGGTCAACTGCATGAAACTCTAAAGAGGACTTTATTAAGAGAAGCCATTTTAGTGGGCATAACATCCCTTGGTGAAGTTGAAAGACTGGCAGAGAACAGGAAAACTTAGCAAACAATTGTACGGGTGCTATGTGACGTTTAATGGCAAGGGAAGGATGTAAGATGTAAGATGTAAGATGTAAGGGGTGTAACAATATGTAAAGCTTGACCAAAATTAGAAATAGCTGAGTAAAGTTCCATAAAGTTCCAGCATTTCAGAACTGTTAGGTGAGGTGAACTGATTTCATGTATCACATTAATTAATTCTTTCAGACTCTTTTTGTTGGTTGATATGTGTTGGATGTTACTGAGAATAGACATGGCTACAAAGAGAATGATCTTCTTCTTCTTCTTCTTCGTTCGCACTGTCTGTCTATATCTGCAGTCCTGTCTCTTGGATAAATTTCACTGTTTTTTGTAATTCATGTATGGAACTGTAGAGCTTATCTTCTTTAGTGGTTTCACTGGGCCAGTAATTATTTCTCAGTGTCTCGTAGTTGATGCAGTTCTGGAGGATTTGTTCCACAGTTTGGGGCACCTGGGCACATGTACATAGATTAGTAGTACCAACCTTAAACTTTGTATACATATGACTTCGGAGTCGGCTGTGTCCTGTTCGGAGACGGAAGATGGTGACTTGTTCCTTTCTGTTTAGCATGTGATAGTCATCATGTGGTGGTGTTTGTGGCCTCCTGTAGGTTTTTATCATGCTTTTCTTCTGATTATAAGTGATTGGTATGTCTGGTTGCTCCATTTCAGTGCCCTCTTTGGCCAGATGGTCAGCTTTCTCACTGCCTGGTATCCCACAGTGGATGGGAATCCATTGCAAAGTGACTCCATGTTGTAAGCCAATTTTTGACAAGGCATCCTTAAGGTCTGGTAGTCTGTTGCACTGAAGAGCCTCCAGTACTGATCTTGCATCTGTGAGAATTACTACAGGACATGTATCAATTCTGGAGTCTGATAGTTTTTCAACTGCAGCAATAATTGCCCTAACTTCTGCATCAAAGTTGTTGCAGTATTTACCAGTGGGTATGGAAATCTTGTCAATGGTGTTGTTTGGACATTCAATGTATGCTCCTGCCCCTCCATTCTTTATGGCATTATGTGCAGATCCATCTGTATACACACGTATCCAGGTGTCACATGGATATTTGTCATCTAGAACATTAAGTGTGGCTGTTGATCTTACAAGACTGCTCTGCATCTCACCATTCCGCACACCTTTCACTTCAGTCTGAATAGTTATTTGTGTATAATCAGCTTCTTTCCATGGTGTATGCTCTGGTACAGATGATAATGGAGCGACTACAGCTGGAAGGTCAGGTATCAGCTTACGCATACGCTTGGCCTGATGAATGAAGCTGCTTCTTTTAAGCCATCCTAATGCCAAGTTATTGAATCTCTCCTTCAGAGGATGGCTTACAGAGCTAAGGAATTTTTCTCCCATGGTCATGATCTTTGTGTCTCTACGTTCCTTTAGCGGTTGAACACCAACTATTTTCTGCATTTCTACTATTAAAGAGAATGATGATATTAGAGAAGAAATAAATAATTCTAGTTCTGTGTTGTGACTTGTTGCATATCTGCAGACTTGAGGTCTATTTAGCTAATGTTGCAGTGAAGATCTTTAATATAAGCATCACATACTGCCATCTTGCCATGTGTGTTGAAATTGTGTCTCTTGTTATGATCTGATGATTTTATTTCACATGCAGAATTTTTTCAGACTGACTAGCATTGGGGTAAGGCCAGCCTTAAAAAGGGGTATCTGGGGTTTCCCTAGGAAAACAGATGCAGTGAGGCAAGATGCTGGAATTCCTACCTCAAATGCTGCAGTGGCCTGGAAATATGGACACACTAACACTTCATACCCCTAAGTCATGCAAATGCTTCAGGACTTATATTTAGATTATGATTCGACGAGACGTTAATGAAGTTTTGTCAGGCTCTGTACTTAGTTAACTGGTATGCAGATGTAGCTAACTTCACTAACCAGTCTTCTCTTTCATTTGCAGAAATATCCGTGTCAAAAAAAAAGAGTGATTATTTTGACTGGAAGGATAACTATCCTCAAATTACTGACTTTGACTCAACATAAACCATTCAGTCTTAGACAAAGAATGATGACATAATCTGTCATAAAGTTTGTTCATTTAGAGTCCTTGATTTGAGTCTCTGTCATTATCTTGTGAATTCTGGCCTTCTAACGGGACATAGAAGTGATTACAGAACTCATGATGTCTCTTAGCCTATCTTACCTCACTTTCCAGAAGGTGAAACCTGCTACAGTTAGCAATCTGCTCTGGCTGGGCAACAAACCCAGTTGGCAGCAAGTAGGGAAAACAAATGAGGTAAAAGCAAAACCAACACTTCTTGCCAGAAGGAAGCAGGTACCTAAGAAGTCTGGGATATGGTGACTGTGCCCTCAAAGCACAGCATAGAAACAGAAGATGGACATAATGCAACCACTGAAGTCTCTTGTGAATTCTCTCTCTCTTTTTCATTAATAAGCTTCATCTAAACTGATCGCAAATGCCTGCTTGAATTCTGCCTGCTTTACTCTCATACTTTCCTGTGCACAGACCTTGTTTCTTGATATGACTGAAATATTTTGGTGATATATTGAGGCATAATACAACACTGAAGACCATATTAGAAGAAAAAGCAAACGGAAAAAAGAGCAAGAGGATAACTGTCATATAAAGTAGTTACTGAGCTTCACTAGGCACACTGTAAAAATAAACAACAGAGCAAGCTGGAAGACCATTACAGCCAATCTTCCCTGGGAACAGGCCAAAGAATCTTCCCTGGGAACAGGCCAAAGAATTTTCCCTGGGAACAGGCCAAAGAATGATGATGAGGCCTTGTTTCAAGGTAATAATTACTGGGAACAGGCCAATGATGATGAGGCCTTGTTTCCAGGTAATAATTACTGGGAACAGGCCAAAGAATGATGATGAGGCCTTGTTTCCAGGTAATAATTACTGGGAACAGGCCAAAGAATGATGATGAGGCCTTGTTTCCAGGTAATAATTACTGGGAACAGGCCAAAGAATGATGATGAGGCCTTGTTTCAAGGTAATAATTACTGGGAACAGGCCAAAGAATGATGATGAGGCCTTGTTTCCAGGTAATAATTACTGGGAACAGGCCAAAGAATGATGATGAGGCCTTGTTTCAAGGTAATAATTACTGGGAACAGGCCAAAGAATGATGATGAGGCCTTGTTTCAAGGTAATAATTACTGGGAACAGGCCAAAGAATGATGACGAGGCCTTGTTTCCAGGTAATGATTACTATTAACTTCTGCATGTTGTCATGTTACTCTAAACTTTACCTATACCATCTCATAAAAGTACTTACCAGAAGTGTTCCATTACTTAGGATGTTGAATCGATCTTTACTGTAAATTTGTTCCTGATCCTTGAACCAGATAATATGAAGAAGTGGGGGGTTTGAATCCACAGGGCAGTCTATCTGCTGGTTGTATCCCTTAGCCCAGACTAACTGAGATGGCATTGACAAGACAATTGGTTTGTCTGAAAAAAATGTGTGGAGGACGTTATAAGTTTTGTTTCAGTGCCTTTCTTCATTTCATATGTTTATTTCTATTCTTTGTCTCAGCTACTAGTATAAATAACTACAAATATTTACTGTCTGTCACATGTCATCCACAAAATGGCATATATTATTCACCACCTGACATTTCATCCATCATCTCATATATGCCATTCACAATCTGACACATATCACCCATCATATGATAAATGCCATCTGCCATATGACACATGTCATCCACTATTGTCATATGCCACCCATCACCTGACACATATCACCACTATCTGTCACATCTTATCCACTATCTCTCACATGCCTTCCATCATCTGTCATATGTCTTTCACCATCTGTCATACGTCATCTGTAGATGTGAAAAAGAAAAATAAGCAAATTTTTATGCCTTATTTCACCCACAACAATTCAGATGGGACAAAACTGTGTGTGAAATTCTATGTGCTTTATCTACAAACAGTTCTTATGTGTAGTGCAAGATTTAAACAGAAGTCATACTTTTCCTCAGTAGTTTACAGATGACCAATTATATAGATTTTTCACACTATAACAGTGTGAACTTAACAATGTAAATACTGACAATGCTGACAATTTAAAGATACTTATGTTGATGAAAACGTATAAAAACCATTCATGATAATGACATTGCTAATGAATGAAATAACATTATGAAATAGATTATAAATACTGCAAATAACTTATGAAAACTGTGTACTGCAGATAGCCCTTAAACTATAAATATTGCAGATAACTTTTAGACTGTAAATATTAAAGACAACTCCTGAACTGTAACTTCTAAACTAAAAATACTGCAAAAAAAAAAAAATTCTAAATGATATATATATATTGCAGACAACTTTTAGACTTTTCATTCATTCATTCATTCCTTTGCATGTCCCTTGCGGAACTTTGCCTCCCAAACAGCACTCCTGTAGGCCTCTCGGTTGTGAGCAAGATGGCCTGCTGCTGCTGCATCCATTTCCAGATCATCAACGATGTCTTGCAGCCATCTTCGTTTCGGTCTTCCTCTTTTTCTTTTTCCCATTATGTATCCTTCCAATACGGTCTTCTCTAAATTTTAGACTATAAATTCTAAATTATAAATACTACAAGCAACTTACAGACAACATTTAAGTAAGCAGATGCTTCATCCTGGCCTAATCCATTACTAGGTCGACATGTGAACCATCCCTTGTCCGACTTCACTGTGGTTTTAATGAGAAGACTTCCATCAGTCAGTATTCTGAAAAGAAAGGTGTGCACATTGCTAAAAGCAACAAATGATTCAATAAATTGCTTAATGGTTAAATCACTGATGCAATTTTATGGCAGAATATTATTTTTAATTTCTAATTAATGTTTACAAAGCAATTTAGACTTGAATAAAGGAATATTTGGAAGACAATGAGGAAAGGAGCTAGACTCCAATTCAGCATTATCCGTACCGCCTTTTATATATAATTCAACCTACTTTCTCAAATACTTTGATGTGCTAAAGTTTCACTGTTTCCACCTCTACTGAGCTGTTCTTAGGGAAATGGTTGAAAATCAGAATAAAATGTAACAGCCAAATGCTGTTCAGTTTTTTATATTTCAAAAGAAAATATAAGTTTACAAATGTTTACGTTTTCTGAGAAAGTCAGTTTATAAGTCATCTGTAAATTTGAGTTCTTGTCAACGTATACTTGTTCCAAAGGTGTTCAAAAATAATAATTATGCTGGAATGAGGGACTTTGTGTTTTCTTTTTAAGTTATGAAGTTCACATAAGGAATATTTTTTCTATCTCAGAACCTAAAAATTATAAGCCTTCAAAAGATTCAGTCAGTTTAAGGTCTTCAAAAGAATCTACAAAATCAAAGTCTTCACAAATATCTACAAATTCAAAGTTTTCAAAAGAATATGAAACTTTTCATCTACTAGTTAAAAGCCTTCATCAGACTCAACCCACAAAGTGCTGATCAAACACACATTTCATAAACAGTTTCTTAAAAACCTGGAAGAACTTTTTTTCAGCCTTAAATTTATCTTATGCATAAAAAAAAATTTTTTAAATGAGACAAATGTTTTGGTCATATTTTAAACTTTTCCCCCTCTCCTTCCTATATCAAAGAATTCTTAGATAAGTTTCTTCTCTTGAAAATTGTTATCTGTTATTATGCTTGAACAAAGTAATTCGTATAAAGCTAGGTATCAATTTGCATATCCATTAAAGATTCATTATCCGAATATGAGATGAGTCAAAACAGAGAATACAAATAAATCAAAATTGGGTTTTTAACAATTTAAAAAAATAGAACAATGAAAGGTTATTTCACTATGAAAATACTGTGGTACATTCATATCCTCCCCCCCCCCCCCCCAATCAAATTCCCAGTCTCAGTATTCTCCTCTCCTTAAAACAGTATTTCTTGTAACTGTGCTTGTAAAAATGTTTCACACTCTGAGTGGCATAGCTACTGCTCAGTCCTCTGCACCAGAAATAAGATTTTGGGAGCTGAAATGGCTGAGTTGCTATCAAAGCTACTTCTCCTGTCATTTCAGTTTGTCAGAGCTTTTGCCAGTGGTACAGTGTACCAGCACCATGCTGAGATTTCTTTTCACAACAGCAGATCAGAGCCTGTATGGACTTGTCTGAAATTCAAAGAGGATAACCCTTTAACATTTTTCAAAGGAAATTTTAATTTCATTTATTAGTTTCAGTAATGAACAAAATTGGAATATGCCTTTATAAATGATATATGTATACACATACGTGATTCTGTCAGCTTTGTATCCATCTGTAGTTCGAACATCCACATGATCTTTGGACCAGTTATGTATTATAGTATTTGGATATCCTTCAGTCCCACATGGAAAGACCACTCTTTGGCCCTCCAAAACTGTCTGATTTCCTGGGAATGTCATGATGTATGGGCCTCCTACAGAAGGAATGAGGAGTACAGCAAGCACTTTTGTCAAGTGTGATCTTTTTTCATAAACTATTTGGAAATAAATACATTTTATGGCATTGTAGATGCTGAAGTACGTAATTTTTCATTATATTACTAATCTATGATCATCTCTGACAACAGGTTAAAATCAGCCCAAGTGAAAGATGTTTAAAAAACAAGCTCTGTGTCAATGTAATTTAGAACAGCAGTTATAGAACAGACTGTGACAGACAGATTGTCTATGAACTGTGGTGTGACATGCAGCCAGCCCTAGGTTAAAAATAGTAACTACTCCCTCCCCTTCTGACCTATACCGTCCAGCTCACAGTATCAGAGTTGAATCCTGCCACGGCACCCTCCAGTTGACCTAATTGTATGACTGGGTACTCAACATGCTGTGTTATAAGGAAAAGGAACAGACTTCAAAGATGACTACACACAGGACTGCACTACACATATGGCTGACAAGAGGAATGATGGAGAGTCTTCATTTCCATAAAATGTGAGATTTTGTCTGAGTCACAGAGTGAACAAGGAAAAAAGAAGATCAACCTATCAACTTTACCTAATTTTAACCCAAAATCTTACTTACTTAGGTAGATGAAATAATCAGACTGACTTTAAAAAAATACTCAGATTCAATTAAGACTGAAAATATAAAAGATATCATGACCCAATAAATATTTTTCAGCTGCCTTGACAGTATGTGTCATCTAGAAGATGGTTGCAGTGAAAATTAAGTAAGTTAAATTGCTTTAGGTTCAGTCGTCTCCACCAATGGCGACTGTGCAGAGGAAGTCAAAAGAAGAATTGCAGTTGCATCACAGAAACAAGCATGAATGAAGAATATGTGACAAGGTACCAACAAGAAAACAAAATCATGTTTTTAACAGCTTACATATTTCCAGTGGCAACATACAGATGTGAAACATGGACACATAACAAATCACTAGAAAAGAGAACAACAGCATTCGAAATGAAATTTTACAGAAAGGCACTTAGAATATCATGATAAGAATGAAAATCAAAGAAAGGGGTATTGATGGGATTGGATTTTGCAGAAAACGGGTTCTTTAACACCATAAAAAGTAGAAAGCTGAGATATTTCTGCCACATCAAGAGACACAGTAGCTTGGAGAGGCTGACAGTAGAAGACATAGTGCCCAGCAAGAGAGAAAAGGGATGACTTCGGCGCTGGTGGACTCAGGACATCACGGAAAGTCTGAACGTGTCATTGTGAGATGCTGGTAAACAAGACCCTATTGATTTCAGTGAGGCTGTGAGAGAACAACATTCTGGAAGAGATATGTCACATAAATGAAATTGTTTTAAACATGAAAACATGTTCCATGACGTCCATACATAGAAGGAGTAAAGCACAGTTTTCCTTGGCCTATCCATGTTCTAGAGTAATGTGCTTGATATCTGAGCCTGTCTGTTTTTTCTTTTATCTTAATTCAGGGAGAGTCTAGTATCCTGCCATACAGGTAGACTGATTAGTTAGTCAGTCAATAGATCATCCCCATATCCTCCCCATTGTGCATCTGATGATTTGTCCATAAGTGCTCAGATCCCATCTTCAATAAATTCACCAATGTTTGGCAGCTAACTATACCAGGTCTGTATTGATTAGTTAGGATGATTATAAATGATCAGTTCTCTTATCTGACACAAACATATTCTCTTGTGCATGTGTGTTTGCAAACTTGTTTACTCAAACATCTGGTTGAGTTCCCTTGCTAGCACTTGTACATGTGTGACAGTAAGCTGTGCCACCAGTACTGTCCGACCCACTGCCTGATAGGTGGCATAGAAGTCAAGGACTTCAGGGGTAAACACTGACAGAAAAATCTGGAGGGACTGATTGACTGATTCAACTTTATTTGGGAAAGATTGAAGAACTGGGCATTCAGGCTGATCTGACATTCTACCTGTTGCCTCTCATCATTCACTCATCACAAATCATTCAGTTTAATTCAGGTGCATAAAAGATAAGAAGGATAAATAAAACATAATATAACACTTGTCCTCTGATTCATATATTCACAATAACGTAATGCCACAATCTCACACAGACTGTATAGTGTCTATCTTTGAGGGAGAAAACAACTTGGATGAATGGTAAGTTGAGTTTAATATTACATGCTTTGAATTTAACATCACACGGTTTGAGTTTAACATTACATGCTTTGAATTTAACATTACACACTTTATTACATGCTTTGAGTTTGAATGAATAATCTTTGAATGAATGAATAATCTTTATTTTTAAAGGGTAAAGAATTGGGCATGCAGGCCTGTCTTACATTCTGTTAACATTACACGTTTCATAACTGATCTACTTTCACACACATTCAATATCAGTTCAGTACTAGATGCACGCAACAAGAATGCATGAAAAATGTAATTAACAAACTCTTACATTCATCTCGTGATCACATATTTAACAACAGGACTTTCTCAATCAGTTCATCTTTATATACACATTCAACAACATGCATGAGAGGGACAATAAGGTAGTTAGGTTCTTTATCCTAGCCACTTCCTAGAAGGTAGGTAGTGTGAGGTTTTTTTTTTATCCTAGCCACCTCCTAGAAGGTAGGTAATGTGAGGTTTTTTTTTTATCCTAGCCACCTCCTAGAAGGTAGGTAATGTGAGGTTTTTTTTTTATCCTAGCCACCTCCTAGAAGGTAGGTAATGTGAGGGTTTTTTTTTTATCTAGCCACCTCCTAGAAGGTAGGTAGTGTGAGGTTTTTTTTTTATCCTAGCCACCTCCTAGAAGGTAGGTAATGTGAGGGTTTTTTTTTTATCTAGCCACCTCCTAGAAGGTAGGTAGTGTGAGGTTTTTTATCCTAGCCATCTCCTAGAAGGTAGGTAATGTGAGGTTTTTTATCCTAGCCACCTCCTGGCATACCCTGTCACCCCCGCTAGATTTACAGATATAGACCTTGCCCTGGAGCTGATTGGCAAGGCTGAGAGAGGGAAAAGGCAACATGAGTAAGACGCTTTCTCCATACAAACTGCCCAGACGAAGCAGGGAATGAAACACTGGACTGCTTCAAACCTGTATTCCGAGATAGGAAAAATGCCATAAATGTTTACACTTACATACATGACAAAAATGGCCTACCTTCCACCACTAGCTTGATTGGCTGGCTTCTGTCTCCTACAATGTTTGAGAACATGCAGGTGTAAATCCCGCCATCTTCGCGATTCAGATTCACAATACGAACTTCATTTCCATCAACAGTTGTTCTCGCTGTATTATTCAGCACTTGACCGTCTTTTGTCCACGTGACCTTTGGTTCTGGTGAACCTTTGCCTTCACAGAAGAGTTTGACTGTCTCTCCTTTGGGCATGTTGAGAAGAGTCCTTGAACTTCGTGTGATGTGTGGTGGGGCTAAGAAGAGGACAATGTTCAAAGTGTTATGTGCTGAGTGAATCAGTAAGGATGATATTAATGTAATTATCAATTTGTTAAAGATTATTTATCTATTACTTTGTGTATTTGGAATCCTAAGAAAAATTAAGCACTTTAATCCTGTCGTTCACACCACAAATATAAATGAGAACTAGATTTCACTTTCGTGTAATATTAATTGTTCTTGTCTTGTTTGCATGCTGTATGACGATGGTTCAGCCTTTGATGGTTTCAGAAGCTGAAACTTCTACGCCTGTTTGTACCAAGATTTGTCACAGAAGTAGTGCTGCTTTGAGGTCAGTCCGACAGTTGCATAATCAACGCAGAATTGTCCAAATGTTGTATTGGAGAATATCATGGTTGTTTTAATATGCGATGACGTATTTACCATGCGAAGGGAAATAACCGCTTAAAATATTTTTCCACCTTCTTATTTTTTAGTTAATTCCCTTCAGATGACAGTTTCAAAACAAACTTCATGCGTTCCCACAGCTATGGGATCAATAAGGAGGAGATGGACAAAAAGTATACCAAGACAAAGACCTATAAACAGTGCCTCTCTGAGATATAAGATGTTCGAGTGGATTGCTGTTTCTTCTGTCTAGGCGCTTAAAGTGCTTTGTCTAATATTTTTCACAGACTGTGTGGTGAGACTCAAGCAAAACAGGACCATACGTGAATGCACTACACTCATGGTACAGTTATCAAGGCTGGTGAGCCACATCTGATCAAAGGTTATCAGGGCTGGTGAGCCACATCTGATCAAAGGTTATCAGGGCTGGTGAGCCACATCTGACCAAAGGTTATCAGGGCTGGTGAGCCACATCTGATCAAAGGTTATCATGGCTGGTGAGCCACATCTGACCAAAGGTTACCAGGGCTGGTGTGCCACATCTGACAAAAGGTTATCAGGGCTGGTGAGCCACATCTGACCAAAGGTTATCAGGGCTGGTGTGCCACATCTGACAAAATGTTATCAGGGCTGGTGAGCCACATCTGACAAAATGTTATCAGGGCTGGTGAGCCACATCTGACCAAAGGTTACCAGGGCTGGTGAGCCACATCTGACAAAAGGTTACCAGGGCTGGTGAGCCACATCTGACAAAATGTTACCAGGGCTGGTGAGCCACATCTGACAAAAGGTTACCAGGGCTGGTGAGCCACATCTGACAAAAGGTTATCAGAGCTGGTGTGCCACATCTGACCAACGGTTATCAGAGCTGGTGTGCCATATGTGACAAAAGGTTATCAGGGCTGGTGAGCCATATCTGACACAAGGTTACCAGGGCTGGTGAGCCATATCTGACCAAAGACCCTGTCCCGCCTGTCCCCCTGTCCTCCCTGTCCCGCCTGTCCTCCCTGTCCTCCCTGTCCCGCCTGTCCCCCTGTCCTCCCTGTCCCGCCTGTCCCGCCTGTCCCCCTGTCCCGCCTGTCCTCTCTGTCCCGCCTGTCCCCCTGTCCCCCTGTCCCGCCTGTCCCCCTGTCCTCCCTGTCCCCCTGTCCCCCTGTCCCCCTGTCCCGCCTGTCCCCCTGTCCTCCCTGTCCCCCTGTCCCCCCTGTCCCCCCTGTCCCGCCTGTCCATTGGAGCATCTAGTAACAGGTTCAGTCTGACTAACCAGGGTAGGGTTTGCCCACAGTTACAGACTCTGCTGAGAAGCTTCTTACATGGGTCCACTCAGGTCCTCAAGCCAGCGACCGTAGCCCAATACCAGTTTTGTTAACTGCTTGTGTTTCACCATCTTCACGACATCCTGCACTCGGCTCAAGGGAGATAAGACACCAGCATCAAACAACATGGACGCCTGGGAAAGCTGGTAACATTTGCTTCATGAAACACAGAGTCAAACGTAATGATTTACAGAGAAATTGATTACGTAACATAAGAAGAAATATAAACTTCTCTTTGACACTGAATCTCGTGAGGTCAGCAACTGGAACAACAGCCCATAATGTAAGAAACAGCAGAATACGACAGCACACGAAGTAAGAAACATCTTAATAAACGCGACATCACAGAAGTAAGAATCATCATAATACGACACCACGTGAAGTGAGAAACATCAGCAGAATACGACAGTTCATAATGGGAGAAACATCAGCAGAATACGACAGTTCATAATGGAAGAAACATCAGCAGAATACGACAGTTCATAATGGAAGAAACATCAGCAGAATACGACAGTTCATAATGGAAGAAACATCAGCAGAATACGACAGTTCATAATGGAAGAAACATCAGCAGATTACAACAAACTATGACATGATGAAAAAAAAAATCAGCAGAATACGACAGCCCATGATATAAGAAACATCAGCAGAATACGATACATCATAATAGAAGAAACATCAGCAGAATACGATACATCATAATGGAAGAAACATCAGCAGAACACGACAACTTATGAAGTAAGAAACATCAGCAGATT
>CM019710.1:30453529-30478529 GCA_009760885.1 Achatina immaculata | reverse complement strand
GATTACACACACATACAGACAGGTTACACACACATACAGACAGGTGAGCAGTTTCTGTTGTTAAATAAATTGAATAAAAGCTTTCATTTAACGACAAACTAAACTCATAGAGGGCTGCGGGTAGACAGAATAAAACTAAGAAAGAATCAACTTTAAAATGCATTGAGATTTTCTATTACTGATACATAGGAGATTATTTAACTGCATTTTATTTTTAACTTTAAATATTACATTCTATACCGTCTCTTTTGTTGTCATCTATTGTCTGTCGTTTTTGATGTCCTTTTTGCTGTTTTATATTTCTTTCTTTTCGTTGACGAAGCTGAGAAGCTAAATATAGCGCAGTATTGTTGTCTCGTGTGGGTTCCAGTGTTGGGCTGATCCCGCTTATTTGTGTTTATATTTTTGTAAACCTACATACCTCGCACTACTACACCCTTACACTACTACACCCTTACACTGCTACATCCTTAGACTACTAAACAGTTACACTACTATACTCTTAGACTACTAAACATTTACACTACTATACTCTTAGACTACTAAACATTTACACTACTATACTCTTAGACTACTAAACATTTACACTACTATACTCTTAGACTACTAAACAGTTAAACTACTATACTTTTAGACTACTAAACATTTACACTACTATACTCTTAGACTACTAAACAGTTAAACTACTATACCCTTAGACTACTAAACATTTACACTACTATACCCTTAGACTACTAAACAGTTAAACTACTATACTCTTAGACTACTAAACAGTTAACTACTATACCTTAGACTACTAAACAGTTAAACTACTACTATACCCTTAGACTACTAAACAGTTAAACTACTATACCCTTAGACTACTAACAGTTAACTACTATACCCTTAGACTACTAAACATTTACACTACTATACCCTTAGACTACTAAACAGTTAACTACTATACCCTTAGACTACTAACATTTACACTACTATACCCTTAGACTACTAAACAGTTACACTACTATACCCTTAGACTACTAAACAGTTAAACTACTATACCCTTAGACTACTAAACAGTTAAACTACTATACCTTAGACTACTAAACATTTACACTACTATACCCTTAGACTACTAAACAGTTAAACTACTATACCCTTAGACTACTAAACATTTACACTACTATACTCTTAGACTACTACACCCTTACACTACTAACCCTTACACTACTATACCCTTAGACTACTAAACATTACACTACTATATCCTTAGACTACTACACCCTTAAACTACTACACCCTTACACTGCTACGCCCTTACACTATTAAACCCTTACACTAGTACACCCTTACACTACTACATCCTTACACTACTACACCCTTACACTACTACACCTTACACGACTACGCCATTACACTACTACACCCTTACACTACTACACCTTACACGGCTACACCCTTACACTACTACACCCTTACACTACTACACCCTTACACTGCTACACCCTTACACTACTACACCCTTACACTGCTACACCTTTACACTACTACACCCTTACACGACTACGCCATTATACTACTACGCCCTTACACTACTAAACCCTTACACGACTACGCCATTATACTACTACACCCTTACACTACTACACCCTTACACGACTACGCCATTATACTACTACACCCTTACACTACTATACCCTTACACGACTACGCCATTATACTACTACACCCTTACACTACTACACCCTTACACGACTACGCCATTATACTACTACGCCCTTACACTACTAACCCTTACACGACTACGCCATTATACTACTACACCCTTACACTACTACACCCTTACACGACTACGCCATTATACTACTACGCCCTTACACTACACCTTACACGGCTACACCCTTACACTACTACACCCTTACACTACTACACCCGTACATCGCTACATCCTTACACTACTACACCCTTACACTGCTACACCTTTACACTACTACACCTTACACTACTACCCTTACACGACTACGCCATTATACTACTACGCCCTTACACTACTAACCCTTACACGACTACGCCATTATACTACTACACCCTTACACTGCTACACCTTTACACTACTACCCTTACACGACTACGCCATTATACTACTACACCCTTACACTACTATACCCTTACACGACTACGCCATTATACTACTACACCCTTACACTACTACACCCTTACACGACTACGCCATTATACTACTACCCTTACACGACTACGCCATTATACTACTACACCCTTACACTACTACACCCTTACACGACTACGCCATTATACTACTACGCCCTTACACTACTATACCCTTACACTGCTACACCTTACACGACTACGCCATTACACCACCTCGCCCTTACACTACTACGCCCTTACACTGCTACACCCTTACACTACTACACCTTTACGCTAATACAACTACACTCTCACACTACTATGCCCTTACACTTTAATCTTTCACTTTCTCCTTGGTCATATTTTGCGACTTCGCACTTAAATATACCAGTAATTTTGTGTATAGTGAATCAACGTATAGTGTGTCATCTTGCAACAGTATAGAGATAAATATGAGAACCACAGGTAAACAGATAAAAAAATGCTGATATAATGGTTCACTGAACATAACGTAAGGGAGCCAGGGTGGATGGATGGATGGATGGATGGATGGATGGATGGATGGATGGATGGATGGATGCATGCATAGTTAGATAGATAGATAGATAGATAGACAGACAGACAGTCAGGCAGGCAGATAGGCAGGCAGACAGACAGACAGACAGATAGATAGATAGATAGATAGATAGATAGATAGATAGATAGATAGACAGACAGACAGACAGACAGACAGACAGACAGACAGACAGACAGACAGACAGACAGACAGACAGACAGACAGACAGATAGATAGATAGATAGATAGATAGATAGATAGATAGATAGATAGATAGATAGATAGATAGATAGATAGATAGATAGATAGATAGAATCTGTCCTTCACACTTCCATCTCTTCACTTCACACGCACAAATTATCACAGCTACGACAGCCTGAGGCTCGAAGACCCCGCCTGGTGGCCTGATTCTGTCACACGTTTGCGTGCCTATAATGATTGGGCGTCTGATTTAAGAAGTTAAGCTAAAGAATATTCCCATAGATAAAGCCAAATACCGCCGTAAATATACGGTGGCAGAGCATTCATGTTTCTTGTTCTCTGTTTCATAATTAATACTGATAATGTGTAACCGAACGTAAGAGTATCGCGTGTGTAGTCTGTGTCAGTTCTGCTTCAAAATGAGTCAGCTGGATGTTCTTCTGTTACATGATGATGATGATGATGTAAACATTTACACTACTATACCCTTAGACTACTAAACAGTTAAACTACTATACCCTTAGACTACTAAACATTTACACTACTATACCCTTAGACTACTAAACATTTACACTACTATACCCTTAGACTACTAAACAGTTAAACTACTATACCCTTAGACTACTAAACAGTTAAACTACTATACCCTTAGACTACTAAACATTTACACTACTATACCCTTAGACTACTAAACAGTTAAACTACTATACCCTTAGACTACTAAACAGTTAAACTACTATACCCTTAGACTACTAAACAGTTAAACTACTATACCCTTAGACTACTAAACATTTACACTACTATATCCTTAGACTACTACACCCTTAAACTACTACACCCTTACACTGCTACGCCCTTACACTATTAAACCCTTACACTAGTACACCCTTACACTACTACATCCTTACACTACTACACCCTTACACTACTACACCTTACACGACTACGCCATTACACTACTACACCCTTACACTACTACACCTTACACGGCTACACCCTTACACTACTACACCCTTACACTACTACACCCGTACATCGCTACATCCTTACACTACTACACCCTTACACTGCTACACCTTTACACTACTACACCCTTACACGACTACGCCATTATACTACTACGCCCTTACACTACTAAACCCTTACACGACTACGCCATTATACTACTACACCTTACACTACTACCCTTACACGACTACGCCATTATACTACTACACCCTTACACTACTATACCCTTACACGACTACGCCATTATACTACTACCCTTACACTACTACACCCTACACTACTACACCCGTACATCGCTACATCCTTACACTACTACACCCTTACACTGCTACACCTTTACACTACTACACCCTTACACGACTACGCCATTATACTACTACGCCCTTACACTACTAAACCCTTACACGACTACGCCATTATACTACTACACCCTTACACTACTACACCCTTACACGACTACGCCATTATACTACTACACCCTTACACTACTATACCCTTACACGACTACGCCATTATACTACTACACCCTTACACTACTACACCCTTACACGACTACGCCATTATACTACTACGCCCTTACACTACTAAACCCTTACACGACTACGCCATTATACTACTACACCCTTACACTACTACACCCTTACACGACTACGCCATTATACTACTACGCCCTTACACTACTATACCCTTACACTGCTACACCTTTACACGACTACGCCATTACACCACCTCGCCCTTACACTACTACGCCCTTACACTGCTACACCCTTACACTACTACACCTTTACGCTAATACAACTACACCCTCACACTACTATGCCCTTACACTTTAATCTTTCACTTTCTCCTTGGTCATATTTTGCGACTTCGCACTTAAATATACCAGTAATTTTGTGTATAGTGAATCAACGTATAGTGTGTCATCTTGCAACAGTATAGAGATAAATATGAGAACCACAGGTAAACAGATAAAAAAATGCTGATATAATGGTTCACTGAACATAACGTAAGGGAGCCAGGGTGGATGGATGGATGGATGGATGGATGGATGGATGGATGGATGGATGGATGGATGGATGGATGGATGGATGGATGCATGCATAGTTAGATAGATAGATAGATAGACAGACAGACAGTCAGGCAGGCAGATAGGCAGGCAGACAGACAGACAGACAGATAGATAGATAGATAGATAGATAGATAGATAGATAGATAGATAGATAGACAGACAGACAGACAGACAGACAGACAGACAGATAGACAGACAGACAGACAGACAGACAGACAGACAGACAGACAGACAGACAGACAGATAGATAGATAGATAGATAGATAGATAGATAGATAGATAGATAGATAGATAGATAGATAGATAGATAGATAGAATCTGTCCTTCACACTTCCATCTCTTCACTTCACACGCACAAATTATCACAGCTACGACAGCCTGAGGCTCGAAGACCCCGCCTGGTGGCCTGATTCTGTCACACGTTTGCGTGCCTATAATGATTGGGCGTCTGATTTAAGAAGTTAAGCTAAAGAATATTCCCATAGATAAAGCCAAATACCGCCGTAAATATACGGTGGCAGAGCATTCATGTTTCTTGTTCTCTGTTTCATAATTAATACTGATAATGTGTAACCGAACGTAAGAGTATCGCGTGTGTAGTCTGTGTCAGTTCTGCTTCAAAATGAGTCAGCTGGATGTTCTTCTGTTACATGATGATGATGATGATGATGATGATAACCATGAAGAGGATAGCTAGCTTCTATGGATTTTGGCAAACTCTTGTGTAATATCCTCATTAGTTTCATCCACACTTAATATAATAATAATAATAATAATAACAATAATAATAATAATAATAAGAAGAAGAAGAATGATGATGAGGAGGAGGAGGAGGAGGAATAAGAGAAGAAGAAATGTATACGGCTTGATTACGTCTATATAAGTTGTGTTCACTGTAGTGATACGTGTTTATTGTAGTGATATGAGATTATTGTAGTGATACGTGTTTATTGTAGTGATATGAGATTATTGTAGTGATACGTGTTTATTGTAGTGATACGTGTTTATTGTAGTGATATGAGATTATTGTAGTGATACGTGTTTATTGTAGTGATATGAGATTATTGTAGTGATACGTGTTTATTGTAGTGATATGAGATTACTGTAGTGATACGTGTTTATTGTAGTGATACGAGATTACTGTAGTGATACGTGTTTATTGTAGTGATACGAGATTACTGTAGTGATACGTGTTTATTGTAGTGATACGAGATTACTGTAGTGATACGTGTTTATTGTAGTGATACGTGTTTATTGTAGTGATACGTGTTTATTGTATGATACGTGTTTATTGTAGTGATATGTGTTTATTGTAGTGATACGTGTTTATTGTAGTGATACATGTTTATTGTAGTGATACGTGTTTATTGTAGTGATACGTGTTTACTGTGGCGATACTTGTTTAAAGCGACTTCAGAAATGTAAGATTATCTGTGAGAAGTGACGAATGGGGTCAGCTGATAGTGACCCGACTCTCTTCCTGAAAGTTAGTGGGTTTAAACCCTGGTACATTTTCCCTCCAGCTTTAATAGTAGGTACTGAATACAGCAGTTGTTGTTTTTTTTTGGTCTTTGGGAGTTGCCGATGTACTCTGGAAGAAGAGAATTTATCTGCAAGGCGAGGCACACTACATTACGCTATACACACTGATGTAAACGGGATCTGGAGAAAAACATGAAAACACGAGAAAATCTGTCACTTATCAGCCTCAACAGCCGGTGGTGGAGCTAATCATGAACACACAGAAAGAAAGAAGAAATAAAAGATAAAATAATGTCTGCCATCGGTTTTGGTCAAAATATGTCTTGTAGAAGTGAGTAGTGATCTGTTTATCACTAATTGTATGGTAAATGATCTGTGATCAAAACAACTGGCTCTCATACTCACCCTTACTCATTCTCCCTTCTCCACACACATGCACACACACACACAACGATACAAAACTATAATTCACTCCATTATCTACTCCTCGTATCTTGATTCTCCGCTTTCATCCTAGTTTTTATTCTCCACCTTTGATGTATTGAAATCCGCTTAAACGCAACTAAGACCGAATCTGATTATACAAAGAAGAGAGAAAAAATCTTCGCCCAATAAAATGAAATAACAAGCCGTAAATACAATATAAAATAATTACTCTTGTATATAACTGACCGGTTTGAGCAGGCACGCACAATAAATGCCCAAGTTAAGTATGTAAATGAGACTTATAGATCAGCGCTTTCCGCCAACAAAACAGATTCTACACCCATTCAGCGCACACGTTCGTTGTTGGCAGCTGTAGTTTTCATTCAAATTATCCAAACAATTCTTGCCTGGTTTCTTCTCGTGAGTTTAACAGCGTTCGTTACATAGATACCATAGTTATCTGTTTTAGAGATAAACTGTTATGTAATATCCTCATTAGTTTCATCCACACTTAAATATAATAATAATAATAATAACAATAATAATAATAATAATAAGAAGAAGAAGAATGATGATGAGGAGGAGGAGGAGGAGGAATAAGAGAAGAAGAAATGTATACGGCTTGATTACGTCTATATAAGTTGTGTTCACTGTAGTGATACGTGTTTATTGTAGTGATATGAGATTATTGTAGTGATACGTGTTTATTGTAGTGATATGAGATTATTGTAGTGATACGTGTTTATTGTAGTGATACGTGTTTATTGTAGTGATATGAGATTATTGTAGTGATACGTGTTTATTGTAGTGATATGAGATTATTGTAGTGATACGTGTTTATTGTAGTGATATGAGATTACTGTAGTGATACGTGTTTATTGTAGTGATACGAGATTACTGTAGTGATACGTGTTTATTGTAGTGATACGAGATTACTGTAGTGATACGTGTTTATTGTAGTGATACGAGATTACTGTAGTGATACGTGTTTATTGTAGTG
Source organism: Achatina immaculata (assembly GCA_009760885.1). Lineage (NCBI taxonomy): Eukaryota > Metazoa > Mollusca > Gastropoda > Stylommatophora > Achatinidae > Lissachatina > Lissachatina immaculata. The sequence continues at coordinate 30,470,660 of CM019710.1, read as the reverse complement.
ATACGTGTTTATTGTAGTGATACGTGTTTATTGTAGTGATACGTGTTTATTGTAGTGATATGTGTTTATTGTAGTGATACGTGTTTATTGTAGTGATACATGTTTATTGTAGTGATACGTGTTTATTGTAGTGATACGTGTTTACTGTGGCGATACTTGTTTAAAGCGACTTCAGAAATGTAAGATTATCTGTGAGAAGTGACGAATGGGGTCAGCTGATAGTGACCCGACTCTCTTCCTGAAAGTTAGTGGGTTTAAACCCTGGTACATTTTCCCTCCAGCTTTAATAGTAGGTACTGAATACAGCAGTTGTTGTTTTTTTTTGGTCTTTGGGAGTTGCCGATGTACTCTGGAAGAAGAGAATTTATCTGCAAGGCGAGGCACACTACATTACGCTATACACACTGATGTAAACGGGATCTGGAGAAAAACATGAAAACACGAGAAAATCTGTCACTTATCAGCCTCAACAGCCGGTGGTGGAGCTAATCATGAACACACAGAAAGAAAGAAGAAATAAAAGATAAAATAATGTCTGCCATCGGTTTTGGTCAAAATATGTCTTGTAGAAGTGAGTAGTGATCTGTTTATCACTAATTGTATGGTAAATGATCTGTGATCAAAACAACTGGCTCTCATACTCACCCTTACTCATTCTCCCTTCTCCACACACATGCACACACACACACAACGATACAAAACTATAATTCACTCCATTATCTACTCCTCGTATCTTGATTCTCCGCTTTCATCCTAGTTTTTATTCTCCACCTTTGATGTATTGAAATCCGCTTAAACGCAACTAAGACCGAATCTGATTATACAAAGAAGAGAGAAAAAATCTTCGCCCAATAAAATGAAATAACAAGCCGTAAATACAATATAAAATAATTACTCTTGTATATAACTGACCGGTTTGAGCAGGCACGCACAATAAATGCCCAAGTTAAGTATGTAAATGAGACTTATAGATCAGCGCTTTCCGCCAACAAAACAGATTCTACACCCATTCAGCGCACACGTTCGTTGTTGGCAGCTGTAGTTTTCATTCAAATTATCCAAACAATTCTTGCCTGGTTTCTTCTCGTGAGTTTAGCAGCGTTCGTTACATAGATACCATAGTTATCTGTTTTAGAGATAATCTGTTATCGCTAATAAAGACAACACATTCATTACAGTAAGATAGACAGTTTTGTGCTAGACTGATTCCATTTTTTAAAATATTCTGAGACACGTCATTGTTTTTAGATTCTGAGAAATTTTGAAGTAGTCAAGCATATACAGACTGCATTTATCTGCCAGGGAGATATACCAGATATCTATGAGAGAGATACTGCAGATAACTAAGAGGGAGAGATACCACAGACATCTATGAGGGAGAGATACCACAGATATTTATGAGAGAGAGATATCACAGTGAATATGAAATAATGGAAAAAATGGGATTTCCAACACATTTGATACAATTAACATCACTGCTGTATCTAGACCAACAGGCGGCAGTAAGAATAAATGGTGAAACAACAACTTGGTTTGACATAAAACAAGGGGTCCATCAGGGGGTGCATATTGTCACCCTAATTATTTAACTTGTATACTGAAAATATAATGAGAAATGAGATAATAATGAGATAATAAAATGAGAAAATATAATGAGATATATAGAGAAGATGTAGACAAATATTATGATGCCATAACAATTGGAGGTTATGAAATACCAGAGATTAGATATGCTGATGACACAGTGTTACTGTCCACAACACAAAAAGGAATGAAAAAACTAATGATGTCAGTCCGTAAGAACAGCGAAAAGCAGAACCTCTATCTTAATGCAAAGAAAACTAAATTGATGACAACTGACAAAACAAACAAGGCAGCTGAAATATTATATCAGTGAGGGAAAACTCGAAGAAGTGGAGAGTTTTGAATATCTTGGATCACTACTAACTAATAATGGAGATACAATGAGGGAAATTAAAAGGAGGACATCTATCGCTCTTCAGAAAGTAAAACAAATAAAGAATCTGTGGAGAGGAGCAGATAGAACTACAAAAATAAGATTTTTAAGGGCATGCATCTTTCCCATCGCAACATATGACTGTGAGACCTGGACATTTAACAAAACAGCTGAGAAACACATAAATGCCTTTGAATGTAAATGCTACACAAGAGTTCTCCAAATATCGTGGACACAAACAAGAAAAAATATATCTATACTATAAGAGCTTAATATTGAAGAAGGCTGGCTAGTAAAGAGGATTAAAGAGAGAAAACTGAAATATTTTGGACACATTAAACGTCATGATAATTTAGAGAAGACCGTATTGGAAGGATACATAATGGGAAAAAGAAAAAGAGGAAGACCAAAACGAAGATGACTGCAAGACATCGTTGATGATCTGCAAATGGATGCAGCAGCAGCAGGCCATCTTGCTCACAACCGAGAGGCCTACAGGAGTGCTGTTTTGGGGGGCAAAGTTCCGCAAGGGACATGCAAATGAATGAATGAATGAATGATATCACAGTTATCCGTAAGAGAAAGATATCACAGTTATCCATAAGAGAGAGATATCACAGTTATCCATAAGAGAGAGATGTGACAGTTATCCATAAGAGAGAGACATCATAGTTATCCATAAGAGAAAGGGAGATATCACAGTTATCAATAAGAAAGATATATATATATATATATATATATATATATATACTACAGTTATCCAGTAGATGTAGAAACATATGCCAATGCCAACGTGGCTCGTGGCCGAAGTGACCCAGCAATACTTCAAAGATGTCAGATGTTGAAATTCCTTGACTCTTAACCTACAAACATCATCCATGACACGCGAACATTTTTTTTCTAATAAAAAGAATCTCGACCATGATATTTTATTTGGAAAAACGACGTCTATTTTTTAACATTTGCGTGGTTTAAAATTACAAACTCCCAACTACATAACAAAGCATAGGACTGTAGTTTTTGTTTGTGTGTTTTGTTTTGTTGTTTTTCTTCTTATAAACTTTTCTGATATGTGTGTGTGTGCGTGCGTATGTGTGTATGTGATTTGTATGTGTGTGTGTGTGGAAAAGGTCACAAAAACGTATTAGGAAGTGAATCAAGATAGGTTGTTAGTTAAATTTCCAACATCCAAATGAGACTTCCATCTATGGAGTTTCTAAATAACAAAATTTCAAAGTTTGATCCCATCTCAAAAGATTCTGTAAAAGAATAGCCACCCTAAAGAGCCAAACAAACTTAGAAGACAACAAACAAAAAGAGAGGCTTATATGACCCAAACTTTTTAACAATCAATTTTTTTTTAAAAAGCGTGGATCATAAAAGCAAACCCCGGATCAGATGTTTAAGGGGAGCCTCCATTATCGTGGCTTAGTGTATCTATTTACTTCCTCGCGCCATATTCTCATCTTCAAAATCTTATTCTTCATTGCAAGACGGGCTCCCGCGAGAAAGCGTATTTTAAATTCATATTTTCCGCTAGAAATTATAACGTAATTTGGTCTCAGATATAAAGCGGATCATTTATCTTGAGCCCACGTTTTACATGCTCCATTTAGACAGTTGTTTGTAGGAAGGTGGTTTGTTTGTTTGTTTGTTTGCTTTTATAAGGACAGAATAGCTGACGAGAAAGTGGAGACGAAAGATAGGATGATACTGTGAAAGTGGGCTTCGGTTGGAAGGGGTAAAGTAGTATTCGTTGCGACTGAGGAGGCATACTATAATTGCTGTACTCAGCTAAATCCGTATTCTACTGGGTGATTAATCTTCTTGTGGAGTACAGTTTTCATCTTAGAAATTACTTCTTGTTGTTGGTGTTATAAGACAACCTAATTTTCTCTGTTACACACTAAGAAAATGCAACAAGACTCTCAGGCTTTCAACTCCACAGAATAATACTGATACAACAACTTAACTGAGCTTGGCAGTCTTCCACCATAACAAAACCCATCAAACAGTGAGAGTTTCAACAAAGCCAGTGCTGTAGTTTATATATTCAGACTACACAAGTTTATTGATGGGAAAAATGAAGGATCAAATTATGAGGATGGAAACGTAGCCCATCAGGCTGGAAAGAAGTTACAATGACAATTCCCGGCGTGAGAAAACTCTACGCCATATGGGCGAAAACCTTACAATGTCCTTAATACAAATAAAACCATACTTACAACGTTTCCACCCGAACAACCTCAGCTATCACAAAACAAAACAGTCCTACATCTCAGCTACCAAAAACTATTACTCCTGAAAAACTCTACCTAACCGAGACTCCATCTACATCAAAACTAGTAAGGTTCTTTTCTGCAACAAAAACAAGTAAGGCTCCTCTTTCTCTAATCGTGAGTGGTATTTATAGTATCCCTACCCACTCAGTTTTCTCCATACTGCAGCTTAACTCAAGACCCCCGCTTATGGTCTCAACCAACATACCTTTTAAACAAGGGTACTCACTCTATTAATTGTTTCCTGAGTACCAATACTGCTTATATCCCATAGCCAAGAGAATACTGCTTTAAGGGGGGGGGGGGGTAGATATATGCCAGAACGCTGAGTTAGAGAAGCAGTTAGTGTACTTGTCTCTTGTGTGCCGAATGTTGGTAATTTGAACCTGGCTAGATCAGGGATTCTCAGCGTGGAAGTAGGTGAATCTTCCAGGGTGGAATTTCAAGTCCAAGAAAAGGAGTTTGACCAAAGAATACATAATCATGAAACATCCTTTCTGTATGATGATTTAATATATAGGGGAGGATTCGGAGACAGTCTGGGTTGAGAAGGATTTGATGGCAGTCTGGTTCGACAAAGCCAGGCAGTCTGGGTTGACAAGGATTTGGGGACAGTCTGTGTTGTCACGGATTTAGGGCAAATCTGGTTTGAAAAGGATTTTGGGACAGTCTGGATTGACAATGATTCGTTGACAGTCTGAGTTGACAAGGATTTGGATGTGGGGGTAGTCTGGGTTGACAAGGATGTGGAGGTAGTCTGCGTTGACAAGGATTCTGGCGCAGTCTGGGTTGACAAAGATTTGAGGACAGTCTAGTTTGACAAGGATTTGGGGGCAGTTTGGGCTAACAAGGATTCGGGGCAGACTGGGTTGACGAGGGAGGACTGGGACCTGAGAATTACTGAACTTGGTATGACTCAACTCTAGAACCCAAATGGCTGCAGTGGCTTTATTTTCCTTGACGTGTCCAAGTACTACACGTTGATGTGGTTAACATCACATTTACCCACCATTCTTTTAGGAAGAGCCAGCAATCCATTTCTGCTGTTTGGTGACGGAGCATTGCCTACTGCGAGCACACCTTTATCGTCTCGAGCTGTCACATGCCCTTATTTCAAATACGAGACAGGTACCAGGACTCTAAAGCACATTCTGTAACTCTACCGCCTCTACCATGAGGCTCGAACCCAGCTCTGGCCACATTGAGCTGCACTGGAAGACAAACTTTTGAGGCACAAGACACGATCTTAAAACAACCGCACAATTTATCTGGATAATAAGTATAGATGCTTGAGGCTAGAGCAATGAGAAGAAGAAGAAGAACAACAACAACAACAATAACAGCAGCAACAACAACAAAAACAACACCACCACCAACAACAACACCAACAACAATAACAGCAACAACAACAACAACACACCAACAACAACAACAAGTAGAAGAAGTGTTGCGGTGGCTATGTTTTTTTTTCAGTCACGCTAAATAAAGCAAGAAATGTACAATACTTCTTTATCAGACTCCACTACCATGGAAACAATAACCTGAATTATGACGGAACAAAGAGAATGCTATCTCGGTTACTCTACACTTCTGAGCTGGCCATCAGGTTCCACTGTTTGTCATTCTCCTGGGACCGTTATTTCTCCCACGTCTATGTGTTTAACTGCTGCTCGTGAGGCTCCCCTTCTTTGCTTATTTAAAACTTGATGAACATGCTAAACTGCGCCCCAGGTTAAACAAATCCAAAAAATACTCAGCGAGAACAAAGCGAAGTGGTAACCTGAAACCAGACTCAGCGTAAGATCGTGTCCGACAGGTTATCCCAGACCTGGTTATCATATTGATGGAACGCCAGCTGCAACAATAGGCTTAACATACATGTCAGCAGTTAGTGCCACACGTGAGAACATTTCCAACACAACCTTAGACTGATTATATGAGCAGCGTGCTGTCAGCGTTGTTTACATGTGGGAGGATTAATGTGCTGTCAGCGTTGTTTACATGTGGGAGGGTTTATGTGCTGTCAGCGTTGTTTACATGTAGGAGGGTTTATGTGCTGTCAGCGTTGTTTACATGTGGGAGGGTTTATGTGCTGTCAGCGTTGTTTACATGTGGGAGGATTTATATGCTGTCAGCGTTGTTTACATGTGGGAGGGTTTATGTGCTGTCAGCGTTGTTTACATGTGGGAGGATTTATGTGCTGTCAGCGTTGTTTACATGTGGGAGGATTTATGTGCTGTCAGCATTGTTTACATGTGGGAGGATTTATGTGCTGTCAGCATTGTTTACATGAGGGAGGATTTATGTGCTGTCAGCGTTGTTTACATGTGGGAGGGTTTATGTGCTGTCAGCGTTGTTTACATGTGGGAGGGTTTATGTGCTGTCAGCGTTGTTTACATGTGGGAGGGTTTATGTGCTGTCAGCACTCATTTTTCATTTTGAAGAAAAAAAATACTTATAAGGAAAGGCTATTGAAGAAGTGAGCAAATTTGCATACCTGGACATCTGTACAGACCAGGATAGAGATACCAGAAAACAAAGAAACAGAACTGCAAAGGCAGCACTGGCTTTTTAAAAAAATCTTGAAAAAAAAATATGGCAATCAAAAGTTATAAGCAGGAAAACAAATGTAAGATTATCCAGCTCACATGTAACATCCGCTCTTATTTATGTTTCTGAAAGATGGAAAACAGCTAAAGAAATACAAAACGAATTAGGCCCATTTATAACCATAAGGAAAGTACTCTGTGTACAATGGAAGAAATTCAAGACCAAGGCAGAGATAAGGAAGATGATCACACAACAACCAGTAAACGAAGACAGAAACATGTCGGTCATGTAATGAGAAGAAACAGTCAGAGAATCCCATAACGAGCTATCAAATGGGACACAAAAGGACACAGAAACCGCGTGACACTCTAAAGAGAACATTGTTGGGAGAGGCTAAATCTGTGGCCATAAGATATCCCGACGAGGCTGAACAAACTCCGAAAACATACAAGAAAAAACATGGCGAACCTCATTGCTAGCGCTGTTTGACGTTTAACGGCTCAAGAAAGATGTCACATGTCATATTTTCCTTCTCTTCGGATAAACGCTTGTTACTGGTCTTGAGAAAAACTTTATGACTCTGTTAGAAGCGTTTTCGATACAAGTTTTAATCATACACGATTATCTTCTTCATCTTTCGTGCAATATAAAAGTACGAAGAAAGGGTTGGTATTTGATAAACCCTAATCCTTGAAATATTTTTCTCTTTCATACGTTCTGTTGTTAGATGAAAGGATGGCTGTTCTGATTTCACTTTGTCTGCAAAGAAAAATAAATGGAAATGGGGCATATTGGAGATGTTCCAATGGCTGAACTCGATAAAAGAGTATTATTTATTTGTATGAACGTCTTTGTTGAATCTTTACACTCCATGAGGGTCTCTGTTGAATGTTTACACTCCATTACGTTCTTTGCTGAATATTTACACTCCATGAAGTCCTTTGCTGAATATTTACACTCCATGAAGTCCGTTGTTGAATCTTTACACTCCATGAAGTCCTTTGTTGAATATTTACACTCCATTACGTTCTTTGCTGAATATTTACACTCCATGAAGTCCGTTGTTGAATCATTACACTCCATGAAGTCTTTGTTGAATATTTACACTCCACTACGTTCTTTGCTGAATATTTACACTCCATGAAGTCCGTTGTTGAATCATTACACTCCATGAAGTCCTTTGTTGAATATTTACACTCCATTACGTTCTTTGCTGAATATTTACACTCCATGATCGTCTTTGTTGAATCATTACACTCCATGATCGTCTTTGTTGAATCATTACACTCCATGACCGTCTTTGTTGAATCTTTACATTTCAGGAATGTCTTTGTTGAATCTTTACAGTTCATGAACGTCTTTGTCGATTTTTTACACTAATCTTACTGCGGACAAGATGAAGGAAAATTATAACCTAACACTGACCTTATGACCTGATCGGAGCCTGCTAGATACATACATACATATATACATACATGCATACATAAACACCTACATACACATATATGCACACATACATACACATATACATATATTCATACACATATATACATACATAACATATATACAAACACATCAACATACATACACACATACATACTTACGTATATCCATACATAACACATACATCACAAAACACATACGCACATACATACATATATAAACACATATACACATTCATATATGTACATACACACATACATACATACACACATACATACACACATACATACATAAATACACACATACATGCATATACATATACACATATACATACATACATATGCACATACATACAGACATACACACATTCACACATACATTATGTGCCGGACAGGTCTGACGTTCAAGCTTCTCACTGGAACTTCCGAGCAGTTCAAGAGCTTTTGTGCCACTTTGTCAGTCCGCCGATATCTTTTTCTCTTGCCTCCTCCTCCTTTATCCTTTGAACTTTCTTAGTCATTACAAAATTCCGAAAGTGGACAAGCCATGGCATCAATTAAGAGCACATTAGGAACAGACAATGCATAGCATCAATTAAGGCCACACTAAGAACAGACAATGCATGGCATCAATTAAGGCCACACTAAGAACAGAGAAGGCATGGCATCATTTAAGGCCACACTAAGAACAGACAAGGCATGGCACCAATTAAGAGCACACTAAGAACAGACAATGCATAGCATCAATTAAGGCCACACTAAGAACAGATAAGCCATGGCATCATTTAAGGCAACACTAAGAACAGACAAGGCATGGCACCAATTAAGGGCACACTAAGAACAGACAAGGCATGGCATCAATTAAGAGCACACTAAGAACAGACAAGGCATGGCATCAATTAAGAGCACACTAAGAACAGACAAGGCATGGCATCAATTAAGGGCACACTAAGAACAGACAAGGCATGACATCAATTAAGAGCACACTAAGAACAGACAAGACATGACATCAATTAAGAGCAGACAAGACATGACATCAATTAAGAGCACACTAAGAACAGACAAGACATGACATCAATTAAGAGCACACTAAGAACATGACATCAATTAAGAGCAGACAAGACATGACATCAATTAAGAGCACACTAAGAACATGACATCAATTAAGAGCAGACAAGACATGACATCAATTAAGAGCACACTAAGAACAGACAAGACATGACATCAATTAAGAACACACTAAGAACATGACATCAATTAAGAGCAGACAAGACATGACATCAATTAAGAGCACACTAAGAACAGACAATGCATGTCATCAATTAATGGCACCCTAAGAACAGACAATGCATGACATCAATTAAGAGCAGACAAAACATGATATCAATTAAGAGCACACTAAGAACAAACAAGACATGACATCAATTAAGAGCAGACAAAACATGACATCAATTAAGAGCACACTAAGAACAGACAAGGCATGACATCAATTAAGAGCAGACAAAACATGACATCAATTAAGAGCACACTAAGAACAGACAAGGCATGACATCAATTAAGAGCAGACAAAACATGACATCAATTAAGAGCACACTAATAACAGACAAGACATGACATCAATTAAGAGCAGACAAAACATGACATCAATTAAGAGCACACTAAGAACAGACAAGGCATGGCATCAATTAAGAGCACACTAAGAACAGACAATGCATGACATCAATTAAGAGCACACTAAGAACAGACAATGCATGACATCTATTAAGAGCACACTAAGAACAGACAATGCATGTCATCAATTAAGAGCACACTAAGAACAGACAATGCATGACATCAATTAAGGCCACACTAAGAACAGACAATGCATGACATCAATTAAGGCCACACTAAGAACAGACAATGCATGACATCAATTAAGGCCACACTAAGAACAGACAATGCATGACATCAATTAAGGCCACACTAAGAACAGACAAGGAGGAGACTGCAAGGGCAACCATGGGGAGGCTGGATATGAAGGAGGACAATCACACCAGGAGGATGCCATAATTTGGGGGAAGGAAGGAAAGTGGATGTAATTCCGAAGAAAGTGGTTTAGCGCGAGTTACCGACATCCAGCGCGTGGCAGGCTCCATCAACGGGCGTACACTTCAGTGGGTGCCCGAACTGAAGGTTGAGCACGTATAGGAATGTCCTGTGTGCGGGAATGCCAGTCTCTGATTGCAGTTACCGAACTCCCCGTTACGGACACTCAGATGCTCTGTGACTCTTTCTTAACTATCCAGCTCCTTATCTTTTTAATCCGTCACTCAAACGCTCTGTGACTCTTTCTTAACTATCCAGCTCCTTATCTTTTTAATCCATCACTCAAACGCTCTGTGACTCTTGCATAACAATTCAACTGGTTATTTTTTTAAAAATTCATCTTCAACTTAAACTTTAAAGACATGAATATGAAACAGCTGTTGGCTTATATAACCAAAACACATCCTTCCCCTGGACAGCGTGCGGCTAATCCTGGGCCTTATTTCGCTTGCCTTACTTCAACATTTATGTTCTACCAAGAGTCTGCCAACAAGAACAAAACTGAGATTTGTAGAAATCTGTGTCTGCTCTGTTTTAATGTATGAAGCAGAAACCTGGACTCTAAGCACAACACTGGAGAGAAAGATCAGTTGCAGCAGAAATATGGTTCTACAGAAAACTAGATCATAAAAACACGGAAAATGAAAAGAACAAATGCACAAGTTTTAGAACAGCTCCAAGTGCAATTGCAATTTCTCAAAGAAATAACTATGAAGAAAACAAAATACTTTGGCCATATCAAAAAATAATACAACATGCTGAAGATCATATTAGAAGGAAAGGTGGAAGGAAAAAAATCAAGAGGTAGACATAGATGTAGATGGGAAGATATCATATGAGAATGGACAGGACGTCCGGCTGAATAACACACAAAAATTAGTGCATAGGCATACAACAATACACAAAGCACTGCAGTAAAGCTGTGATAACTAGGAAAGTGTATAAACCTGTTGGTTTCTTGTTTGACAAAGGCTTACGCCGAAAATAAATGTCTAAGGAAAATACTCGGCATCAAGTGGACCGAATTCAAGAACAATGCAGAGATAAGACAGATGACTGAACAACAACCAGTCTCATGGGTGATCAGGAAAAGGAGATGGACATATGTTGGTCACTTGATGAGAAGAAATGATCAGAGAATCCCAAAACAAGCTATCAAGTGGAACACAACAGGCCGAAGAAAAAGAGGCAGACCACGCGAAACTCTGAAAAGGACAATGTTAAGAGAGGCCAAATTAACAGGCATAAAATCCCTTGATGAGGTTGAAAAACTCGCCGAAAACAGGAAAAATTGGCGAATTACCTTGCGAGCCCTATGTGACGTTTAACGGCACGGGAAAGATATAAGATATAAGATAAGAATTTATTCAACTGGGCCGTGGACCTAAAAAAAATCGTTCGGTGGAGCATTTTATAGTTCGTGGGTTTTCCTCTTAAGTGAATAGTTTTATTATTGCGAACGAAGAAGAAGAAGAATAGTTTTATTATAGTTTTTGTAATTCATTAATTTTGTTTCAACTTTCTGCGTTTCTCATCATCATCAATCATCATCATCATCATCATCATCATCATCATCATGTATGAAACACAAGAATCAGTTCGCCTATCCATCCTTCTTCCTTCTCCTGCTCTGATGACCTCGTCGCCTGACCTCAGGGCTAAATCCTGCTGATCTGGACCCAGGAGATTAATCGGTAAATAATGCGATTTGCTCCTTGCATCCTTCCTGAATCTTTGGACTAATCCTTTCCTGGGAAGATCAAAGAAGAGTAGAACCTGGCGTGACCTTATGACAGGCCGCTATGAAAAACCATGATGAGTAAAGATTTCCCTTTAGCCGTTGACAGTGAACACCGCTAGAGGGCGCTGTACTTGTGTGCTGTCGGTGTTTCTAGGAGTGAACTGCTCTTCACGTGAAAACCAAAATCTACCTAGCAGTGCCACGGTTCTAGCTAGCAGTGCCACGGTTCTAGCTAGCAGTGCCACGGTTCTAGCTAGCAGTGCCACGGTTCTAGCTAGCGGTGTCACGGTTCTAGTTAGTAGTACCACGTTTCTATCTAGCAGTAACACGGTTCTAGCTAGCAGTGTCACGGTTCTAGCTACCATTGTCACGGTTCTGGCTAGCAGTACAACGGTTCTAGTTAGTAGCACCACGGTTCTAGCTAGCAGTGTCACGGTTCTAGCTAGCAGTGCCACGGTTCTAGTTAGTAGTACCACGTTTCTATCTAGCAGTACCACGGTTCTAGCTAGCAGTGTCACGGTTCTAGCTAGCAGTGTCACGGTTCTAGCTAGCAGTGTCACGGTTCTGGCTAGAAGTACAATGATTCTGGCTAGCAGTACAACGGTTCTAGCTAGCAGTGTCACGGTTCTGGCTAGAAGTACAACGATTCTAGCTAGCAGTACAACGGTTCTAGTTAGCAGTGTCAAGCTTATAGCTAGCAGTTCCAAGCTTCTAGCTAGCAGTGCCACGATTCTAGCTGGCAGTGCCACTGTTAGCTACCAATACCACGCTTCTAGCTAGCAGTGCCATGGTTCTAACTAGCAGTGCCACGGTTCTAGCTGGCAGTGCCATGCTTCTTGCTGGCAATATCAGGCTTCTAGCTATCATTGCTATCATTCTAGCTAGCGGTGCCACTTTTCTAGCTATCAATGCCTCGCTTCTAACTAGCAGTGCCACGGTTCTAGCTAGCAGTGCCACTCACTCTTGTAGGTAACAGTGCCACGTTTCTAGCTAGTAGTGCCACGTTTCTAGCTAGTAGTGCCACGTTTCTAGCTAGTAGTGCCACGTTTCTAGCTAGTAGTGCCACGTTTCTAGCTAGCAGTGCCACGCTTGCCTTGAAAGATAATGTAAAATTCCCTGTATCCATGTCATTATGACATATTGTGGATACGATGTTAAGCCCGCATTTCCACGACCTTTGACACATGAAAGTGTGATGAGGTCAGTATCACAACTGGCCGCTTTACTTTCCCAGATTTCTCTGGTACCCGTTTTTAGAGGCTGGGTCAACCCCGGGGCCATTTTGGTGTGTACCAGAAAAAAAATTACCACTGCTGGGACTCGAACCCGGTACCATCTGATTAGTAAACCGAGTGCTTAACCACTCAGCTAATAAAGCCGCCTAACCACTCAGCTAACCAGGCCGCCTTGAAAGATGGCGAAGAAAATACTGTACATAAAAGGTTCTCAAACTAGAGGACAGTAGGGGCCCATGCAGGGCACGTCGTAGCGGGTTTGCACTGTGTAGAATATTAGAAATGTGAGTAGGTCCTTAATTTGCATACCATGTTGTGATGGAATATAAAATGGAGAGGGAAATGGGATGGGCGAGGAAAGATTGCAGACAAGTCACCCGAGGGCAAGGCACTATCGACTTGGTCACGGAACACCGTCCTCTATTTCGTGCGCGCAAGCCTCTTTATTTCGATTAAATCAGTCGATGAAATCGGAGATTCAATAATTTTTTTTTGTGGTGAAATATGGAACTACTTCTGCACGCGGAAGCAGACTAATGACAGAAAGTTAGATCCATGTAACAATAACTGACAGATTACACTGAGAGACGGATGTAAGAATAAAACAGATAAAGACACAAAAGAGACAGATTTTTTAAAACAAAAAAAAAGAGACAGACTTTTTTAAAACAAACAAACGGGGGTGGGAGTGGAAATGGGGTGGGGGGAGAGACAGAAACACAACAGAAAAAAAAGCAGACGAAACAGGTAGTGAATGGAAATAGACCATGCAGGCAGGTAAAAGAAATGGGACAAGAAGGAAACAAGAGGAGATCAAATATAAGAAAGATTAATTTCAGAAAGTGAACCATTGAGCAGGCAGGCAGGTCAGTCGTACATTCTGTCTGTTATCTCTTTTTCTATATTGTTTATTCTGTAAAAGACAGACATTTTTGGAGAAAAAAAACACATATATTTACTTATTGTCAAACAGAGAGAGAGAGAGAGAGAGAGATACAGAGAGTGAACAGACAGACAAACAGAAGGCAGGCAGGCAGACAAGGAGACAGACAAACAGACAGATAGACAGACAGATAGATAGATAGATAGATAGATAGATAGATAGATAGATAGATAGATAGATAGATAGATAGATAGATAGATAGATAGATAGAGAGATAGATAGATAGATAGATAGATAGAAGAGCGGAGAAAGAAAAACGTTATTACGGGTAAAGAATTCATTATGAAAACAAAACACGACGTTTAATGCTTTCTGACACAAAAGCAAAGCCATACTTTTCTCTCATCCCAGAGACTCTGTATTTGCACAGACCGGATAAGAACTCTCTTATCGAGGACAGACAACAGAAATTACATCCTGCAAATCAATCTTCGCCAAGGCTCTGACACTTTAATCATCGACAGCCTTCACGTGTTTATTCGAAAGATCAGATTGTGATGTACCATCTCCATTCAGGTCTATTCCAAGATATCTTTCCATCCATCCATCGAAAGACCGATCCATCCATCCATCCATCCATCCATCCATCCATCCATCCATCCATCCTTCCATCCATCGATCCATCCATTTACATGTTTATTAACATAACCATCTACCTTCTTATCAGTCTGTCTGTCTTGTACTTTCGCAGAAACAATAACAAGATTCAAATATCTATGACTGCAGAATTTTTGCAGATAATTAAAACAATTAAACACATCACACTCGGAGGAAACAAACAAAAATGTGTTTACTGTGGAAAGTTAACAGTGAGAAAAGTGCAAAAGCCTTCTGGCTACATCTGTTTCCTAGCTTGTTTCTGTACTCAGAGACGATCGATCGATGGAATTCTGTTTTGTTGTCCTCGGGCGCAGGGACGTCTATGCCGTCCTGTCTCTGAGCTGCTGAAGCAGATGTGGACACGATCCTGTCCTACCTCTTCATGTTGTCCCTTGTTAACAGGCTGTTAACAACGACTTGTTCTACCTCCCCAGAACTGCTAACTGATGCTGTTTGTAGCAGATGCGGTGAAGATATTGGGGCACAGCTTCCTGTCAGGTCGGGATCAGATTACGGCGGACATATTTTAAGTCCGTGAGTGGAGCTAAAAAAGAAGAAACAGGCGATCCCTGTCCCGTTAACCATACTAAGTCTATGACTGAAGGTACCAATGAAGAGGTGGGACAGGGTCTTGACCGGCTATGATTCGCCAACCGTGACACCAGCTATGAGTCGCTGACTGCCATATAGGACAGTGTCTTCGACCCATCCCCCTCCTCCCCGGTCCATTGCTACAAAGTCTAGTCAATATTATTTGACATTTTAAAAAGTATCTAGCTAACCCAACAGAAAGATTCTATCATAAAACGAAAGAAAGACCAACACAGACTTTTGTATTTGCTCAGGTAGACATACTTGCCACATAAGATTACTTCTATCTTTCTGGTAGACATACTTGCCACATAAGATTACTTCTATCTTTCTGGTAGACATACTTGCCACATAAGAGACAGATTTTTTAAAACAAACAAACGGGGGTGGGAGTGGAAATGGGGTGGGGGGAGAGACAGAAACACAACAGAAAAAAAAGCAGACGAAACAGGTAGTGAATGGAAATAGACCATGCAGGCAGGTAAAAGAAATGGGACAAGAAGGAAACAAGAGGAGATCAAATATAAGAAAGATTAATTTCAGAAAGTGAACCATTGAGCAGGCAGGCAGGCAGCAGGCAGGTCAGTCGTACATTCTGTCTGTTATCTCTTTTCTATATTGTTTATTCTGTAAAAGACAGACATTTTTGGAGAAAAAAAAACCACATATATTACTTATTGTCAAACAGAGAGAGAGAGAGAGAGAGAGAGATACAGAGAGTGAACAGACAGACAAACAGAAGGCAGGCAGGCAGACAAGGAGACAGACAAACAGACAGACAGATAGACAGACAGACAGACAGATAGATAGATAGACAGACAGACAGACAGACAGACAGACAGACAGACAGACAGACAGACAGACAGACAGATAGATAGATAGACAGACAGACAGACAGATAGATAGATAGATAGATAGATAGATAGATAGATAGATAGATAGATAGATAGATAGATAGATAGATAGATAGATAGATAGATAGATAGATAGATAGAAGAGCGGAGAAAGAAAAACGTTATTACGGGTAAAGAATTCATTATGAAAACAAAACACGACGTTTAATGCTTTCTGACACAAAAGCAAAGCCATACTTTTCTCTCATCCCAGAGACTCTGTATTTGCACAGACCGGATAAGAACTCTCTTATCGAGGACAGACAACAGAAATTACATCCTGCAAATCAATCTTCGCCAAGGCTCTGACACTTTAATCATCGACAGCCTTCACGTGTTTATTCGAAAGATCAGATTGTGATGTACCATCTCCATTCAGGTCTATTCCAAGATATCTTTCCATCCATCCATCGAAAGACCGATCCATCCATCCATCCATCCATCCATCCATCCATCCATCCATCCATCCATTCATCCATCCATCCATCCTTCCATCCATCGATCCATCCATTTACATGTTTATTAACATAACCATCTACCTTCTTATCAGTCTGTCTGTCTTGTACTTTCGCAGAAACAATAACAAGATTCAAATATCTATGACTGCAGAATTTTTGCAGATAATTAAAACAATTAAACACATCACACTCGGAGGAAACAAACAAAAAAGTGTTTACTGTGGAAAGTTAACAGTGAGAAAAGTGCAAAAGCCTTCTGGCTACATCTGTTTCCTAGCTTGTTTCTGTACTCAGAGACGATCGATCGATGGAATTCTGTTTTGTTGTCCTCGGGCGCAGGGACGTCTATGCCGTCCT
>CM019710.1:30273529-30448529 GCA_009760885.1 Achatina immaculata | reverse complement strand
TCACGCTCGTGGTTCAAGGGGACAGAAGAAGAAGAAGAAGAAGAAGACGATCCTATAATCTACCACCTCCACAGTCCTTTAGCTTTATGTATTTATTTCCAGTTTATTGTTTCACTAAAGAATCTGTGGAGATGAGCAGACAGAACCACAAAAATAAGATTTTTAAGGGCATGCATCTTTCCCATCGCAACATATGCCTGTGAGACCTGGACACTTAACAAAACAGCTGAGAAACACATAAATGCCTTTGAATGTAAATGCTACAGAAGAATTCTTCAAATATCATGGACACAAAAAAGAACAAATATATCTATATTACAAGAAATGAATATTAAAGAAGGCTGGCTAGTAAAGAGGATTAAGGAGAGAAAACTTAAATATTTTGGACACATTAAACGTCATGATGGTCTAAAGAGGACCGTCTTGGAAGGGTACATAATGGGAAAAGGAAAGAGAGGAAGACCAGGGCGAAGATGGCTGCAAGACATCGTTGAGGGTCTGTAAATGGATGCAACAGCAGCAGGCCATCTTGCTCACAACCAAGAGGCCTACAGGAGAGCTGTTTTGGAGGAAAAGTTTCGCAAGGGGCATGCAAATGAATGAATGAATGTTTCTTTATTTATTTTCAGTTTATTGTTTCTTTCTTTACTTCTAATTTTAACTCTAGCTCGTTTATGCTTTCTGTTTTCTTAAAGCACTCTCTCTCTCTCTCTCTCTCTCTCTCTATTTTTCTATACTTCCTTCTGTTTTAACAAAAAAATCGACGCAAGAAAAACCTACAAGTCGATTCCCTTCCATTTCGTGTGTCTGATAAATGTCAAAATTTGTGCATAATCCGCCAGGAATCCTTCGCGTTAACAAAAGCCTTATCTCGAGTTGTTTAGCGTGAGCACTCCAGATAGGAGAATTAATATTTATTCTCGCCGATTGCAGACTTCCAGTGGTATTGTGTCTGGTAATAATACTTGTAGTGGTATTGTGTCGTAGTAATAAAACTTGTAGTGGTATTGTGTCTTAGTAACAATGTCTAATGGTTTATTATTTCTTGTATCAGTGGTTCTGAACGTGTGTGTTTTTTTTTCAAGGAAAGGGCCCCGGAAGCCGTTGATACTTTTCCTCAGCTTCCCACCATTCGTGGTTGTTAGCCCTTTCTCTTTTTGGCTGTGGATCCCCTTCGTGGCTTGAGAACCGCTGAAGACCTCATGAAAACAATAAAAGCAGTAAATAGAACACAAGTGATGCAATTTTTTTAAAAGCTAGTCCATGGACCCACAAAAATCTTTCTGGACTCCCCCCCCCCTTTTTTTTCCCCTCACCCCCCCCCCTCCCTGCACTACACCAGTCCTGTCATTTGTATAATCCTCATAAGTAATCCAGAGTTTCTGATTATCTGGACCCTTAACGTGACCCTTATCCGACCTAAGTCTGAAAACCGCTGCCCAGTATCACTCAGACGGCATTGTTTTAAAATAAGCATTCCTCTCTGTAGCCTGGAACGTTCTTCGAAAAGTCAGTTTATAAGTCTAGTCTGTTTATCTCTCCATCTGTCTGTTTATATAGTCTGAAAGCTTATGTAACAAGAATCTTACATGTTAGAATGTTTATGCTGTCCATCTGTCTGTTTATAGCGTCTGAAAATCTATGTAACAATAATGTTACATGGTAGAATGTTTGTGCTGTCCATCTGTCTGTTTATATATTCTGAAAGCTTATGTAACAAGAATGTTAGATGCTAGAATGTTTATGCTGTCCATCTATCTGTTTATACAGTCTGAAAGCCTCTGTAACAAGAATGTTAGATGCTAGAATGTTTATATTGTTCATATATAAACATAAACACTGTCAGACTAACCTGCGTCTCCAATTCTTTATCATTTTAAAAAGTTCACTTTTCGTTGCATCAAAAGCATTTATCTGTGTGTATTCCCTTTTTTTATGTACACAATCTGTCTAATACCTACATTCATTCACTCTGCGTTTATCTCATTCACTCTGCGTTTATCGTCTGTATAAACCGTCTTGTCTGTTGATACAGGCCAGCTGATAATGTATGTGTGTTATATTTTCTGTGATTATCGTCTGGTTTATATTGCCTCTCCGTCAATTTCATTTCTTTGTATTGTCTGTCAATACAGTCTGTTTGTATTGTCTGTGACTGTCATCTGTTTATATTGTCTGTTAATGTCATCTTTTTTATATGTCTTGTTCATCAGGTATCGTCTGTTTATATTTCTCGTCTGCCAATATTATTTGCCCTGATTAGTCATGCCAGTAAAATTCTATTAAAAATCACACTGGGTAGACTTTGTAAGAAAATAGAAGGAGAAATCAATATGGTCTAAATGGTTTTAGACAAGGAAGAGGAACAAGAGATCATATATTCAATATGAGATTAATAATAGAGAAATGCATAGAATTTAATATGAATCTATATTTATCTTTTATAGACTATTCAAAGCATATGATTGCGTACAACACCAGAAACTTTGGGAAATAATGGAAAAAATGAGATTCCCAACACATTTGATACACTTAACATTACTGCTGTATCTAGACCAACAAGCAGAAATAAGAATAAATGGTGAAACAACAACTTGGTTTGACATAAAACAAGGGATCCGTGAGGGGTACATATTGTCGCCTTATTTATTTAACTTGTATACTGAAAATACGCATAATGAGGAAGATAGAGAAGGTGCAGACAAAAAATTTTACGATGCCATAACAATTGGAGGTTATGAAATACCAGAAACTGCTGATGACACAGTATTACTGTCCACAACACCAAAAATTAATGGTAAAAACTAATTATGTCAGTCCATAAGAAAACTGAAGATCAAAAACATTTATCTTAATGCAAATAAAACTAAATTGATGACAACTGACAAAACAAATAAGGCAGCTGAAATATACATTCGTCGAAGAAAAATTGGAAAAGGTGGAGAGTTTTGAATATCTTGTATCATTACTAACTAATAGTGGAGATACAATGAGGGAAATTAAAAGGAGGAACTCTATTGCTCTTCAGAAAGTAAAACAACTAAAGAAGCTGTGGAGAGGAACAGACAGAACTACAAAAATACGATTATAAAGACATGCATCTTTCCCATAGCAACATATGCCTGTGAGACCTGGACAATTAACAAAACAGCTGATAAATACATAAATGGCTTTGAAAGTAAATGCTACAGAATGTTTTCAAATAGCATGGCCACAGACAAAGTGCAAATGTGTCCATACTACAAGAACTTAATATTGAAGAAGGCTGACTAGTAAGGAAGATTGAACAGGGGAAAATTAAATATTTTGGACACATTAAACGTCATGATAATCTAGAGAAGGCCGTCTTGGAAGGATACATAATGGGAAATAGAAAGTGAGGAAGATCAAGGCGATGATGTCAGTAAGACATAGTTGATAATCTGCGAATGGATGCATCAGCAGCAGGCCATCTTGCTCACAGTCGAGAGGCCTACAGGAGTACTGTTAGGGAGGCAAAGTTCCGCAAGGGACATGTAAATGATTGACTGACAATATTATTTGTTATTATTGTTTATTTGCCAATATTATCTGCTTATGTCTATTAATATAATATGTTTACATTATCTGTATTATAATAAGTTTATATTGTCTATCAGTCAATAGCATCTGTTTACATTGTCTGTCAATATCATTTGTTTATATATCTGTTTGTCTGTCTGTCAATATCATCTGTTTATATTATGTTTATATGTCAAAATCGTCTGTTTATATGTGTATGTCTGTCTGTCCTACGTATCGACCAAAATATTTCATATGGTGCTTGCGTTTCCAATGAAATCTGCTTCTTATGTACGCCTCAGGGATTTAAAAAATCCATCCTGGAGCACTCCCCATTCGACACGCTTTCAAAATACGAATTTTCTCACTATGTCGTCAAATGCTAAGAGATTTGTATTCACACATACGTAGATACGACGTAACCCTCTTTACAGGGTGTCTGTAATGCAACACAAAAAATGCAGACATGTGATTGTCATGTGACACAGAATCTCAGATATGTAAGGCAAATAAATCACATTTGTCCATTTCCTCCTGTTGCTGAATGCCTTCAAGCGTAACAGATGCCCAGTGATGGTTTGTCGATAAAGCAACACAGATGACTGCATTCAGACACTTCTATTATTTTATCAGAATCTGTCGTATTTACACTGTGTTTGAAAACTGTCAATTGTGTTTTATAAACTTACAAGAAAGTCTTCATGTTGTTCAGCTTCGTATAGTTTCCACATCAACATATACAGATATTAAAAGACAACGTGAAGGAGATTTGATAAACTTTGATCAACAGGGTTACCATACTTTTGTTACAAATGCTGTGGGTCAGTATTCTAGATATGAGAACACGGAAAAAAAAACAGAATAGAAATGCATCTCGATTTACGATGGTTCGGCTTACGATATTCAGATTTTAGATGGTGCAAAGGCTATTCACTAGAAACGGTAGTTCGAATTTTGAATTCAGTTAGTCAGTCAGTCAGTCAGTCAGTCGTCACTCAATCACTTGCATGTCCCTTGTGGAACTTTGCCTGCCTAACAGTTCCCCTATAGGTTGTAAGCAAGATGCCCTGCTGGTGATGCATCCATTTGCAGATCTCAACGATGTCTTGCAGCCATCTTCGCCTTGGTCTTCCTCTCTTTCCTTTTCCCATTATGTACCCTTCCAAGACGGTCTTCTCTAGATTATCATGACGTTTAATGTGTCCAAAATAGTCACGTTTTTTTCTGCTTAATCTTAATTACTGATCAACCTTCTTCAATATTAAGTTCTTGTAGTATGGATATATTTATTCTTTTCTTTTTTGTGTCCATGATAATTGCATGGCTCTTCAGCAGCATTTACACTCAGAGGCGTTTATGGAATTTTTAATCTCTCATTATAAAAAAGTATGCATGGAAAAGAACGAACAAACGAGCGATCTTTATTTTCGGAGGATGAAGAATTGGGCCTTCTTTCACTCGAAGGAAACAAACTGTGTAGTCAAAACTATGACGGCCTTCCTGAAGGACACCATGTCTGGTAAACCATCAACAAGTGCCTTCCTGAAGGACACCATGTCTGCTAAACCATCAGCAAAGTGCCTTCCTGAAGGACACCATGTCTGGTAAACCATCAACAAGTGCCTATACCCCGGTGACTTCTACCAGGTATTCTAGAGCCTCATCAGAAGAGGGGGGGGGGACTGACGGCCCTGATGCTGCAGCGTCCCCATTATCCAGTCTGTTCAGTGCCCCAAGCCGAGTCTGCTTCCAGCTGCTCACGTTGATGGTGAGTACTCATGCAGCCACTCTGTTCGTCACTTTGACTGCAGCATTCAATACAGTACACGAGATATTCAACATTTAAGTATACAACGACCATATTGTTAGACGATTTTGTCCAACTGTAGGCTGCTGTAAGTGTTCTCGTCTTGTTTATGTTGGCTAGGCCAGGCTAGGCTAGGCTATTATATTCCTTAGACTGGGTCTATTAAATACATTTTCGACTTACGCATGTCCACTGTAAATCGAGGAGCCTGTATAATTTTCCACATGTATAATCTAAGGTGTACAAATTACCAAATATTGTTTTCAAAAAAGGTACAATTCAGACAACGACTTACATCAGACAACGACATACATCAGATAAAGACATACATCAGACATATATGTTACACAAAGACATATATTAGACAAAGACATACATTAGACATATACGTTACACAAAGACATACATCAGATAAAGACATACATCAGGAAAAGACATACATCAGACATATACGTTACACAAAGACATACATCAGATAAAGACACACATCAGATAAAGACATACATCAGATAAAGACACACATCAGATAAAGACATACATCAGATAAAGACACACATCAGATAAAGACATACATCAGATAAAGACACACATCAGATAAAGACATACATCAGATAAAGACACACATCAGATAAAGACATACATCAGATAAAGACACACATCAGATAAAGACACACATCAGATAAAGACACACATCAGACAAAGACACATATCAGATAAAGACATACAAAGTGCTTCCCTGCTTTACAATATTTATGCACCTGCATACGTCAGCACGAAGATGGAAGTATCGCTACATAAGATACATTAGTATCATTTAGTTTAAACTATCCTGTTTTCAGGCACTACGTGCTAGCAGGCTGTTGTGGCTCTTTTCAGCACAGAAGTAATTATAGATATGCGCTCTGTCGGAAGAAAATCAGCTTAGAAATTCGTAATCTGAAGAAAATATGGCTAATTACTTTCAATATGAAATCTAACAAGTGGCAAAGACCGAGTTATTTAGAGAGAAAGGAACAGAGTAGTCAGACCAGAGACTTGAAACTACAGGTGTGGGCGGGGCACGGTCCAGGCGGCAGATCAAGGCAGAGATGGAGAGACAGAGCTGAAGAAGAATTCATTAGAAGATTGAGTAAACAACTGGAAAGACAGATGTAAATGAAAATAAACTGTATCTGTTGAATGAGAGAGAGAGAGAGAGAGAGTCTATGTACCTAGGGGTTTGCTAAGAGTACAGGGTTGGAGAAGCGAGAAAGAGAGTGTCTATGTCCCTAGGGGTTTGCTAAAAGTACAGGGTTGGAGAAGAGGAGAAAGAGGGTGTCTATGTACCTAGGGGTTTGCTAAGAGTACGGGGTCCGAGAAGCGGAGAGAGAGAGAGAGAGAGAGAGAGTCTATGTACCTAGGGGTCTGCTAAGAGTACGGGGTTGGAGAAGCAGAGAAAGAGAGAGAGTCTATGTACCTAGGGGTTTGCTAAGAGTACAGGGTTGGAGAAGCGAGAAAGAGAGTGTCTATGTCCCTAGGGGTTTGCTAAAAGTACAGGGTTGGAGAAGAGGAGAAAGAGGGTGTCTATGTACCTAGGGGTTTGCTAAGAGTACGGGGTCCGAGAAGCGGAGAGAGAGAGAGAGAGAGAGAGTCTATGTACCTAGGGGTCTGCTAAGAGTACGGGGTTGGAGAAGCAGAGAAAGAGAGAGAGTCTATGTACCTAGGGGTCTGCTAAGAGTACGGGGTTGGAGAAGCGGAGAAAGAGAGTGCTTATGTACCTATGGGTCTGCTAAGAGTATGGGGTTGGAGAAGTGGAGAAAGAGACAGAGTCTATGTACCTAGGGGTCTGGTAAGAGTACGGGGTTGGAGAAGTGGAGAAAGGGAGAAAGTCTATGTACCTAGGGGTCTGCTAAGAGTACAGGGTTGGAGAAGTGGAGAAAGGGAGAAAGTCTATGTACCTATGGATCTGCTAAGAGTACAGGGTTGGAGAAGTGGAGAAAGGGAGAAAGTCTATGTACCTATGGATCTGCTAAGAGTACAGGGTTGGAGAAGTGGAGAAAGGGAGAAAGTCTATGTACCTATGGGTCTGCTAAGAGTATGGGATTGGAGAAGCGGAGAAAGAGAGTGCTTATGTACCTATGGATCTGCTAAGAGTATGGGGTTGGAGAAGTGGAGAAAGGGAGAAAGTCTATGTACCTATGGGTCTGCTAAGAGTAAGGGGTTGGAGAAGTGGAGAAAGGGAGAAAGTCTATGTACCTATGGATCTGCTAAGAGTACAGGGTTGGAGAAGCAGAGAAAGACGTGGCAGTGTTCTGCTCTTTCACCACAATGTACATTGTAAGATTATCTATCTGTTTGCAAAAGATTATCTGCCATCACAAGATTATATGCCAGCACAAGATTATCTGCCATCACAAGATTATCTACCATCACAAGATTATTTGCCAGCACAAGATTTTCTGTCTGTGCAAGATTATCTGTCTGCGCAAGATTATTAGTTCGCACAAGATTATCTGCCAGCACAAGATTTTCTGACTGCGCAAGATTATCTGTTTGTGCAAGATTATTAGGTCACACAAGATTATCTGCCAGCACAAGATTATCTGCCAGCACAAGATTATCTGCCAGCACAAGATTTTTTGCCAGCACAAGATTTTCTGTCTGTGCAAGATTGTCTATCCGTACGAGATTATCTCTCTGTACAAGATTATCCACAGCCATGAACTTACAAAAGACTAAGACATGAAGGAAAAAATGTGACTTACTAACAGACAAATATAAAAAACAAAGTACTTTAATCACTTCTCTTACCAGAGAAATACTTTCAGGAAAAGACAAAAATTCACTGGACTTAACATAGGAAGGCCAATGTTAGACAGTCTGGCAAACAATGGAAAACTCTAAAGTAAAAAAAAAAAAATTGAGCCAGGCCAAACTGATGTTAAAAAATAAAACTGCAGGAATTTTCCAAACTGGCACACGAAATCAAGGGCAAGCAATCTAATTAGAATTATGGTGTAAGATGGGTGACATTCCTGGACATTTTTCATGAATCATGTTGTTATTTCATATATTCTGCAGTTTCTCAATAACGTTTTTGACCAAAATGTTGTCTTTTTTTAAAACTTGTTTTAAGTTTTTCATACTTTCTTCTCAGATCTTCATTTCTTCCATAAATTGCATCACAAACCTACCTTCACCTTCCGTTTGTCGTAGCAGATAAAAGGGATGGCGACTGCAGTAAAACTGGTTTAAATAGTAAAGGTAGATAGAGGTGTATGATGTAGTTCTACAAAGTGGCAGAGGGAGTGAGTAAAGTGAAAAAAAAACAAAAACAAATAGAAAGTATGAGAATCAATACATGAAACACATACAACATCCGATATTTCGGCGTGAGCCTTTTTCTGTTTTCTACTTCTGGAGGAGGCCATATTAAGATAAGTTCTCCGTTTAGTTATTTATTTGTCTCGTTGTGCATGTAATCCTCGAAAAAGGCTCACGCCGAAATATCAGATATTGTATGTTTTTCATTTATTGATTCTCACATTTTCTATTCGTTTTTTCTCACTTTACTCACTCCCGCTACCACTTTGTAAAACTACACCATACACCTCTATCTAACTTTGTCGTAGCAGAGTCATTCTCTTACATGCATCTTAACGTATCGGTCAAACAGGTATCATTTCACAGATTCTCAGAAACACAGAAAAGCTCAGAGATTCTCGCAATAAGTGTCAGATATATCCAATGCTTCGAATAAACTGTCAGGTATATCTAGTACTTACAATAAACTGTCAGGTATATCTAGTACTTACAATAAACTGTCAGGTATATCTAGTACTTACAATAAACTGTCAGGTATATCTAGTACTTACAATAAACTGTCAGGTATATCTAGTACTTACAATAAACTGTCAGGTATATCTAGTACTTACAATAAACTGTCAGGTATATCTAGTACTTACAATAAACTGTCAGGTATATCCAGGTGTTGTTCATGGGCGTCTCCTTCTTGCCGTTGGTGAACATAAGTGAGCATTCATACCAGTCCTCGTCTTTTCCTTCAATATGGGAGATCTGAGGATGAGACAGGACACTGTGGTCTAAGTGGTTGTTTATATTTGATTTTGTGGTCTAAGTAGTTGCTTCATACCTGATTGTATGGTCGAAATGGCAGCTTTATATTTAACCGTGGTCTAAGTGGTTACTTTATATTTGATTGGGTGGTTTAAATAGTTACTTTATATTTGATTATCTTGTCCAAGTGTTGCTTTACACGTGATTTTCCGATCTAAATGATTGTTTTATGTTTGTTTGAGTAGTATGTGATATTCTGTGGTCTAAATGGTTGCTTTATATCTGATTTTGTGGTCTAATTGGATGCTTTATGTTTGTGTATGTAGTCTAAATGGTTCCTTTATTTTTGATTGATTGACTGATTCATTCATTTGCATGTCCCTTGCGGAACTTTGCCTCCCTAACAGCTCTCCTGCAGGCTGTTCGGTTGTAAGCAAGATGTCCTGGTGCTGACGCATCCATTTGCAGATCATCAACGATGTATTGCAGCCATCTTCGCCTTGGTCTTCCTTTCTTTCTTTTTTCCCATTGTGTATCCTTCCAAGACAGTTTTCTCTAGATTATCATGACGTTTAATGTGTTAAATATATTTAAGTTTTCTCTCTTTAATCCTCTTTACTAGCCAGCCTTCTTCAATATTAAGTTCTTGTAGTATGGATATATTTTTTTCATTTTTGTGTCCATGATATTTGTAGAACTCTTCTGTAGCATTTACATTCAAAGGCATTTATGTGTTTCTCAGCTGTTTTGTTAAGTATCCAGGTCTCACAGGCATAAGTTGCGATGGGAAAGATGCATTTTTTATTGATTGATTCATTCTTTCTTTCATTTGCATGTCCCTTGCGGAACTTTGCCTCCCAAACAGCACTCCTGTAGGCCTCTCGGTTGTGAGCAAAATGGCCTGCTGCTGCTGCATCCATTTGCAGGTCGTCAACGATGTCTTGCAGCCATCTTCCTTTTGGTCTTCCTCTTTTCGATTATGCCACCTAAATGGTTGCTTTATATTTGATGGTGTGGTCTAGATGGCTGGTTTATATTTGATTGTGTGGTCTAGATGGCTGGTTTATATTTGATTGTGTGGTCTAGATGGCTGCTTTATATTTGATTGTGAGGTCTAGATGGCTGCTTTATATTTAGTTGTGTGGTCTAGATGGCTGCTTTATATTTAGTTGTGTGATCTATGTTATCTTAAGTGCCGTAGATTTCTGGTGAGTTACAGCATAAGAAAAGTGATAATCAAGGTCACGGCCTACCTGTAGTGAGGCCTTGTTGACGATGTGCAACCTGTCCTGGTACTCCTTCTGGATTGTTGGACTGTAACCGTCAACTTTGGTCAACAGGACATGACTGAAACAAAATGGCGACAAGTTTAAACGTGGTACAAGAAGTTTCAGAAACGATTTGTCTAGATTCTGTGGCCATCATACTAAGGTTTTCTAACTGATGTTGCTAGAAATCCACCTTTGAGCCCCATAATTCTCTGCTCTTTATGTTTTTGTTTTCTTTTATTGTTTCGACTCATTTTTTTTTCCTGTAAAATGTTTACCAGTCTGGACTGCTCACATGCTTGAACAAAAGAATAAACGTTTTAGGTTGTCGGGAGCTCCAAGCATTGGACAAGATAAGGAAGCATGGTCGTCAACGCTCTCCTGCAAGTCAGGTAGTCATGTAATGAATGAATGAAAAAAATAGCTCAGTTCTCTCTCTCTCTCTTCCTCTCTCCCTTTCTAGGTGGCCAAGGCACATGAGACTGCATCGAGGGTTTTCTGTAAACACATATCCTTCGCCTTTGTTCCTGCTCTTGCACCGGTGAGCCCTCTGTCACTCATCATCCTCTTGCAAAATCCGAAAATATGGTTATAACCAAATATATGGACTTGATATTGGTTAATTCTACTCGTTCAGAATGAAATAATTTCGCACGCTGTCTCCCAGATGCTACGATATGCCCGCAGTGCTAATTGCACAACCACACATCTTGAAGTGACAGCCTGGTACATGAACCACTCATACATATCACGAAGAGTAACACTCAGGTACATGAACCACTCATACATATCAAGAAGAGTAACACTCAGGTACATGAACCACTCATACATATCAAGAAGAGTAACACTCAGGTACATGAGCCAGCCTTCTTCAATATTAAGTTCTTGTAGTATAGATATATTTGTTCATTTTTGTGTCCATGATATTTGTAGAACTCTTCTGTAGCATTTACATTCAAAGACATTTATGTGTTTCTCAGCTGTTTTGTTAAGTGTCGAGGTCTCACAAGCATATGTTGCGATGGGAAAGATGCATTTTTTATTGATTGATTCATTCTTTCTTTCATTTGCATGTCCCTTGCGGAACTTTGCCTCCCAAACAGCACTCCTGTAGGCCTCTCGGTTGTGAGCAAGATGGCCTGCTGCTGCTCCATCCATTTGCAGATCGTCAACGATGTCTTGCAGCCATCTTCGTTTTGGTCTTCCTCTTTTCGATTATGCCACCTAAATGGTTGCTTTATATTTGATGGTGTGGTCTAGATGGCTGCTTTATATTTGATTGTGTAGTCTAGATGGCTGATTTATATTTGATTGTGTGGTCTAGATGGCTGATTTATATTTGATTGTGTGGTCTAGATGGCTGCTTTATATTTAGTTGTGTGGTCTAGATGGCTGCTTTATATTTAGTTGTGTGGTCTAGATGGCTGCTTTATATTTAGTTGTGTGGTCTAGATGGCTGCTTTATATTTAGTTGTGTGGTCTAGATGGCTGCTTTATATTTAGTTGTGTGGTCTAGATGGCTGCTTTATATTTAGTTGTGTGGTCTAGATGGCTGCTTTATATTTAGTTGTGTGGTCTAGATGGCTACTTTATATTTAGTTGTGTGGTCTAGATGGCTGCTTTATATTTAGTTGTGTGGTCTAGATGGTTGCTTTATATTTAGTTGTGTGGTCTAGATGGCTGCTTTATATTTAGTTGTGTGATATGTTATCTTAAGTGCCGTAGATTTCTGGTGAGTTACAGCATAAGAAAAGTGATAATCAAGGTCACGGCCTACCTGTAGTGAGGCCTTGTTGACGATGTGCAACCTGTCCTGGTACTCCTTCTGGATTGTTGGACTGTAACCGTCAACTTTGGTCAACAGGACATGACTGAAACAAAATGGTGACAAGTTTAAACGTGGTACAAGAAGTTTCAGAAACGATTTGTCTAGATTCTGTGGCCATCATACTAAGGTTCTCTAACTGATGTTGCTAGAAATCCACTTTTTTTTAGCCCCATAATTCTCTGTTCTTT
This sequence comes from Achatina immaculata, assembly GCA_009760885.1. Classification (NCBI taxonomy): domain Eukaryota; kingdom Metazoa; phylum Mollusca; class Gastropoda; order Stylommatophora; family Achatinidae; genus Lissachatina; species Lissachatina immaculata. The sequence goes on along the minus strand of CM019710.1, from coordinate 30,435,842 downwards.
ATGTTTTTGTCTTCTTTTATTGTTTTGACTCATTTTTGTTCTTGTAAAATGTTTACCAGTCTGGACTGTTCACGTGCTTGGACAAAAGAATAAGCATTTTATGTTGTCGGGAGCTCCAAGCATTGGACAAGATAAGGAAGCATGGTCATCAACGCTCTCCTGTACGTCAGGTAGTCATGTAATGAATGAATGAAAAAATAGCTCAGTTCTCTCTCTCTCTTTCTCTCTCCCTTTCTAGGTGGCCAAGGCACATGAGACTGCATCGAGGGTTTTCTGTAAACACATATCCTTCGCCTTTGTTCCTGCTCTTGCACTGGTGAGCCCTCTGTCACTCATCATTCTCTTGCAAAATCTGAAAATATGGTTATAACCAAATAGATGGACTTGATATTGGTTAATTCCACTCGTTCAGAATGAAATAGTTTCGCACGCTGTCTCCCAGATGCTACGATATGCCCGCAGTGCTAATTGCACAACCACACATCTTGAAGTGACATCCAGGTCTATGAACCACTCATACATATCAAGAAGAGTAACACTCAGGTCCATGAACCACTCATACATATCAAGAAGAGTAACACTCAGGTCCATCAACCACTCATACATATCAAGAAGAGTAACACTCAGGTACATGAACCACTCATATATATCAAGAAGAGTAACACTCAGGTACATGAACCACTCATACATATCAAGAAGAGTAACACTCAGTTACATGAACCACTCATACATATCAAGAAGAGTAACACTCGGGTACATGAACCACTCATACATATCAAGAAGAGTAACACTCGGGTACATGAACCACTCATACATATCAAGAAGAGTAACACTCAGGTCCATGAACCACTCATACACATCATGAAGAGTAACACTCAGGTCCATGAACCACTCATACATATCATGAAGAGTAACATTCAGGTACATGAACCACTCATACATATCAAGAAGAGTAATACCAAAGAACATGAACCACTCATACATATCAAGAAGAGTAACACTCAGGTACATGAACCACTCATACATATCAAGAAGAGTAAAACACAGGTACATGAACCACTCATACATATCATGAAGAGTAACACTCAGGTCCATGAACCACTCATACATATCATGAAGAGTAACACTCAGGTACATGAACCACTCATACATATCAAGAAGAGTAATATCAAGGTACATGAACCACTCATACATATCAAGAAGAGTAACACTCAGTTACATGAACCATTCATACATATCAAGAAGAGTAACACCAAGGTCTATGAGTCACTCATACATATCAAGAAGAGTAACACAAAGGTCTATGAATCACTCATACATATCAAGAAGAGTAACACTCAGGTACATGAACCACTCATACATATCAAGAAGAGTAACACTCAGGTCCATGAACCACTCATATATATCAAGAAGTGTAACACTCAGGTACATGAACCACTCATACATATCACGAAGAGTAACACTCAGGTACATGAACCACTCATACATATCAAGAAGAGTAACACCAAAGTCTATGAACCACTCATACATATCAAGAAGAGTAACACCAAAGTCTATGAACCACTCATACATATCAAGAAGAGTAATACCAAGGTCTATGAACCACTCATACATATCAAGAAGAGTAACACCAAGGTCTATGAACCACTCATACATATCAAGAAGAGTAATACCAAGGTACATGAACCACTCATACATATCAAGAAGAGTAACACCAAGGTCTATGAACCACTCATACATCTGGTGTTGCAACTCAACGAAGCCATCAGACGATGTTCTAAATTATAGACTGAAATTTAATGACTTACCACGGATGAAGATGGATGGATACGACTTAATGATGTCACATATCAAACCAGACGTCAAACAATACTGAACATAGTTCTGGACAGGTTACAGAAATAACTCTAGTCACAGCTTCCATCTGAACTCTCTTACAAACAACATTTCTAGCTGCAATCACAACTACAAAAACTCACATCTACTCTACTTGACTTTCAAGTCCGGACTAATTCACAAACTCCAAAATGTTTCTCAGACCAGAGACATAAAACTCAAGGATCCTGTGAGAAAGGTCCAGCACATTCTATCTTAAGGGCCGCTTACTGTGTAAACCAAACTTACCATATCAGGGGCGTTAATTCTGCAAGGAAAAATACACAGTTATTTTCCTTTTTTCTAACAATATCCAACACTCTCCTTTGGTCTGCTCTCACTCCTGTTTCCTTCTTGGGGTCCATATCAGGGCTAATTTTTGGTGATGAGTTACCAGTCATCCAGATTACACTCGTATACCCCACACATGGCCAGCATCTTTCCTCAGAAATCGAAGTCAGTGACTTCATGTGCGTTTCTATCAACAAGGTGTTATTTCTTAAGGTGTTAGGCCAAAATATTAGTAAGGAAGGTACCATGATCAACAAGGTGTTATTCCTTAAGGTGTTTGGCCAAAATATTCGTATAATCCAACGTAAACATTTAGTCTAGGAGGAGTTTAACTTGTAGCTAAACTACAAATAATATTACACTTTAAAAAAAAATGTCCCAGTATAAGTGTCAATTCCTGACTATTGTGTGTAATATGTACGCGCATAAGTGTCAAACTCTGACTTTTAAAAAAATGTGTACGGGCATAAGTATCAAACCCTGTCTTTTTGTTTTTAATATGTACTGTCATAAATGTCAAACCCTGACTTTTTAATATGTACGGGCATAAGTGTCAAACCCTGTCTTTTTGTTTTTAATATGTACTGCCATAAATGTCAAACCCTGACTTTTTAATATGTACGGACATAAGCGTCAAACCCTGACTTTTTTGTTTTTAATATGTACGGGCATAAGCGTCAAACCCTGACTTTTTTGTTTTTAATATGTACGGGCATAAGTGTCAAACCCTGACTTTTTGCTTTTAATATATATGGGCATAAATGTCAAACCCTGACTTTTTGTTTTAAATATGTACGGGTATAAATGTCAAACACTGACTTTTTGCTTTTAATATGTACTGTCATAAATGTCAAACCCTGACTTTTTGTTTAATATGTACTGTCATAGATGTCAAACCCTGACTTTTTGTTTTTAACATGTACTGGCATAAATGTCAAACCCTGACTTTTTTTAATAGGTACTGTCTTAAATGTCAAACCCTGACTTTTTTGTTTTTAAAATGTACGGGCATAAATGTCAAACCCTGACTTTTTGGTTTTTAATATGTACTGTCATAAATGTCAAACCCTGACTTTTTTGTTTTTAATATGTACGGGCATAATTGTCAAACCCTGATTTTTTGTTTTTGCTATGTACGGGCATAAATGTCAAACCCTGAATTTTTGTTTATGATATGTACGGGCATAATTGTCAAACCCTAATTTTTTGTTTTTAATATGTACGGGCATAATTGTCAAACCCTGACTTTTTTGCTTTTTAATATATACAGGCATAAGTGTCAAACCCAGACATTTTGTTTTTAATATGTCCGTTCATAACTTTCAAGCCAGGACTTTGTGTTTTTAAAATGTCCGGACATAAGCGTCAAACTCTGACAGAAAACTTACTCTAATCCCAGGCTGCCCTTCTTCCAGGTGACGACAAACTCCAGGTCGTCCTCGTTTGGCGGATAAACGACCTCACAAGGCAGCACCTGCTGACCTCCCAGGCTGGCCGACTTGTATATGGTGTTCATTGTCTGTTTCGGTTGACAGAGCACCAGACCTGTGAAGTATAGAAGAAGATTTAAGATAAGTTTATCGTGACATGTCCAGGCAATCGCGGACTTGCTGCTTTTGGAAAATGGTGTAGTGCACAAGCGGCAACCAAGCATCTGCTGCAGGACTGCCCGTGAGAAGGGAGGTCAACATTGACCATTTGTAGAAAAATATACACAGGACTCTATAACTGTAAAACTAACGATAGACCAGCACCCAACATTTGTAGATACAGTGGTAGCGGACCACCGTAAACATTTGTAGAAACAATGACAGACCAGCATCCAACATTTGTAGAAACAACGAGAGACCAGCACCCGACACTTGGAGGAATAACGACCGACCAATATCCAACATTTGTAAACTGTAAGAGAAAATCAACAAAATCCCTTGGTGGACAGTTATCATGCTCTGAAGCAGTGATAGATCAGCGATAAGTCAGGGATAGGTCAGTGATAATTCAGTGATAGGTTAGTGATAAGTCAGTGATAGGTCTGTGATACGTTAGTGATATGTCAGTAATAAGTAGGAGATAAGTCAGTGATAGGTTAGTGATAAGTCAGTGACAGGTTAGTGATAAGTCAGCGATAGGTTAGTGATAATTCAGTGATAGGTTAGTGACAAGTGAGTGATAGGTTAGTGATAAATCAGTGATAGGTCAGTGATAAGTCAGTGATAGGTTAGTGATAAGTCAGAGATAAGTCAGGGATAATTCAGTGATAGGTTAGTGATAAGTCAGTGATGTCAAATCCTATCTTTTTGTTTTTAGTACGTACTGGCATAAATGTCAAACCCTGATTTTTTGTTTTTAATATGTACGGGCATAATTGTCAAACCCTGTCTTTTTGTTTTTAATACGTACTGGCATAAATGTCAAACCCTGATTTTTTGTTTTTAATATGTACGGGCATAAATGTCAAACCCTGATTTTTTGTTTTTAATATGTACTGTCATAAATGTCAAACCCTGACTTTTTTTAATATGTACTGTCATAAATGTCAAACCCTGACTTTTTGTTTTTAATATGTACTGTCATAAATGTCAAACACTGACTTTTTGTTTTTTAATATGTACTGTCATAAATGTCAAACCCTGACTTTTTGTTTTTAATGTGTACTGTCATAAATGTCAAACCCTGACTTTTTTTATATGTGCTGTCATAAATGTCAAACACTGACTTTTTCATATGTACGGGCATAAGTGTCAAACCCTGGCTTTTTGTTTTTAATATGTACGGGCATAAATGTCAAACCCTGTCTTTTTGTTTTTAATATGTACGGGCATAAATGTCGAACCCTGGCTTTTTGTTTTTAATATGTACTGTCATAAATGTAAAACCCTGACTTTTTAATATGTACGGGCATAAGTGTCAAACCCTGTCTTTTTGTTTTAAATATGCAAGCACATAAGTGTCAAACCCTGTCTTTTTGTTTTTAATATGTACTGCCATAAATGTCAAACCCTGTCTTTTTGTTTTTAATATGTACTGTCATGAATGTCAAACCCTGACTTTTTAATATGTACAGGCATAAGTGTCAAACCCTGTCTTTTTGTTTTTAATACGTACTGGCATAAATGTCAAATCCTATCTTTTTGTTTTTAGTACGTACTGGCATAAATGTCAAACCCTGATTTTTTTGTTTTTAATATGTACGGGCATAATTGTCAAACCCTGTCTTTTTGTTTTTAATACGTACTGGCATAAATGTCAAACCCTGATTTTTTGTTTTTAATATGTACGGGCATAATTTTCAAACCCTGATTTTTTTTTAATATGTACGGGCATAAATGTCAAACCCTGATTTTTTGTTTTTAATATGTACGGGCATAATTGTCAATCCCTGATTTTTTGTTTTTAATATGTACGGGCATAATTGTCAAACCCTGACTTTTTTGCTTTTTAATATATACAGGCATAAGTGTCAAACCCAGACATTTTGTTTTTAATATGTCCGTTCATAACTTTCAAGCCAGGACTTTGTGTTTTTAAAATGTCCGGACATAAGCGTCAAACTCTGACAGAAAACTTACTCTAATCCCAGGCTGCCCTTCTTCCAGGTGACGACAAACTCCAGGTCGTCCTCGTTTGGCGGATAAACGACCTCACAAGGCAGCACCTGCTGACCTCCCAGGCTGGCCGACTTGTATATGGTGTTCATTGTCTGTTTCGGTTGACAGAGCACCAGACCTGTGAAGTATAGAAGAAGATTTAAGATAAGTTTATCGTGACATGTCCAGGCAATCGCGGACTTGCTGCTTTTGGAAAATGGTGTAGTGCACAAGCGGCAACCAAGCATCTGCTGCAGGACTGCCCGTGAGAAGGGAGGTCAACATTGACCATTTGTAGAAAAATATACACAGGACTCTATAACTGTAAAACTAACGATAGACCAGCACCCAACATTTGTAGATACAGTGGTAGCGGACCACCGTAAACATTTGTAGAAACAATGACAGACCAGCATCCAACATTTGTAGAAACAACGAGAGACCAGCACCCGACACTTGGAGGAATAACGACCGACCAATATCCAACATTTGTAAACTGTAAGAGAAAATCAACAAAATCCCTTGGTGGACAGTTATCATGCTCTGAAGCAGTGATAGATCAGCGATAAGTCAGGGATAGGTCAGTGATAATTCAGTGATAGGTTAGTGATAAGTCAGTGATAGGTCTGTGATACGTTAGTGATATGTCAGTAATAAGTAGGAGATAAGTCAGTGATAGGTTAGTGATAAGTCAGTGACAGGTTAGTGATAAGTCAGCGATAGGTTAGTGATAATTCAGTGATAGGTTAGTGACAAGTGAGTGATAGGTTAGTGATAAATCAGTGATAGGTCAGTGATAAGTCAGTGATAGGTTAGTGATAAGTCAGAGATAAGTCAGGGATAATTCAGTGATAGGTTAGTGATAAGTCAGTGATAGGTTAGTGATAAGTCAGTGATAAGTAAGTTATAAGTCAGGGATAAGTCAGAGATAAGTCAGGGATAATTCAGTGATAGGTTTGTGATAAGTCAGTGATAGGTTAGTGATAAGTCAATGATAAGTAAGTTATAAGTCAGGGATAAGTCAGTGATAGGTTAGTGATAAGTCAGTGATAAGTAAGTTATAACTTCTAAACTTTCACATACATGGAACAACACGTAAACGTAGAACAACACCAGCATGTAGAAAGACACCTACATATAGAATAACACATACATTTAGAACAACACCAACATGTAGTACAGCACATACATGTGGAATAACACATACATGTAGAACAACACATACATGTAGAACAGCACATACATGTAGAACAACACATACATGCAGAACAAGACATACATGCAGAACAACACATACATGTAGAACAACACATACATGTAGAACAACACATACATGTAGAACAACACATACATGTAGAACAACACATACATGCAGAACAACAAATACATGTAGAACAACACATACATGTAAAACAGCACATACATGTAAAACAACACATACGTAAAGATGAGCACATAGATGTAGAACAACGCAATCGTGTAGAAAAATGCATACGAGTGGAACAACACACATATAGAACACCATATTTATTTTTAATATGTCCGTTCATAACTTTCAAGCCAGGACTTTGTGTTTTTAAAATGTCCGGACATAAGCGTCAAACTCTGACAGAAAACTTACTCTAATCCCAGGCTGCCCTTCTTCCAGGTGACGACAAACTCCAGGTCGTCCTCGTTTGGCGGATAAACGACCTCACAAGGCAGCACCTGCTGACCTCCCAGGCTGGCCGACTTGTATATGGTGTTCATTGTCTGTTTCGGTTGACAGAGCACCAGACCTGTGAAGTATAGAAGAAGATTTAAGATAAGTTTATCGTGACATGTCCAGGCAATCGCGGACTTGCTGCTTTTGGAAAATGGTGTAGTGCACAAGCGGCACTGGACAAGCGGCAACCAAGCATCTGCTGCAGGACTGCCCGTGAGAAGGGAGATCAACATTGACCATTTGTAGAAAAATATACACAGGACTCTATAACTGTAAAACTAACGATAGACCAGCACCCAACATTTGTAGATACAGTGGTAGCGGACCACCGTAAACATTTGTAGAAACAATGACAGACCAGCATCCAACATTTGTAGAAACAACGAGAGACCAGCACCCGACACTTGGAGGAATAACGACCGACCAATATCCAACATTTGTAAACTGTAAGAGAAAATCAACAAAATCCCTTGGTGGACAGTTATCATGCTCTGAAGCAGTGATAGATCAGCGATAAGTCAGGGATAGGTCAGTGATAATTCAGTGATAGGTTAGTGATAAGTCAGTGATAGGTCTGTGATACGTTAGTGATATGTCAGTAATAAGTAGGAGATAAGTCAGTGATAGGTTAGTGATAAGTCAGTGACAGGTTAGTGATAAGTCAGCGATAGGTTAGTGATAATTCAGTGATAGGTTAGTGACAAGTGAGTGATAGGTTAGTGATAAGTCAGTGATAGGTCAGTGATAAGTCAGTGATAGGTTAGTGATAAGTCAGAGATAAGTCAGGGATAATTCAGTGATAGGTTAGTGATAAGTCAGTGATAGGTTAGTGATAAGTCAGTGATAAGTAAGTTATAAGTCAGGGATAAGTCAGTGATAGGTTAGTGATAAGTCAGAGATAAGTCAGGGATAATTCAGTGATAGGTTTGTGATAAGTCAGTGATAGGTTAGTGATAAGTCAGTGATAAGTAAGTTATAAGTCAGGGATAAGTCAGTGATAGGTTAGTGATAAGTCAGTGATAAGTAAGTTATAACTTCTAAACTTTCACATACATGGAACAACACGTAAACGTAGAACAACACCAGCATGTAGAAAGACACCTACATATAGAATAACACATACATTTAGAACAACACCAACATGTAGTACAGCACATACATGTGGAATAACACATACATGTAGAACAACACATACATGTAGAACAGCACATACATGTAGAACAACACATACATGCAGAACAAGACATACATGCAGAACAACACATACATGTAGAACAACACACACATGTAGAACAACACATACATGTAGAACAACACATACATGTAGAACAGCACATACATGCAGAACAACACATACATTCAGAACAACAAATACATGTAGAACAACAAATACATGTAGAACAACACATACATGTAAAACAGCACATACATGTAGAACAACACATACATGTAGAACACCACATACATGTAAAACAACACATACGTAAAGATGAGCACATAGATGTAGAACAACGCAATCGTGTAGAAAAATGCATACGAGTGGAACAACACACATATAGAACAACATATTTATAAATTGAATAACACATACATTCCATAGAACGATAACACACAAATCTGAGACAGCCATCAACAAGGAACGAGGAGAAGGTGAGATTTAAAGAAAAGAAAGGAAGAAAAATGTCAAATAAAAGCTCCATCGACAACAGTCTCAGACAAGGAAAAAAATCTATCCACATTTGCCATTAAAACCATCATATCGAGGTGGACATTTATGTTTGTCCGATAGGCTGTCCCGGACTCCTATTATATTTGGGATGCTGATGTGAACCCATTTGAATTCTCATTTCATCTTGTCCCTCTAGACCGGCTCGTCTCTGTACAGAATGTGTTTACTTTGAACTCTCGTCGGAACCTCTTATGACCGCGAGAGTTTACGAGATGTTTCACGCGGGCATGAGTCTCATTGTCCCTTGTTTCACATTCAAGATTCACTCGAGCTAAGTGTGTACATACATGCGGGAAAATAAATGTTTCGTGTGTAAACGTGTATATGTTATGAGTGGTTATATGCGGGAATCCAAAATCATAAATTTCTAAGTTCGCCCGTCTGTCTGTAGCTTCTACGTCGCTACACAAGAGAGATGCTGTTGATGGTTGTCTCAGATTTGTGTGTTATCCTTCTATGGCATGTCTGTGTTCTATATATAGATGTTGCTCTACATGTAGATATTGTTATATGTCTGTGTTGTTCTATATATAGATGATGCTCTGCATGTAGGTGTTGTTATATATGTCTGTGTTGTTTTATATATAGATGATGCTCTGCATGTATGTGTTGTTATATATGTCTGTGTTGTTTTATATATAGATGATGCTCTGCATGTATGTGTTGTTATATATGTATGTGTTGTTTTATATATAGATGATGCTCTGCATGTATGTTGTTATATATGTCTGTGTTGTTCTATATATAGATGATGCTCTGCATGTAGGTGTTGTTATATATGTCTGTGTTGTTTTATACGTATTTGTTATTCTACATGTAAGTGTTGTTCTGCATGAATGTACTGTTCTAGATTTTTTAATTTCGTTGCCCAGGTGCACAATCTCAGAGGCATGTGTGTTGTAGTAAGCAGAGTTCAAAAACATGTCATAGGTGTGTTAATCCGATAGATAGTCGATGCACTGTCTTGGTCGATACATTGTCATAGTCGATGCATTGTCTTAATCGATACACTGTCATAGTCGATACATTGTCATAGTTGATACACTGTCATAGTTGATACATTGTCTTAGTCGATACATTGTCATAGTCGATACATTGTCATAGTCAATATATTGTCTATGCTGTTTGTTAAAAGCAGTGAACCTTCCTTGGAAGAGCTAATATGCGCTCTTCATTAATGTCGCTACTGACGGTGGGTTTTTGTTATAAATTTAATCAATCGGTGTTTATAAGTTTGGTAGGCAGTGGTAGGTATAAAATCCTTTGATGAGGTTGAAAGACTCGACAAAGACAAGAAAAATTAGCGAACTACTTTGCAAGCCCTATGTGACGTTTAACGGCACGGGAAGGATATAAGATATGAGATATAAGTTTATAAGTCTGAGATAGAAATTTCTACAAATAGAAAACAGCGAGGTTTCCGTATAGTAAAGTACCAGAACACAACGTTAGACCTGGAAAAAATCATAGACAATGCACTAATAGACGTGACAGAAAGAAAGATGACAAGAGAATTATCTGGGACTCTAATCACGGACTCTGGCACGAGACAGCTAAGTTGATTAACGCTCTGAGCTGTCGAGGCCAAGCGGCTGCTCGTCCTACAGAAGATACGTGGTTCAAGTCCCAGATAGTTCTCTTTTCATTTTTTCTTTCTCTCACGTCTAGAAGTACTTTGTCTACGATTCTTTTGAGGTCTAACCATACAACAATGTATTATCTTACCTATTATTAGTAAATAATGTTTTCCTGTATTAAAAGTTTGCCACGATATGCAACGTGATGGTAATGTGAGTCTGCTAGAAGTTAGTCTGTCTACCTAAATTTCTGTCTGTGAACCTGTATATGTTATGAGTGGTTATATGCGGGAATCCAAAATCATAAATTTCTAAGTTCGCCCGTCTGTCTGTAGCTTCTACGTCGCTACACAAGAGAGATGCTGTTGATGGTTGTCTCAGATTTGTGTGTTATCCTTCTATGGCATGTCTGTGTTCTATATATAGATGTTGCTCTACATGTAGATATTGTTATATGTCTGTGTTGTTCTATATAGATGATGCTCTGCATGTAGGTGTTGTTATATATGTCTGTGTTGTTTTATATATAGATGATGCTCTGCATGTATGTGTTGTTATATGTCTGTGTTGTTTTATATATAGATGATGCTCTGCATGTAGGTGTTGTTATATATGTCTGTGTTGTTCTATATATAGATGATGCTCTGCATGTATGTTGTTATATATGTCTGTGTTGTTCTATATATAGATGATGCTCTGCATGTAGGTGTTGTTATATATGTCTGTGTTGTTTTATACGTATTTGTTATTCTACATGTAAGTGTTGTTCTGCATGAATGTACTGTTCTAGATTTTTTAATTTCGTTGCCCAGGTGCACAATCTCAGAGGCATGTGTGTTGTAGTAAGCAGAGTTCAAAAACATGTCATAGGTGTGTTAATCCGATAGATAGTCGATGCACTGTCTTGGTCGATACATTGTCATAGTCGATGCATTGTCTTAATCGATACACTGTCATAGTCGATACATTGTCATAGTTGATACACTGTCATAGTTGATACATTGTCTTAGTCGATACATTGTCATAGTCGATACATTGTCATAGTCAATATATTGTCTATGCTGTTTGTTAAAAGCAGTGAACCTTCCTTGGAAGAGCTAATATGCGCTCTTCATTAATGTCGCTACTGACGGTGGGTTTTTGTTATAAATTTAATCAATCGGTGTTTATAAGTTTGGTAGGCAGTGGTAGGTATAAAATCCTTTGATGAGGTTGAAAGACTCGACAAAGACAAGAAAAATTAGCGAACTACTTTGCAAGCCCTATGTGACGTTTAACGGCACGGGAAGGATATAAGATATGAGATATAAGTTTATAAGTCTGAGATAGAAATTTCTACAAATAGAAAACAGCGAGGTTTCCGTATAGTAAAGTACCAGAACACAACGTTAGACCTGGAAAAAATCATAGACAATGCACTAATAGACGTGACAGAAAGAAAGATGACAAGAGAATTATCTGGGACTCTAATCACGGACTCTGGCACGAGACAGCTAAGTTGATTAACGCTCTGAGCTGTCGAGGCCAAGCGGCTGCTCGTCCTACAGAAGATACGTGGTTCAAGTCCCAGATAGTTCTCTTTTCATTTTTTCTTTCTCTCACGTCTAGAAGTACTTTGTCTACGATTCTTTTGAGGTCTAACCATACAACAATGTATTATCTTACCTATTATTAGTAAATAATGTTTTCCTGTATTAAAAGTTTGCCACGATATGCAACGTGATGGTAATGTGAGTCTGCTAGAAGTTAGTCTGTCTACCTAAATTTCTGTCTGTGAACCTTCATACCTGTCTGAAATCTAGACGGCCTGTCAGTGTTCTAGTCAGTGATTATATACCTACCACTGGATGTCAGTGTTCTAGTCAGTGATTATATACCTACCACTGGCTGTCAGTGTTCTAGTCAGTGATTATATACCTACCACTGGATGTCAGTGTTCTAGTCAGTGATTATATACCTACCACTGGCTGTCAGTGTTCTAGTCAGTGATTATATACCTACCACTGGATGTCAGTGTTCTAGCCAGTGATTATATACCTACTACTGCCTGTCAGTGTTATAGTCAGTGACTATATACCTACCACTGGCTGTCAGTGTTCTAGTCAGTGATTATATACCTACCACTGGCTGTCAGTGTTCTAGTCAGTGATTATATACCTACCACTGGCTGTCAGTGTTCTAGTCAGTGATTATATACCTACCACTGGATGTCAGTGTTCTAGTCAGTGATTATATACCTACCAGTGCCTGTCAGTGTTCTAGTCAGTGATTATATACCTACCACTGGATGTCAGTGTTCTAGTCAGTGATTATATACCTACCACTGGATGTCAGTGTTCTAGTCAGTGATTATATACCTACCACTGGATGTCAGTGTTCTAGTCAGTGATTATATACCTACCACTGGATGTCAGTGTTCTAGTCAGTGATTATATACCTACCACTGGATGTCAGTGTTCTAGTCAGTGATTATATACCTACCACTGGATGTCAGTGTTCTAGTTAGTGAATATATGCCTACAACTGCTTGTCAATGTTCTAGTCAATGATTATATGCCAATCACTGCCTGTTAGTGTTCTAATCAGTGATTATAGTGCCTACCAGTGCCTGTCAGTGTTCTAATCAGTGATTATATGCCTACCAGTGCTTGTCAGTGTTCTAATCAGTGATTATATGCCTACCAGTGCTTGTCAGTGTTCTAATCAGTGATTATAGTGCCTACCAGTGCTTGTCAGTGTTCTAATCAGTGATTATATGCCTACCAGTGCTTGTCAGTGTTCTAATCAGTGATTATATGCCTACCAGTGCCTGTCAGTGTTCTAATCAGTGATTATAGTGCCTACCAGTGCTTGTCAGTGTTCTAGTCAGTGATTATATGCCTACCAGTCCCTGTCAGTGTTCTAATCAGTGATTATATGCCTACCAGTGCTTGTCAGTGTTCTAATCAGTGATTATATGCCTACCAGTGCTTGTCAGTGTTCTAATCAGTGATTATATGCCTACCAGTGCTTGTCAGTGTTCTAATCAGTGATTATATGCCTACCAGTGCCTGTCAGTGTTCTAATCAGTGATTATATGCCTACCAGTGCTTGTCAGTGTTCTAATCAGTGATTATATGCCTACCAGTGCTTGTTATTTTTCCTGTTCAATCCGAAGAATGTCTGCCTGAGTGCTCTTCCACTGTCTGTCTTAATGTTCGTCCGCTTGTCTGTTTGTGTGTTAGTGCACTTGTCTGTTTCGGTGTTAGTACACTTGTCTATGGGAGTATTTATCCATATGTCTGTCTACGGACTTCTCTGTCTTGACGTGTAAAGAGTGTCCAGTATATAAAGCCTAGATACACAACGGACTCTCCTTTTTGTTTTCTTTTCCAGCTTTCTTGAAAGTGAAAGAAATTATTATCTCGAGACTGAGCCCTAAATGTGAGGATGAGCAGTAAAATAGCGGCAGTAAAAGTGCGAAAAAAAGGGCTCATTTATTCATCAATGTAATATTATGTTACGTTGCGTTGTGTTACGTTACGTTGTGATAATTTGTGTCATGGTACGTTACGTCACGTCACGCTGTTACTTTATGTTATGTTACGTTATGTTAGGTTGTGATAATTTATGTTATTTTAGGTTACATCACGCTGTTATTTTATGTTATGTTGTGTTATGGTATTTATGAATGGATCATCATTATTACACTCTGGACACAATTATATTCATCAATGCCTTAATATAGCACAGAAATATGAAATCTCAAATGCTATATACACACCCCACACTGCACTATATACACGCCCCATACTCCACTGTAAACTCGCCCCACACTCCTCTATATCCATACCAAACACTCCTCTATATCCATACCAAACACTCCTCTATATCCATACCAAACACTCCTCTATAAAAAGTAAAAGTAAAGATAGTCCCATAGCATTTCAAATGCCGTAGGGGGTGAAGCGTTAGAGACCTCATTATGCTGGGTCATCAGCGTATGAGGTAGGGTGACCAGTTCCTTTCCTCGCTGCCTTTACTTCCCAGATTTTCTCTGGTACCCATTTTGCGAGGCTGGGTCGACCTCAGGGCCGTATTGGTCGGAAAAAAAAATCCCGCTCAGCTGGGGATTCGAACCCTCGACCATTTGGTTGCTAGACGAGTGCTCTAACCACTACGCTAGCCGGCCCCCCTCTATATACATACCAAACACTCCTCCTCTATATCCATACCCCCACACCCCTCTATATCCATACCCCACACTCCTCTATATCCATAACCCACACTCCTCTATATCCATACCCCACACTCCTCTATATCCATACCCCACACTCCTCTATATCCATACCCCACACTCCTCTATAGTGTAAAGACATGGACACTAAACGAAGACATGCAAAAGAAAATTATTCAAATGTTCTACACACAAATGTTCTATATACAGAAAACTAGGGTAAAATCGGCAGACAGAACAGAAAACAAAGGAGCACCAGATCAACTGAAATGAACACAAAGTATAAGATCAAGCACTTCGGCCACATCAAGAGACACAACAGCCTGGAGAGGCTGATAGTAGAAGACACAGTGCCAGGCAAGACAGAAAAGGGACGACCTGGTCGCAGGTTGACTCAGGACATCACGGAAAGTCTGAATATGTCACTACAAGACCCCGGTCAACTTACGCAAGACCATGTAGTATTCAGGGAGACTATGAGAGGGAGAACGTTCTGGAAAGGACAGGTCACATGAATGAAAGAGTAAGAGCAAGGCATTTTAAAATCGTTTGTTATATGAAAAGTACAGTAAAATAATGGAAATATATATACTTGAGATAAAAGTTGAAGAGAAAATAAACACAGTCCAGAATGATGGACGACATAAAGAGATGAATGGGTTCAGCTTGGCCGAGTGGGTTGTGAAAGAAAAGGGCAGAGCAAGCTGGAGATCCTTGATTCTCCGGGGATGTGGCACAAGATGATGGTTATTATTAAAGCTAAAGAGAGAGATGGGTGAGAAATGAGCTACATTGTCATACTCGTTTAGACTAAGACAGGCCGGTATTATACAGGTCGGTATTAGACAGGCCGGTATTACGAGTAGACAGGCCGGTATTAGACAGGCCGGTATTACACAGGGGAGTGTTAGACAGGCTGATATTAGACAGGCCGATATTAGACAGGCTGGTATTAGCCAGGCTTGTGTTAGACAGGCCGATATTAGACAGGCTGGTATTAGCCAGGCTTGTGTTAGACAGGCCGATATTAGACAGGCCGATGTTAGACAGGCTTGTGTTAGACAGGCCGATATTAGACAGGCCGATGTTAGACAGGCTGATATTAGACAGGCCGATGTTAGACAGGCTGATTTTAGACAGACCGGTATTAGACACGCTGATATTAGACAGGCCGGTATTAGACAGGCCGGTGTTAGACAGGCCGGTATTAGACAGGCTGGTGTTAGACAGGCCGATATTAGACAGGCCGATATTAGACAGGCTGATATTAGACAGATCGGTATTAGACAGGCTGATATTAGACAGGCCGGTGTTAGACAGGTCGGTATTAGACAGGCTGATATTAGACAGGCCGGTGTTAGACAGGCCGGTATTAGACAGGCTGATATTAGACAGGCCAGCATTAGACAGGCTGGTATTAAACAGGCTGATATTAGACAGGCTGATATTAGACAGGCTGGTATTAGACAGGCTGATATTAGACGGGCCAGTATTAGACAGGCTGATATTAGACAGGCTGATATTAGACAGGCTGATATTAAACGGGCCAGTATTAGACAGGCTGATATTAGACAGGCTGATATTAAACAGGCTGGTATTAGACAGGCTGATATTAGACGGGCCAGTATTAGAGAGGCTGATATTAAACAGGCTGATATTAGACAGGCTGATATTAGACAGGTAGTAGTGCGGTGTGATGTAGTGTAGCATAGTGTGATGTAATGTAGCGCAGTGTGATATAGTGTAATACAGTATGACGTAGTGTGGTACAGTGTGATGTAGTGTAGCACAGTGTGATGTAGTATAGTAAAGTGTGATGTAATGTGGTACAGTGTGATGTAGTGTAGCACAGTTTGATGTAGTATAGTACAGTGTGATTTATTGTAGCACAATGTGATTTAGTGTAGCACAATGTGATGTAGTGTAGCACAGTGTGATGTAGTATAGTAAAGTGTGATGTAATGTAGTACACTGTGATGTAGTGTAACACAGTTTGATGTAGTATAGTACAGTGTGATGTAGTGTAGCATAGTGTGATGTAATATAGCGCAGTGTGATATAGTGTAATACAGTATGATGTAGTGTGGTACAGTGTGATCTAGTGTGGTACAGTGTGATGTAGTGTAGCACAGTGTGATGTAGTATAGTACAGTATGATGTAGTGTGGTACAGTGTGATCTAGTGTGGTACAGTGTGATGTAGTGTGGTACAGTGTGATGTAGTATAGTACAGTATGATGTAGTGTGGTACAGTGTGATGTAGTGTGGTACAGTGTGATGTAGTATAGTACAGTATGATGTAGTGTGGTACAGTGTGATGTAGTGTAGCACAGTGTAATGTAATGCACCACAGTGTGATGTAATGTAGTACATTGTGATGTAGTATAGCACAGTGTGATGTAGTATAGTACAGTATGATGTAGTGTAGCACAGTGTGATGTAATGTAACACAGTGTGATGTAGTGTAGCATAATGTGATAAAGTATAGTACAGTGTGACGTGTTGTAGCACAGTGTGACGTGTTGTAGCACAGTGTGACGTGTTGTAGCACAGTGTGACGTGTTGTAGCACAGTGTGACGTGTTGTAGCACAGTGTGATGTGGTATAGTGCAGGTGTTACTCCAGCCTTAGCTCTGATGTCACTTCAAGCATGGTCTGTGACACAGAATTACTTTACAAAGACAAACTTAACAAACAACCAGGCCGTTCTAAGCTTGTAGCCAGTGTTCTATACAGGACACAATCTGATTCATTTTACGATGACACTACGCTTAGTTATGTCTGCATTACAAGTCCTCTATGGATGATTATGTCTGTATTACAGGTCCTTTATGGATGGTTATGTTTGCATTACAGGTCCTCTACGGACTTTATGCCTATTTTCAGTAGATTTTCAAAAATTCTATGCGGGGTTATGTCTGCTTTCAATAGATTTTCTTAAATTATGTGTGGGATATGTCTGCTTTTAGTAGATTTTCTTAAATTTTCTGCGGTGTTATGTCTGCTTTCAATAGATCGTCTTAAATTATGTTTGGGATTATATCTGCTTTCAACAGATTTTCTTAAATTATGTGTGGGATATGTCTGCTTTTAGTAGATTTTCTTAAATTTTCTGCGGTGTTATGTCTGCTTTCAATAGATCGTCTTAAATTATGTTTGGGATTATATCTGCTTTCAACAGATTTTCTTAAGTTTTGTGTCGGATTATGTCTGCTTTCAATAGTTTTCTTAAATTATGTATGGGATTATGTCTGCTTTTAAATAGATTTTCCTAAATTTTGTGCGGGGTTATGTCTTCTTTCAATAGATTTTCCTTAGTTTTGTGCCGGATTATGTCTGCTTTCAATAGATTTTCCTAAGTTTTGTGCGGGGTTATGTCTGCCTTGAGTACATTTTCCTACAGGCCCGTGCATTATTACGCCAGCGTTCAGTTTGCGTTTTGTTTATTTCTTTGTTTGTTAATTCATGAACTGTCACGTGGGTGTATGACCTCATTTGAGCGAGGAAATCCATTTGTGGTAACGGGCGGTGTGTAGCCTTCTCTTACGCTTGTCACGTGGCAAAACCGGAGTTATCCGGTGTCGGATGCAGGTATGGCGGGGTTTTTTTTTATTTTAAAGCTGAGTTGATTGTAATGGGCATGAGAAGACAGCTTTACTGTCGACTGGGCAACTCCCACGCTGTACTGTTTGACTGTGAAATATATTCTTATGACAACGTTGAACTGAACTTGGGAGACTTTTTAAAAAAAAAAAGTATACTCAAAAAGTTTAGCTTCGAGCTGTTCGTGGCAAGTACATTTAAATTGTGAACAGGCTATTCTTTGGATTACTTTTAAAAGATTACTTTCTACTACACTTTGAAATCGAATTTGGACCATATTCATAAGATTTTATGGTTTATGGTCTGGGTCGTCATCATAGGGCACCGGGCATGTCTACATGTCTTCAGATCCCCCCACAGTATATCCATCTGCGTCCTGTGGTTGACCTCCCGAGTCTGTTGACCAGTTGTCTCGCATGTCAAGTATGCCTCTAGTTCCTGGCCATGCCCATCTGTATTCCCAGCCGTCTCAGTCGCCATGTAGATTCACTCTGTCTGTCTCTCTGAGCGCGTTAATAATACGAGCTCGATTAAGTGGCTCTCCTTCTTCCATCTGCAATGATGGCACAGCCAGCCAGTCTATCAGCTCTCTCAGGTGCCCATGTGCCCAGGGACATAGATGAAAGTGACTCTGCGAATCGCTGATTTATGCAAGGACTCAAACCACTGCCTCGACCTTCCGGGTCACAGATTTGATAGATTTTATACAAAGATATAAAAAAAAGATATAAAGATATAAAAACGGAAAAATAAAACAGAAAGGAAACAGGACAAAGGAAGACGTAGGAAAAACAAACAGGGTGAGTAGACATAAGAGAAGGCAGACAGGAAGAAAAAAATGATATGGCGATTGCGAGGAATATAAAGATATAAAGATAAAGAAATAGTGGACTGACCAAGTGGCATGGAAGAAGAAACACATACGAATTAATCCGAAACGCTAAAAACTGAACAAGAAGTAAAACTATGATCGCCAACGGCAGATAGTAATGTTAGTTATAGTGTGACTTATCTAGCGTTTGTTGGACGTATTCCGGAACATTATTTTACCATGACAAGTTCAGCTTCCACTCAGCTCTGGCTCGCCATTGAAAAATTAATATTCTTCAATTCTGAATAAGAATCTTTCTCCCGTTCTGTGTGAACTAATCTTCTAATAGCCTTTTTTTTTACCCAAAGTTTTGTGCGGGGTTATGTCTGCCTTGAGTACATTTTCCTACAGGCCCGTGCATTATTACGCCAGCGTTCAGTTTGCGTTTTGTTTATTTCTTTGTTTGTTAATTCGTGAACTGTCACGTGGGTGTATGACCTCATTTGAGCGAGGAAATCCATTTGTGGTAACGGGCGGTGTGTAGCCTTCTCTTACGCTTGTCACGTGGCAAAACCGGAGTTATCCGGTGTCGGATGCAGGTATGGCGGGTTTTTTTTTTTTTAAAGCTGAGTTGATTGTAATGGGCATGAGAAGACAGCTTTACTGTCGACTGGGCAACTCCCACGCTGTACTGTTTGACTGTGAAATTCTTATGACAACGTTGAACTGAACTTGGGAGACTTTTTTAAAAAAAAGTATACTCAAAAAGTTTAGCTTCGAGCTGTTCGTGGCAAGTACATTTAAATTGTGAACAGGCTATTCTTTGGATTACTTTTAAAAGATTACTTTCTACTACACTTTGAAATCGAATTTGGACCATATTCATAAGATTTTATGGTTTATGGTCTGGGTCGTCATCATAGGGCACCGGGCATGTCTACATGTCTTCAGATCCCCCCACAGTATATCCATCTGCGTCCTGTGGTTGACCTCCCGAGTCTGTTGACCAGTTGTCTCGCATGTCAAGTATGCCTCTAGTTCCTGGCCATGCCCATCTGTATTCCCAGCCGTCTCAGTCGCCATGTAGATTCACTCTGTCTGTCTCTCTGAGCGCGTTAATAATACGAGCTCGATTAAGTGGCTCTCCTTCTTCCATCTGCAATGATGGCACAGCCAGCCAGTCTATCAGCTCTCTCAGGTGCCCATGTGCCCAGGGACATAGATGAAAGTGACTCTGCGAATCGCTGATTTATGCAAGGACTCAAACCACTGCCTCGACCTTCCGGGTCACAGATTTGATAGATTTTATACAAAGATATAAAAAAAAGATATAAAGATATAAAAACGGAAAAATAAAACAGAAAGGAAACAGGACAAAGGAAGACGTAGGAAAAACAAACAGGGTGAGTAGACATAAGAGAAGGCAGACAGGAAGAAAAAAATGATATGGCGATTGCGAGGAATATAAAGATATAAAGATAAAGAAATAGTGGACTGACCAAGTGGCATGGAAGAAGAAACACATACGAATTAATCCGAAACGCTAAAAACTGAACAAGAAGTAAAACTATGATCGCCAACGGCAGATAGTAATGTTAGTTATAGTGTGACTTATCTAGCGTTTGTTGGACGTATTCCGGAACATTATTTTACCATGACAAGTTCAGCTTCCACTCAGCTCTGGCTCGCCATTGAAAAATTAATATTCTTCAATTCTGAATAAGAATCTTTCTCCCGTTCTGTGTGAACTAATCTTCTAATAGCCTTTTTTTTTTTACCCAAAGTTTTCCAGGGCTTCTGCGCTGAAACAGAAAGAAAGAAAAAAAAAACATCCAACGCTCAAGCGCTTCCTGCGGTCTCCAGTGTAGAAATGTTCTTGGTTGGCACGCCTAATCAAGTTAGATTATAGACTGGTAGTTCTATCTTCTCTTGCTGTATGTTACGAACTGACTAGTTGGTGGTAGATTTGATTTCTTGTTGTTGTAGGTTACAAACTGACTAGTTGGTGGTAGATTTGATTTCTTGTTGCTGTATGTTACAAACTGAATAGTTGTTGGTAGATTTGATTTCTTGTTGCTGTATGTTACAAACTGACTGGTTGGTGGTAGATTTGATTTCTTGTTGCTGTATGTTACAAACTGACTAGTTGGTGGTAGATTTGGTTTTTTGGTGTTGTAGTTAAGAAACTGACTAGTTGGTGGTAGATTTGATTTCTTGTTGTTTTAGGTTACAAACTGACTAGCTGGTGGTAGATTTGGTTTTTTTGGTGTTATAGTTAAGAAACTGACTAGTTGGTGGTAGATTTGGTTTATTATTGTAGTTTACAAACTGCTTAGATAGTAGTAGATTTTTACAAACTGACAATTTAGCAGTGGATTTAGTATTTTTCTTTACAGTAATTTTTACAAACTGACATTTTAGCACTAAATCTTGTCTATTTCTTTACAGTAATTTTTACAAAATAGCATTTTAGCAGTATTTCTTGTCCCTTTCTTTACAGTAATTTTTACAGACTGACATTTTAGCAGTAGATCTTGTCTCTTTCTTTACAGTATTTTTACAAACTGATATTTGTGGTGTAGATCGTATTCTCCTTCAATATTTTTCCCCATAAAGTTTTGCTGACAAATTTAAAACTGTATTAAACTAGCACGTGTGATGACTTCGATTCATGGACTATTAAACTACTCCATAGGGTATTCCGATTTGTCATCTACTTTGCGAGAAATCTTACTTTCAAATTCTAGGCCCTTGAAGTGAAACTTTCAGAAATGTCTGATATGAATTCTCCTTGAACTTGTGAATTCGTCAGCCAATTAAAACTACCTTGAGGACATCGCACGACCGCTCTAATTTAATCCGTTTTCGACATCGAGGAGTTGGCAACTGGGGGTAAAAAGAGAAGAAAGCGTTGGAGTTCTGACAGAGGGAAAACGTGACTGGAGTTCGGGGAGGAATGCGGAGTCAGTGAATATAGACATGCCAGGCTAGAGTCAGGGAAACAGAGGGAGTCAGGGAATATAGACGTTACATGCTAGAGTCAGGGAAACAGAGGGAGTCAGTGAATACAGACATTACATGCTAGAGTCAGGGAAACAGAGGGAGTCAGTGAATACAGACATTACATGCTAGAGTCAGGGAAACAGAGGGAGTCAGTGAATACAGACATTACATGCTAGAGTCAGGGAAACAGAGGGAGTCAGTGAATACAGACATTACATGCTAGAGTCATGGAAACAGAGAGAGTCAGTGAATACAGACATTACATGCTAGAGTCATGGAAACAGAAGGAGTCAGGGATTACAGACATGACAGACTAAAGTCAGGGAAACAGAAGGAGTCAGTGAATACACAAATTACATGCTAGAATAAGGGACTGCAGACATGACATGCAAGAGTCAGTGAAACAGAGGGAGTCAGGGAATACATACATAACAGGCTAGAGTCGTGGAATCAGAGGGAGTCAGAAAAAAGTTTTAGATGACAGATATGCATGTGTCTTATACATATATGTAATGGCAGAGACGACAAACACTAAATATAAGACAAGAAGACAATTGAGGACAAACAGAAAAACAGGGAAGAATAGAGAACTAATGAAGAATGTAAAAATTAAAATTAATTTTTTAAAATATTTTCCACCCTTCCCCCCAAAATAAAAAACAAATAATAATAAGACAGGAAGACAGTGATTAGATTCAGGTATAAACTAAACAAATAATAATAAGACAGGAAGACAGTGATTAGACTCAGGTATAAACTAAACAAATAATAATAAGACAGGAAGACAGTGATTAGACTCAGGTATAAACTAAACAAATAATAATTATACAGGAAGACAGTGATTAGACTAAGGTATTCATTCATTCATTTGCATGTCCCTTGCGGAACTTTTCCTCTCTAACGCCTCTCCTGTAAACCTCTGGGTTGTGAGCAAGACGGCCTGCTGCTGATTCATCCATTTGCAGATCATCAACGATGTCTTGCAGCCATCTTCGACTTGGTCATCCTCTCTTTCTTTTTCCCATTATGTACCCTTCCAAAACAGTCTTCTCTTAATTATTATGACGTTTAATGTGTCCAAAATATTATATTTTCTTTGTTTAATACTCTTTACTAGCCAGCTATCTTTAATAAATTTCTCGTAGTATGGATATATTTGTTCATTTTTTTTTTGTTGTCCATGATGTTTGAAGAACTCTTCTGTAGCATTTACATTCAAAGGCATTTATGTGTTTCTCAGCTGTTTTGTTAAGTGTCCAGATCTCACAGGCATATGTTGCGATAGGAAAGATGCATGCCCTTTAAAAATCTTATTTTTGTGGTTCTGTCTGCTCCTCTCTACAGCTTCTTTAGTTGTCTTACTTTCTGAAGAGCGATAGATGTCCTCCTTTCAGGTATAAGCTAAACAAATAATAATAAGACTTGAAAACGGTCACTAGATTCAGGTATAATGTAAAACAAATAATAAAACAAGAAAGCGACTAGACTCATGTATAAGCTAAACAAGCTATAGCTGAGGGTCCCACACAAATTCTGATCTAGATTTTTAATAGTGGGACTTGAAGCTTTATATAGCTTCGGGCGATGGCAAGTAGACCAGTGTTCTGGATCTCGACCCAAATTAAGGTGCAGGGGGTGGGGGGCAGGGGCAGAGGTAAGTTATGGGGAAGATGTTATATCTCACACTTTTTTAAAAATTAACTTTCAGTATTTTTAATTTTTTTTTAAATGTGTCGAAGACCGCTTGCCATTGCAGGTTCGGGATCACGTTTACAAAGGTTGGCAGCTACTGGTGTAGGTACTCAGGAAAAGAAACAAGAAGACAGACAATGAATATAAACGAGAAGATAGTCGGGAAAGACAGACATGGAAGATGGGACAATTAAGTCTTGCCGTGAAGGAAGACAGTGAAGGGAATCGAGAAATACAGACAGGGAAGACAGCCTGGAAAGACAGGAAAATAAAACAGTAGGGAAATACAAGAAAGGAAGACTTTGGAAAGACAGACAGGGTGGATTGACATCAAACAGCAAAAATATCCCCAAAAGTGACTTTGTGAATAAAGAAACAAACAAAGATGAAAGTGTGGAGAAGCATGTGGAAAGTTAGAGAAATAGCACTAAGAGAGGAGAGAACAACAGAATAAATTAAGTTGCAGGGAAAAAAACCGGGGACTATAAAATACGAAAACATAAGAAGATGAAGATATAGCGGGGGAGAAAGAGAGAAAGAGAGAGAGAGGGAGAGAGAGAGAGAAAGGACCGTGGAAGCACAGCACTTATTAATCCACATCTGTAGGCCGAACACGTACGCCGGCCATTGTTGACACACAATCCGCCCCATCCTATCATATTAGCGTGCACTGCACCGTGAGCACGACTATGCGTATTTGAACAGAGGCCTTCCACTCACGCACAAACACGCACGCGTGTGTACAAGCGTTAATAGACAGGGCCTATTGGAAGCATAATGGCTGGTCAGGTGATTCTAACAGCTGTAGGTGACAGACAACCATGTTTTATGTTAGAATTCTTCATGTTCATCTTTGTCTCTCTTCAGTCAGGTGATTCTAACAGCTGTAGGTGACAGACAGCCATGTTTTATGTTAGAATTCTTCATGTTCATCTTTGTCTCTCTTCAGTCAGGTGATTCTAACAGCTGTAGGTGACAAACAGCCATGTTTTATGTTAGAATTCTTCATGTTCATCTTTGTCTCTCTTCAGTCAGGTGATTCTAACAGCAGTAGGTGACAAACAGCCATGTTTTATGTTAGAATTCTTCATGTTCATCTTTGTCTCTCTTCAGTCAGGTGATTCTAACAGCAGTAGGTGACAAACAGCCATGTTTTATGTTAGAATTTTTCATGTTCATCTTTGTCTCTCTTCAGTCAGGTGATTCTAACAGCAGTAGGTGACAAACAGCCATGTTTTATGTTAGAATTCCTCATGTTCATCTTTGTCTCTCGTCAGTCAGGTGATTTTCACTGCTGCATCTCCTTTTTGTTGTAGTTTAACGTGTTCATGTTTGTCTCTGTTCAGTCTAGTGATGTAGATAGATGTAAGTGATTTAGACAGTAACTGCCTTGCTATAACTTCCCGTGTTCGCATATGTCTCTTTAAATTTGTGTTCTGTGACACTGAATTAGATTTAGACGAAAAGGTATAATACAGTTTTATCAAAACAATTAGACAGATGTTTTTTTTTTTAAATGGAAAGTTAGCAATAAACTTTTTTCCCCTGGCTGCTCGTAATCTCTAGTTCATGCACTCCACGCTTGGCTGCTTCTCAAACTCCTCATATTTCCTCTTCCGTCTGTGGCCACAGTCTGTGTCCAGTTTCTTCACAGAGCGGACTTTCTTTCGGAGTTCGTTTTGTCGCTTCTGTTGTCCTTGACAAATTCTTTTTTTTTGGGGGGGGGGGGAGGGGGTGGGGTGCGAAATATTGGGTTTTTGTTTTTTGGTGTTTTTCATAATCACTTCATTATTCTTATTTCTTATTGCAAACTTTCCTTCTTTCCGCTCTCTCTCTATTTTCGTAAGACTACACCATACATCTCTTTCTAAGTCTTCTATACTAGGACTAGTATTACCGAAGCCACTATCACAGCTACCACGCTTCTATTGCTAGAGCTTCTGTACGACAGTTAGCCGAGGGCCAAGGGAACAGTGGCCGACCAAGAACAACCTTGCCAACAACCTTGTTGATTTTCCGGAGTGAAAAGCACATATACAGACGGGGCATTGCTCACTGGCAGGCTGCAGACCGTGAGAAGTGGAGGTACCATGAAGCAGTAAATAATGTTGATATGTTTGGTAGAGGAGTGTCCATGCTTCTTATCATCAAACTTTTTAGAGACAGCTATGGGAGGTTTGCTGTTCTTATTCTTGGTATATTCTTTTTAAGTAACTCTGGAATAACCTATATCAATATACACGAAATCACTGCAGTAAAGCTGTGATAACGAAATGCTAAAGCTATTTAAAGCAAAATTAGGAACAACTTTATTAATTAACGAGAAAACATTTGTAACGCTTCGATTAATCATGCAAAAAATGCAGGACAAAGAAATTGGGAAACAAAGGGAAAAATAAATAACGGGGTTCTGAAATACCAGTATTACAGGTGGGGAAAGAGTAGAGCTTAGTATAGAGTGAATATGAATGTGGAAAAAGGAAATGTGTAGCTGAATTTCAAGTTCAAACCGTGTGGTTTCAGTTTCCCATATTCATGAATATATTCTCAAGTACCAGGCGGGTTCTGACATCAGAATGATATTGTTTAATGACTGTTACTAGAAAATTAGATTTGCCTCCAAGGTTAGGGTCGTTGAAGTATTTTGGAGAGACTGGTCTCAGACTAAGTGACCCATGAAGAAACATCTTTATGACATCTCTCACCATGCATTCCTAAGCCAGTCTCTAGTTATTTTAATGGCCCCAAACGTAGAGGTAAATCTGATTTTCTACTAAAAACCACAGCGTCAATGTGATGGTAGAAGCCGCCTGGCTTTTGAGAACCGCTAAATTCAGGAATATGGGAAGCTGTAACCACGCGATGTTAACTCACATTTCAGCTACGCTTAACACTGCATTTGTCTACATTCATATTTCCTCTCTGCTAAGTTCTACTCTTTCCTCACCTGTAACATATTTCATAACCCTCACTGTACTAGATTACAAACTCTCTACCCCAGCTATATTCATCTAAATCGGGCCACAGTTTTCTCCGCTAGATTACCTCACTGCATCCCTCTATCTCCCCTTTTCCTTTCAGCTTCTCCTGCCCCCTCTTTACAACCAACCTACCACACATTCCAAATCTTCATTCAAAACAAAACAAAAAAAGAGAGAGAGAGAGAGAGAAAGAGAGAGAGAAACATTCACAATATCACAAGAACTGCTGACGCAACTTCCTGCACGTTGCAGTTAAGTGCTGCTTTTTTTCAGTCTTTTTTCGAACTGTTTCCATTCTTATTTGTTATATATCACTGATGTGAATTTTTAAAAAAATGTTTTCCTTTCGTATTTCTTTGTCCTGTATGTTTTTGTATGATAAAAGTGTAAACTAAAACGTTACAAATGTGTGCTTGTTAATTAATAAAGCTGTTCCTAGTTTCTGTTTTAAACGGTTTTAACATTTTATTTTTCTTTCTGTAGTTTCTGTCTTTTCTATTTTGTGTGCTGTTGCCTGTCGTGGGCAGTTTGATTGACAACCGATCTAAGGCAGGTCATGTGGTCTGGTGTATTGTCACACTAAGGCACGTTATGTGGTCTGGTGTAAATTGTAACACTAAGGCAGGTCATGTGGTCTGGTATATATTTAACACTAAGGCAGGTCATGTGGTCTGGTATATATTGTAACACTAAGGCAGGTCATGTGGTCTGGTATATATTGTAACACTAAGGCAGGTCATGTGGTCTGGTGTATATTGTCACACTAAAGCAGGTCATGTGGTCTGGTGTATATTGTCACACTAAGAAAGCAGGTCATGTGGTCTGGTTTATTGTCACACCGACCCCTTTTCAAGAGTCCTTACTCCTTCTGACAATCTTTTTTTCTATGCTACTCTAGAACTAGTCCTAGCAGACCTTATTGACACCTCGGGGACATGTTGTTAGTGGCCACATTTCCCTTGAACTGGCGGCGCTCTTGAGAGTGACAGCGTCATGCCAGGCCGGCCTTGTATTCCCAACTCCAGGATGAGCCAGGTACCAGTATCCACAGCCTGGATGACTGACCTCTTGGTGAACATGAACCACTGACCTCTTGCTGAACTTGAACCACAGACCTCTTGCTGAACTTTGACCTCTTGCTGAACTTGAACCACAGACCTTTTGCTGAACTTTGACCTCTTGCTGAACTTGAACCACAGACCTTTTGCTGAACTTTGACCTCTTGCTGAACTTGAACCACTGACCTCTTGCTGAACTTTGACCTCTTGCTGAACTTGAACCACTGACCTCTTGCCGAACTCGAACCACTGACCTCTTGCCGAACTCGAACCACTGACCTCTTGATAAACTTGTACCACTGACCTTCTCATGAGAGAACCACCAACACCACTGAGTTAAGCGGGCATCCCCTCTCTTTGTCTGGTTCCTGATATATTGAGGCAGCCCGCACGTGCCGGACACGTGGTCTGAAGGACAACAAACATTTGAATTTTTGTTTGTCTGTCGTCCTCTTTGCTCAACTTATCCACAGCGTATAAAATTATGCAAATCCTGGCAGTGGCAGCTCTCTCACTAACTCACTCACTCACTCTGAACTTTTCAGTGCTCAAGACACATGGGGGCTTCCGCAAAGGTTTTCCACCAACGCCTGTTTTCCCCTTTGTGCTTCCCTGTTGCTCAATATCCTCTCTGTTGTCGTTCTCTATTTCTCCTTGGGTCTGCCCTAGCTCCTGTCCCCCCTCTGGTGTCCGTGTCAGTGTTATATTTGGTAATGAGTCACCAGTTATCAGAGCAAATGCACCAGTCACCGTCAGCGTCTTTCCTTTATGATCGAAGTCAATGACAGTTCAGTACAGGTAAACATGTTAAGAAAAACAGGTGACAAAAAAAGGAAAGAGCCGTTTCTAGTCTTCACGTGTTTTTCGTTGGCATTATAATATCTTCGACTGAGAAAAAGTTCAATATAAAAGCTGAGACACCATTTCTTCTAGAAGCTGAAAACTGGCTGAACAGATCTGTGTGATTTCTGCAAAGAGCAACAAACACCTCACCATATTCTCCACAGTTGGCAGCCACGCAACCCACTCAAGTAAAGAACATGCCCAAGTCCAAACCCGCTAATAGAGAAGCTCTTAGGCCAGGCTGAAAACCAAAGACGAACTGCCACACCTGTTAGACAGACTTGGATCTTTGTCTGTGCGAACGACGGTAAAAAAAATATTTCTCTTCTGAAGTTTATAATATTAATGTCATTTTCATGTAGAGTTCTTCTTTTTTTTTCTATCTGTCCTTCCGTCCGTCTTTTCGGAAGTTGCCCCCTCTCTAGAATTAAAAACAGTGTAACAAATCCCGCCCCTCATGCTGAGATGTAATCATTTGTAGCACACTTGTTACCATGCAAGATGAGAAAGAAATTACAAGCAGCAGAGATCTGATTTTGGAGAAAGATGTAACAAATATTTTATGTGGCCAGAGAAACAAATAAAGAGAAATTTCAGAACAAGGAAAACTTGTCCAAATAACAAGAAAAAGAGAGTACAAATTTCTTGGACTTGTCATGAGAAGACAGAAGTTGGGCTTGTCATGAGAAGACAGAAATTGGACATGTCATGAGAAGACAGAAATTGGGCTTGTCATGAGAAGACAGAAGTTGGGCTTGTCATGAGAAGACAGAAGTTGGGCATGTCATGAAAAGATAGAATCTGGACATGTCATGAGAAGACAGAAATTGGGCTTGTCATGATAAGACAGAATCTGGACTTGTCATGAGAAGACAGAATCTGGACTTGTCATGAGAAGACAAAATCTGGGCTTGTCATGAGAAGACAGAAGTTGGGCATGTCATGAAAAGATAGAATCTGGACATGTCATGAGAAGACAGAAATTGGGCTTGTCATGAAAAGACAGAATCTGGACTGGTCATGAGAAGACAGAATCTGGACTTGTCATGAGAAGACAAAATCTGAGCTTGTCATGAGAAGACAGAAGTTGGGCATGTCATGAAAAGATAGAATCTGGACATGTCATGAGAAGACAGAAGTTGGGCTTGTCATGATAAGACAGAATCTGGACTTGTCATGAGAAGACAGAATCTGGACTTGTCATGAGAAGACAAAAGTTGGGCATGTCATGATAAGACAGAATCTGGACTTGTCATGAGAAGACAGAAGTTGGGCATGTCATGATAAGACAGAATCTGGACATGTCATGAGAAGACAGAAGTTGGGCATGTCATGATAAGACAGAATCTGGACATGTCGTAAAAAGACAAAAATTAGTAATGGCTAAAAAATTCAGAGGGAACAGAATAAGTGAAGGCCCATTAGGAGAGAAAAAAAAACTGAATGGACTGACAGAATCGAACGGAGAAAAGCACATGAATTGATTGGAAACATCAAAGACAGCACTAGATGAATAAACGTGATCGTCAACGCTGTTCAGCACCGCACGCCAGGAATGGATGCACCTCCCTCTTACAAAAGGAGGTCTCCTCTTTGATCTTCTAGCAACAAAAATTGCTTTAGGAATTTATCAGAAGGGAAAAAAAGGCCTTAAAACTGTCACTATGATGCAGAGACATAACGGTTTGCTAATGATAATTATACATACAATACAAACATTTTGATACAAAAACTATATTTTTAAACGATAGCGATGGTGTAGCGAAGTGGTCAGTACATATGTTTCTCACGTTGCTGACTGGGAGTT
Organism: Achatina immaculata; assembly: GCA_009760885.1. Taxonomy (NCBI): domain Eukaryota; kingdom Metazoa; phylum Mollusca; class Gastropoda; order Stylommatophora; family Achatinidae; genus Lissachatina; species Lissachatina immaculata. The sequence continues at coordinate 30,405,065 of CM019710.1, read as the reverse complement.
GAAGTCCCGTCAGAGACTCTCCAAGCAAATCGGATGCCATCTGGATGTCCTCGGGTCACTGCACTCGTTTCCCCATCAGAAAGTACCCTGGTCAGTTTCGCAAAAGGGCGGTTTTTTTTTTCTGGACCTACGGGCACCTGAGTTCACAGAGCCTCAAAATAAGAACACCTGACACTCTCCTAGGAAAACTTAGGCAGCAAGGCCAGGTGCTGGCATCCCTTACTTCAAATGCTGTAGTGGCCTAGAAATGTGAAGGCACTAACACCTCACACCACGTTACAACATGCAAATGCTACAGGATATAGATGCTCTTGAAGTTCCTTGAAAAGGCAGGCAGTGAAGGGAATCGAGAAATACAGGCAGTGAAGGGAATCGAGAAATACAGGTAGTGAAAGGAATCGAGAAATACAGTCAGTGAAAGGAATCGAGAAATACAGACAGTGAAAGGAATCGAGAAATACAGGCAGTGAAAGGAATCGAGAAATACAGTCTATGAAGACAGTCTGGGGAGACGGGAAAATAAAACAGAAGGGAAATAGGACAAAGGAAAACTTCAGAAAAACAAACAGGGTGGGTAGTCATAGGAGAAAGCAGACAGGAATAAAAAAAAATGATATGGCGAATGCGAGGAATAACGACTAAAAAAAAAAAAGAAGAAAAGCGAAAAAAGATGCTGTCCTGGTTCGATAGATTACTACATAAGATGTTCTGAAAGTGAAAAAGTTGGACATCTGTAGAAAGTGTGCTGAAACTGAAAAAGTTAGACATCTATAAAAGGTGTGCTAAAAATGAAAAAGTTAGACATCTATAGAAAGTGTGCTGAAACTGAAAAAGTTAGACATCTATAGAAGGTATGCTAAAACTTAAAAAGTTAGACATCTATAGAAGATATGCTAAAACTGAAAAAGTTAGACATCTATAGAAGGTGTGTTAAAACTGAAAAAGTTAGACATCTATAGAAGGTGTGCTAAAACTGAAAAAGTTAGACATCTATAGAAGGTGTGCTAAAACTGAAAAAGTTAGACATCTATAGAAGGTGTTCTGAAACTGAAAAAGTTAGACATCTATAGAAGGTGTGCTGAAACTGAAAAAGTTAGATATCTATAGAAGGTGTGCTAAAACTGAAACAGTTAGACATCTATAGACGGTGTGCTAAAACTGAAAAAGTTAGACATCTATAGAAGGTGTGCTGAAACTGAAAAAGTTGGATATTTATAGAAGGTGTTCTGAAACTGAAAAAGTTCGACATCTATAGAAGGTGTTCTGAAACTGAAAAAGTTAGACATCTATAGAAGGTGTGCTGAAAATGAAAAAGTTAGATATCTATAGAAGGTGTGCTAAAACTGAAACAGTTAGCCATCTATAGAAGGTGTGCTAAAACTGAAAAAGTTAGACATCTATAAAAGGTGTGTTAAAACTGAAAAAGTTAGATATCTATAGAAGGTGTGCTAAAACTGGAAAAGTTCGACATCTATAGAAGGTATGTTAAAACTGAAAACGTTAGACATCTATAAAAGGTGTGCTGAAACTGAAAAAGTTGGATATTTATAGAAGGTGTTCTGAAACTGAAAAAGGTGGACATCTATAGAAGGTGCTCTGAAACTGAAAAAGTTCGACATCTATAGAAGGTGTGCTGAAACTGAAAATGTTAGCCATCTATAGAAGGTGTGCTGAAATTGGAAAAATTTGACATCTATAAAAGGTGTACTGAAACTGGGAAAGTTGGACATCTATAGAAGATGTGCTAAAACTGAAAAAGTTGGACATCTATAGAAAATGTGCTAAAACTGAAAAAGTGAAGGCCCATTAGGAGAGGAAAAAAAACTGAATGGACTGACAGAATCGAACGGAGAAAAGCACATGAATTGATTGGAAACATCAAAGACAGCACTAGATGAATAAACGTGATCGTCAACGCTGTTCAGCACCGCACGCCAGGAATGGATGCACCTCCCTCTTACAAAAGGAGGTCTCCTCTTTGATCTTCTAGCAACAAAAATTGCTTTAGGAATTTATCAGAAGGGGAAAAAAAAGGCCTTAAAACTGTCACTATGATGCAGAGACATAACGGTTTGCTAATGATAATTATACATACAATACAAACATTTTGATACAAAAACTATATTTTTAAACGATAGCGATGGTGTAGCGAAGTGGTCAGTACATATGTTTCTCACGTTGCTGACTGGGAGTTGAAGTCCCGTCAGAGACTCTCCAAGCAAATCGGATGCCATCTGGATGTCCTCGGGTCACTGCACTCGTTTCCCCATCAGAAAGTACCCTGGTCAGTTTCGCAAAAGGGCGGTTTTTTTTTTCTGGACCTACGGGCACCTGAGTTCACAGAGCCTCAAAATAAGAACACCTGACACTCTCCTAGGAAAACTTAGGCAGCAAGGCCAAGTGCTGGCATCCCTTACTTCAAATGCTGTAGTGGCCTAGAAATGTGAAGGCACTAACACCTCACACCACGTTACAACATGCAAATGCTACAGGATATAGATGCTCTTGAAGTTCCTTGAAAAGGCAGGCAGTGAAGGGAATCGAGAAATACAGGCAGTGAAGGGAATCGAGAAATACAGGTAGTGAAAGGAATCGAGAAATACAGTCAGTGAAAGGAATCGAGAAATACAGACAGTGAAAGGAATCAAGAAATACAGGCAGTGAAAGGAATCGAAAAATACAGTCTAGGAAGACAGTCTGGGGAGACGGGAAAATAAAACAGAAGGGAAATAGGACAAAGGAAAACTTCAGAAAAACAAACAGGGTGAGTAGTCATAGGAGAAAGCAGACAGGAATAACAAAAAATGATATGGCGAATGCGAGGAATAACGACTAAAAAAAAAAAAAGAAGAAAAGCGAAAAAAGATGCTGTCCTGGTTCGATAGATTACTACATAAGATGTTCTGAAAGTGAAAAAGTTGGACATCTGTAGAAAGTGTGCTGAAACTGAAAAAGTTAGACATCTATAGAAGGTATGCTAAAAATGAAAAGGCTGGACATCTATAGAAGGTGTGCTGAAACTGAAAAAGTTAGACATCTATAGAAGGTATGCTAAAACTGAAAAAGTTAGACATTTAAAGAAGGTGTGTTAAAACTGAAAAAGTTAGACATCTATAGAAGGTGTGCTGAAACTGAAAAAGTTGGATATTTATAGAAGGTGTACTGAAACTGAAAAAGTTAGATATCTATAGAAGGTGTGCTAAAACTGAAACAGTTAGACATCTATAGAAGGTGTGCTAAAACTGAAAAAGTTAGACATCTATAGAAGGTGTGTTAAAACTGAAAAAGTTAGACATCTATAGAAGGTGTGCTGAAACTGAAAAAGTTGGATATTTATAGAAGGTGTTCTGAAACTGAAAAAGTTGGACATCTATAAAAGGTGTACTAAAACTGGAAAAGTTAGACATCTATAGAAGGTGTGCTAAAACTGGAAAAGTTCGACATCTATAGAAGGTATGTTAAAACTGAAAACGTTAGACATCTATAAAAGGTGTGCTGAAACTGAAAAAGTTGGATATTTATAGAAGGTGTTCTGAAACTGAAAAAGGTGGACATCTATAGAAGGTGCTCTGAAACTGAAAAAGTTCGACATCTATAGAAGGTGTGCTGAAACTGAAAATGTTAGCCATCTATAGAAGGTGTGCTGAAATTGGAAAAATTTGACATCTATAAAAGGTGTACTGAAACTGGGAAAGTTGGACATCTATAGAAGATGTGCTAAAACTGAAAAAGTTGGACATCTATAGAAAATGTGCTAAAACTGAAAAAGTTGGACATCTATAGAAGATGTGCTAAAACTGAAAAAGTTGGACATCTATAAAAGGTGTACTGAAACTGGAAAAGTTAGACATCTATAGAAGGTGTATTGAAACTGGAAAAGTTACGAAAAAAATGAGCTGGTATGAAGATCTAGAATGGGAGAATGAGCCCTACATCTGCAGCATGAAGGAACTGAGGATGAGCCAAAATAAGATTAGATGATAAGATAAGATAAAATAGGATAAGATAAGATAAAGATAAGTGGGTGGAAGCGACGAACAACGCTACAGGGACAAACAGTTCACGCACCGTACACTGATTACTGGAGTTGGTGGTGGAGCAGATATGGGAATGTCCTGACAGTAGTGACGCTACCTCCTGAGATTACTCGGTCAGTTTTGAAGATTAGGTCAAGTGGTCAAGTGGGCAGAGCCCGGACATGAATTTTAAAAACTACTTCCAGGTTCCCTACCCTACTGATTAATTTTTCTGTTTTCATCTGCTATGGGCCCCTCCATTAACAAATGGGGGTCCTTCCGAGGCCCCGAAGCAAAGCACCGGCTGGAGCTCACTTTCACTTGGTCCGCAGGTGTGATACTGACCACATCACTTGGTCCCAAGGTGTGAAGCTGACCACATCACTAGGTCCCCAGGTGTGATGCTGACTATATCACTTGGTCCCCAAGTGTGATGTTGACTACATCATTAGGTCAGCAGGTGTGATGCTGACAACATAACTAGGTCCCCAAGTGTGATCCTGACAACATCATTTGGTCCCCAGGTGTGATACTGACCATATCACTAGGTCCCCAGGTGTAATGCTGACCACATCACTAGGTCACCAGATGTGACGCTGACCATATCACTAGGTCTCCAAGTGTGATGCTGACCACATTACTTGGTCCCAATGTGTGATGTTGACCACATCATTAGGTCCGCAGGTGTGATGCTGACCACATCACTTGGACCCCAGGTGTGACGCTGATCATATCACTAGGTCCCCAAGTGTGATGTTGACCACATCACTAGGACCCCAAGTGTGATGTTGACCATATCACTAGGTCCCCAAGTCTGATTCTAACCACATTACTTGGTCCCAATGTGTGATGCTGACCACATCACCAGGTCCCCGGGTGTGAAGCTGACCACATCACTAGGTCCCCAGGTCTGAAGCTGACCACATCACTAGGTCCCCGGGTGTGAAGCTGACCACATCACTTGGTCCCGAGGTGTGAAGCTGACCACATCACTAGGTCCCCAGGTGTGAAGCTGACCACATCACTAGGTCCCCGGGTGTGACGCTGACCACATCACTAGGTCCCCAGGTGTGAAGCTGACCACATCACTAGGTCCCCGGGTGTGAAGCTGACCACATCATTAGGTCCTCAGGTGTGAAGCTGACCACATCACTAGGTTCCCAGGTGTGAAGCTGACCACATCACTAGGTCCCCAGGTGTGAAGCTGACCACATCACTTGGTCCCCAGGTGTGAAGCTGACCACATCACTAGGTCCCCAGGTGTGACGCTGACCACATCACTCACCTGTTTCCTTGGCTTTCTGTTTCGTTTATGTCTTAGTGGCGTGAAAGATTTTCTTTCTTTCTTATTTTTCCCCTTCCCCTTTTCCTTCCTCCTCTTCCTTCCCTTCCTCCCTCTCCCTCCCTCACTGGCTTCTCTCCAACTTCCCTCGCTCCCTTCTTTCTTTCTCACATTTTCTTCCACTTATATAAATACAGTCTGATAAAAGATAAAAATTCTTGGGACATGGGGCAGTGGGAAGCCGGCAAACACGCCGGTCTCTAGCCGGGTAATTGGCATCAATCCGGGATTTATGGGCCGGTGCCGGCTGTAAATTCAGGATTACGATAAAACCAGACAATAATATTTCAGGCAGAAATGATTTTTTTTCTTTTTCCTTGGGGCACAGAAGCGATAACTGATTCATCAGACCTGAATGATGGAGTGACAACCAAGTCATGTGAGTAAAAACTGAAGTTTGACACTTTTTTTTCATATAAGATACCGTTGGTTTACCATACTCTTAACAAAATATAGCTACGTAACTTGCTATCGTAGCAGTAACGTGACTGCTGTCAGAATATCTGGTGTCAGTCTGACCATATGCTCCAGTCTAGTGACCAAGTCAGTGCTGCCCCCTTTTGCAGTCTCTGCATTCTGCGGCTGCCTGGTCTATTGGCAGCATCTGTCCTGCCAGAAATGCTACGGCAGTCTGCTAATCTGCTATATAAGGTGGCAAGTCATAGTGATCAATGGACCATATACTTGATGGTTGTATCACAGATGGTTTGTCACGCCAGGTATTGGGTCGATGTGGGGGAGACAAGCGCCTACTACATAAAACTTCTTCAACGTTCAGTTCCATATGTTCAGCCGTCACGACTATGAGCAGGTTGCCTTCACCAATACAGTCATCAGCAGGAGGTGTTCATACATGTTCCTCAGTTTTCTATCCATGTTATTTTATTGGGACCATATATGAGTTCTTTACTCTCCACACACAGTACAGTTAGTACTTAACTCTCAATACACAGTACAGTGAGTACTTAACTCTCCATACACAGTACAGTGAGTACTTAACTCTCTACAGACAGTACAGTGAGTACTTAACTCTCCATACACAGTACAGTGGGTACTTAACTCTCCATACACAGTACAGTGGGTACTTAACTCTCTGTACACAGTACAGTGAGTACTTAACTCTCCATACACAGTACAGTGGGTACTTAACTCTCTATACACAGTACAGTGAGTACTTAACTCTCCATACACAGTACAGTTCTTGACCCTCCATACACAGTACAGTGAGTGCTTAACTCTCCATACACAGTAAAGTGAGTTCTTGACCCTCCATACACAGTACAGTGGGTACTTAACTCTCCATACACAGTACAGTGGGTACTTAAATCTCCATACACAGTACAGTTCTTGACTCTCCATACACAGTACAGTTCTTGACTCTCCATACACACTAAAGTGAGTTCTTGACTCTCCATACACAGTACAGTTTTGCAGAATGGCTTTTGGAGTTTGGAGAACGTTTTGATACATGAAAGAAGAATTCAGTCGGACTCTCTATACAACCACACACTCTCAGCAGCATAAGCTCTCTTTCACATACATACACTTTCGCATAAGCCCTTTCTCACACACACATACACATTCACATAAGCTCTCTCTCTCACACATACACTTTCACATAAGCCCTATCACATACACACTTTCTCTTAAGCTCATTCTCACACTATTAAAATCTCGGCAGTAAAAATACTATTTAGTGATTTTGTTTTCCATAAACTCTCTCATATACATACTTTCACATAAGCTCTCCCACATACACTTCACATAAGCTCTCTCATATACACTTTTACATAAAATCTCTCACATACATACTCTCATCCTCTCAGTAGCATAAACACTCTCACGTACACAATCTCACTCTGTAGCATAAACACTCTCATATCCACGCTCTCACCCTCTCTGTAACATAAACACTCTCACACACGCGCTCAGATATGCTGTGGTTCATGTACTCCAACTCATACACTCTTACACATCATCTTTCCCGCAGAAAACAAAACAAAACACGAACACACACAAATCATCAATTGAAATGTCCCTTATTTCCACATAACGTGAAAATCACACGTCTCCTTTCGCGCATATCACTGACCAAAAAAAAAAACAAACCAAATAATCCACAGAAAAGATTTGAAAACGAAGTTATCCGTAGCTGCCACAAAATTCCCTACATTTTCCACGTCCCGTATCCAGCGACGGCTACAGATCCGGGACACAAACCATGAGCCACAGAGACAGTAAATCTGATTTTGTAGATGGGCAATCGCTACCGGAAACTCTCCTCTTTACAGCGCTGTCTAGCGGGTGACGGAAAGTGTAACAAGGGTATCATTTACGGAAGCTAGGAGAACTAACTTGATTCATCAATATTCTTTAGCTCACTAAGTCGCCTCATCAATATTCTTTGCAGCGAGACATACGTTTTACGCAAGGATTTTCATTTATCATCCAATTATCGCCCTTCGCTCGACGCATGTTTTTGTATATGATTAGCAATTCCAAGAATTGTGTATACACTTTCTATACTTCATGAATGTCTGCAGGGCGAGAATAGGTTAACTAAACAGCTGTCGGTGTTATAACAGACAGAAAGACTATTCACGCAAAAGTCAGTTGAGTGTGTAAAGTATGACATTGGAGTGATTAAAATTAAGTGGTTAAAGTTAGAAAAAAAAAGAAGAAAAGAAGGCTATCGGTTCTCTCTCTCTCTCTCTCTCTCTCTCTCTCTCTCTCTCTCTCTGTGTGAGTGAGTGTGTGTGTATGAATGAGTGTGTGTGTGTGTGTGTTTTCTGCTAAAAATGAACAACATTTTTATGAACTCATAATCAGGTAAGATTCTCTTAGTAAAGTACCAGAACACAGTAAAGTGAGTACTTAACTCTCCATACACAGTAAAGTGAGTTCTTGACTCTCCATACACAGTACAGTGGGTACTTAACTCTCCATACACAATAAAGTGAGTACTTAGCTCTCCATACACAGTACAGTTCTTGACTCTCCATACACAGTACAGTTCTTGACTCTCCATACACACTAAAGTGAGTTCTTGACTCTCCATACACAGTACAGTTTTGCAGAATGGCTTTTGGAGTTTGGAGAACGTTTTGATACATGAAAGAAGAATTCAGTCGGACTCTCTATACAACCACACACTCTCAGCAGCATAAGCTCTCTTTCACATACATACACTTTCGCATAAGCCCTTTCTCACACACACATACACATTCACATAAGCTCTCTCTCTCACACATACACTTTCACATAAGCCCTATCACATACACACTTTCTCTTAAGCTCATTCTCACACTATTAAAATCTCGGCAGTAAAAATACTATTTAGTGATTTTGTTTTCCATAAACTCTCTCATATACATACTTTCACATAAGCTCTCCCACATACACTTCACATAAGCTCTCTCATATACACTTTTACATAAAATCTCTCACATACATACTCTCATCCTCTCAGTAGCATAAACACTCTCACGTACACAATCTCACTCTGTAGCATAAACACTCTCATATCCACGCTCTCACCCTCTCTGTAACATAAACACTCTCACACACGCGCTCAGATATGCTGTGGTTCATGTACTCCAACTCATACACTCTTACACATCATCTTTCCCGCAGAAAACAAAACAAAACACGAACACACACAAATCATCAATTGAAATGTCCCTTATTTCCACATAACGTGAAAATCACACGTCTCCTTTCGCGCATATCACTGACCAAAAAAAAAAACAAACCAAAAATCCACAGAAAAGATTTGAAAACGAAGTTATCCGTAGCTGCCACAAAATTCCCTACATTTTCCACGTCCCGTATCCAGCGACGGCTACAGATCCGGGACACAAACCATGAGCCACAGAGACAGTAAATCTGATTTTGTAGATGGGCAATCGCTACCGGAAACTCTCCTCTTTACAGCGCTGTCTAGCGGGTGACGGAAAGTGTAACAAGGGTATCATTTACGGAAGCTAGGAGAACTAACTTGATTCATCAATATTCTTTAGCTCACTAAGTCGCCTCATCAATATTCTTTGCAGCGAGACATACGTTTTACGCAAGGATTTTCATTTATCATCCAATTATCGCCCTTCGCTCGACGCATGTTTTTGTATATGATTAGCAATTCCAAGAATTGTGTATACACTTTCTATACTTCATGAATGTCTGCAGGGCGAGAATAGGTTAACTAAACAGCTGTCGGTGTTATAACAGACAGAAAGACTATTCACGCAAAAGTCAGTTGCGTGTGTAAAGTATGACATTGGAGTGATTAAAATTAAGTGGTTAAAGTTAGAAAAAAAAAGAAGAAAAGAAGGCTATCGGTTCTCTCTCTCTCTCTCTCTCTCTCTCTCTCTCTCTCTCTCTCTGTGAGTGAGTGTGTGTGTATGAATGAGTGTGTGTGTGTGTGTGTTTTCTGCTAAAAATGAACAACATTTTTATGAACTCATAATCAGGTAAGATTCTCTTAGTAAAGTACCAGAACACAGAAAATGTCTGGGACGGTAAGACCTCATAGAAGATCATAGGGAAGGTAAGACCTCATAGAAGATCATAGGGAAGGTAAGACCTCATAGAAGATCATAGGGACGGTAAGACCTCATAGAAGATCATAGGGAAGGTAAGACCTCATAGAAGATCATAGGGACGGTAAGACCTCATAGAAGATCATAGGGACGGTAAGACCTCATAGAAGATCATAGGAAAATCTGAAACATACTCTCACACCGACCAATAGTAACATCGGTTTGTTATGTTCTGCTACTTCCAGCCAAGTTTCTAACATTTCAGTCACATGTCTAACATTCCAGTCACATTTCTAACATTTCAGTCACATTTCTAACATTTCGTCATATAACATGTCAGTCACATGTCTAACATTTCAGTCACATTTCTAACATTTCAGTCATATTTCCGACAGATTTCATCAATTTCTACCATTACTGCAGCTGCTGCTATCGGTGTTAAAACTACTACTACTACTACTACTACTACTACTACTACTACTACTACTACTACTACTACTACTACTACTACTACTACTACTACGAAGGGAAGTAACTCGCAAACGCCCGTTACAAAAAAAAACTAAATGCAACAATAATTTGAAAACTTCTATTGTTTGAACCTACATAATTCCCGTATTTCTCAATGTAATCACCACCAACATTCATACATCTGTCCCATCGTGTAATTAGTGATGCAATACCCATGGCGTAAAAATTGGGACTGCGATTTCTGAACCACTTTTTTACTTCTGTTTCCACCTCCTCGTCACTCGAGAATCTTCTCCCGCCAAGGTGGTTTTTCAATGGACCAAACAGGTGAAAATCACTTGGAGCTAAGTCAGGACTATAGGGTGGATGTTCAAGAACTTCCCAACCTCAACTGGCTAATTTCCTCTTGGGTTAACCGAGCCGTATGTGGTCTGGCATTGTCATGAAGGAGAAGCACACCTCTAGTCAGCAGACCAGGTCGTTTTATTCTAATTGCATCCCGTAGCATCGACAGAACTTCACACTACGATACAGAATTCACACTGTCATCATACTTCTGGAACTTGGTTAACAATATTCCTTGATGATCCTTGAACACTGTCAGCGTAACCTTCCCCGCAGAAGGCGTAATCTTGAATTTTTGGTGCGCATGACGATGGCGGGTGTTTCCACTGCATTGAGGCACGTTTTGATTCGGGTTGGTAGTGTTGCACCCAAGATTCTTCTCTAGTAATAATCTTCACCTTTATGCGTAATGACAGAGATGCTGCAATGACAAATCAAATCTATCCATTTTGTGTTCATCATTCAGATCTCTGGTTACCCAACGTGAGCAAACTTTCTGACAATTCAATTGCTCATGCATTATTCTGTAGGCTAAGCCATGTGAACATCCGATTGCACTTGCTACACTGTCTATCGTTACTCGTCTATCAGCTCTGATAATCTTATTCACACACTGCACAGTCGCTTCTGTTGCAATCTGAACAGGACGGCCAAGTTTGACTTTGTCAATAATTTCGGTGTGTCCCTGAGAAAATTCTTTTACCCAGTTATAGACCACTTTACGTGATTAACACCTTTCAGCATAAACTGTAATCATTTCCTTATGAATGTCCTCAACTGAATGTCCTTTAGCCCACAAAAATCGCACTACACTTCTCTGTTCTTCTTTGGTACACACTAACAGTTGGATAGCCATTTTGTTATTGTTTTGCGAATGCGCACGTAACTCCCAGCCCCCCCCCCACATACAACTAGTATAAAGTTGGATGATGGTACTATCTAAGGATATATTTAAATAGTACATGATAACTGCCACTTATAACATATTTCAGTTTGCGAGTTACGTAGTGACTTCCCCTCGTACTATTATTTTACTTAGTGACTTCCTCTCATACTACTATTTTACTTAGTGACTTCCTCTCATACTACTATTTTACTTAGTGACTTCCTCTCATACTACTATTTTACTTAGTGACTTCCTCTCATAGTACTATTTTACTTAGTGACTTCCTCTCATACTACTATTTTACTTATTGACTTCCTCTCATAGTATTATTTTACTTAGTGACTTCCTCTCATACTAATATTTTACTTATTGACTTCCCCTCATAGTACTATTTTACTTATTGACTTCCTCTCATAGTACTATTTTACTTAGTGACTTCCTCTCATACTAATATTTTACTTATTGACTTCCCCTCATAGTACTATTTTACTTAGTGACTTCCCCTCATACTACTATTTTACTTATTGACTTCCTCTCATAGTACTATTTTACTTAGTGACTTCCTCTCATACTACTATTTTACTTATTGACTTCCTCTCATAGTACTATTTTACTTAGTGACTTCCTCTCATACTACTATTTTACTTATTGACTTCCTCTCATAGTACTATTTTACTTAGTGACTTCCTCTCATACTAATATTTTACTTATTGACTTCCTCTCATAGTACTATTTTACTTAGTGACTTCCTCTCATAGTACTATTTTACTTATTGACTTCCTCTCATAGTACTATTTTACTTAGTGACTTCCCCTCATAGTACTATTTTACTTATTGACTTCCTCTCATAGTACTATTTTACTTAGTAACTTCCTCTCATACTAATATTTTACTTATTGACTTCCCCTCATAGCACTATTTTACTTATTGACTTCCTCTCATAGTACTATTTTACTTAGTGACTTCCTCTCATAGTAATATTTTACTTATTGACTTCCCCTCATAGTACTATTTTACTTAGTGACTTCCCCTCGTACTACTATTTTACTTAGTGACTTCCCCTCATACTATTATTTTACTTAGTGACTTCCCCTCATATTATTATTTTACTTAGTGACTTCCCCTCATAGTATTATTTTACTTAGTGACTTCCCCTCGTATTACTAATTTACTTAGTGACTTCCTCTCATACTAATATTTTACTTATTGACTTCCCCTCATAGTACTATTTTACTTATTGACTTCCCCTCGTACTACTATTTTACTTAGTGACTTCCCCTCGTACTACTATTTTACTTAGTGACTTCCCCTCATACTATTATTTTACTTAGTGACTTCCCCTCATATTATTATTTTACTTAGTGACTTCCCCTCATAGTACTATTTTACTTAGTGACTTCCCCTCGTACTACTATTTTACTTAGTGACTTCCCCTCGTATTACTAATACTACTACTACTACTAATTTGCTACTATTACTATTACTATTACTAATATTACCAATATAACTGCTACTACTACTGTTACTGTTACTACTACTACTACTACTACTACTACTACTACCACCCCGAGTGCTAATACCGCTATTACTACTTCTACAATTAATGCTATTGCTTTTGCTACTTACGCTTAGGAGCAACACCAACGACTACTACTATTACTACTATTACTACTACTACTACTACTACTACTACTACTACTATTGCTACTGCTACTACCTCTACTACTACTGCTACTACAACTACTATTAGTGTTACTGCTAATACTACTACTGCTACTGCTACTACTACTGCTACTACTACTACTGCTGCTACTACTACTACTACTACTACTAATACTATTACCATCGCTACTGCTAGTACTACTGCTACTACTACTACTACTGCTGCTGCTGCTGCCACTACTGTTGCTGATGCTAGTATTACTACCACTAATACTACTACTGATGCTACTAATCCTTAACTGTTATCACCACTACTATTACTACTGCTTCATGTATTATTTGAACTGCTAACAATATTAGTACTACTACTACTACCACTGGCACTACTATTGTTGGAACTACATTTACAGTACTACATTGTCAGCTTCTTTCTTTCTCTACATTCAAGTCATATTTTTATTATTATGCAACGCCTTTATTATTCTCAGACTACTTTAGTTTTAGTTATTTTCTCCAATTGCATTTTAAAATAAAGTCGAAACAACAGCAATAACAACAACAACAACAATAATAATAATAATATCGTCACTTAACTGAGAAAACTATTTCACAAAAAAACTGTACGTCATTTTCATTTCACAAATTTTCTTTTCTAGTTGAACATCTGCCCGCGTCATTCTCATTTCAATTTTTTTTAGCTGTCTTAATCCGACTTCTAGTTAGGCTTCCCATCCAAACATTCGCCGACCTCCTTCTTCACACGTCTCTTTTTAACATTCATCGCCTGATCATATTTAATTATTATACAATACTTTTTAGCATTCATCGCCTGACCATACTTAATTATTATACACGACTTTTTAACATTCATCGCCTGACCATACTTAATTATTATACAAGACTTTTTAACATTCATCGTCTGACCATATTTAATTATACAAGACTTTTTTAACATTCATCGCCTGACCATACTTAATTATTATACAAGACTTTTTAACATTCATCGCCTGACCATACTTAATTATTATACAAGACTTTTTTAACATTCATCGCCTGACCATACTTAATTATTATACAAGACTTTTTAACATTCATCGCCTGACCATACTTAATTATTATACACGACTTTTTAACATTCATCGCCTGACCATACTTAATTATTATACAAGACTTTTTAACATTCATCGTCTGACCATACTTAATTATTATACACGACCTTTTAACATCCATCGCCTGACCATACTTAATTATTATACAAGACTTTTTAACATTCATCGTCTGACCATACTTAATTATTATACACGACCTTTTAACATCCATCGCCTGACCATACTTAATTATTATACACGACTTTTTAACATTCATCGTCTGACTATACTTAATTATTATACACGACCTTTTAACATTCATCGCCTGACCATACTTAATTATTATACACGACTTTTTAACATTCATCGCCTGACCATACTTAATTATTATACACGACTTTTCACAGACTCCACGTCGCCATTCATCATTCCCTATCCTCGCCTTTGCACTCAGGAATCTTCAAGATGCTAGCGGAAGAAAAAGTTCCAGAATATGATTTCTAAAAAAAAAAAATCAAATGAAAACAGAAAAAAAGTCTTGTTTTATAAAATAATAATAGCGTGCAGCTAATAGGGTAGTTTCTAACACAAATATTGAATATCAACATTTATAGACTGGCAATGATTGCTTAAGAATACTAACAAAAATGTGGTTTTTTTTTCTTTTCTTTTCCTAGTAATTTTGTTTCAACCCGCTAATGTCAGGAAAATTGTGTGACAAGTAAGCCAACAGAGAAACGTGTTACTTTCGATGCAAGAAACATGGCCAATCAATGAATCTTTTACAAATGTTATTTACTAATCGTAAAATCTACAATGCCTGGTTTGGTTTTTTTCTGACTGTACTCACCGAGGTATATGTTACAGACGAGAGACGTTATAATTCAGACTCTGAAAGCATCATCAGAGAAGCATTGGGAAACTGGAGAGATGTTGTGAGAAACAGTTTGTTATAACAGTAATTTACAAAGATCGTCAAAGTGGCATCATTTGATTAGTCAGCGTAGGACCAAGTAACTAACATGGCAGTCGATAGATAACTGAGAACATACAGGCAAGAAATGTATCTGGTAAGTGCCGAGGGAATGTTCGTTATGAACATAAGCTTTACTTTACAGAGCATTATGCTGAGGATGTATACTACAGATAAGAATGTTAATGGATTAGTCTTTGAAAACAAATACCAGAAACAAGAAAGTGTCTTGTTTCGTCAATGTCATACGACTTGGCAGCACTGATGTCCCAAAACTTTGAGGGTGAGAAAGTACAGATAGACAGACAGACATAGATGGACAGACAGACAGACATAGATAGGCAGACAGACAGACAAAAGGTAGCATGAATTTCGAAATGAAGGCTCAGCAGCTCACAAACGTCGATAGAATTTAACTCATGAATCGTCAAAGAGTTTCAAAGAACAGACAAACTTTGAAGAGGAGAGAGACACTGAAGAGCTGAAAAACAGGTCAACAGAGTTTTCATGAGAATCAGGACAGCCATTCTTGGATAGCGCTCAAGACACAGGATAAAACTGATCTGAGAGAATTCAAGAAGTCTTACACTGAAGAGGTGGAACTTCAAACTGAAACTTCAGCGGAGGGTGTACACAGAGGTCAGGCCACTGTCTGTAACATCAACTAACAAATATAATGAAAGATTAAAAAAAAGACAAAAATCTGTTTTTATATCACATACTTTGTCCAGAATAGAGATTCCCTATCAGCGATGTCTAAACCATATGGGGAGGGTGTGTGGGCATTGGAACCAAATGAAAAGGGCGCGTTTTGGTGCTAAATTAGAATTTGGATTATTTACTATAATCTCGTGTAAACGTTCGTCTCTCCCCTCCCCCATACCAATAAGTGTACGGTATGATCTAGTGGTGGATGAATGTATGTGTGATATATGTAGGGACAGCTCAACATACAAAAACATTAAAACAACCGAACACTTTGCACTGACTTTGACTTCGGCTCAGGAAGGACTTCTACGTTGAAGAGCCAGTCCGAGCATAAGTCTGGCTCCAAATTCTCGCATGTATAGTTCGTGTTTAATCATTTTCTTAGCACTCATGTAGACTCAAAGATCTCGCGTACTTCCATGCGTCCTTCCTCTAGCTTCCACGCAGCTGTTCTCTAGCTTCCACACAGCTGTTCTCTAGCTTAAACACAGCTGTACTCTAGTTTCCACACAGCTGTTCTCTAGCTTCCACATAGCTGTTCTCTAGCTTCCACACAGCTGTTCTCTAGCTTCCACACAGCTGTACTCTAGCTTCCACATAGCTGTTCTCTAGCTTCCACACAGCTGTTCTCTAGCTTCCACACAGCTGTACTCTAGCTTCCACATAGCTGTTCTCTAGCTTCCACGCAGCTGTTCTCTAGCTTCCACACAGCTGTTTTCTAGCTTCCACACAGCTGTTCTCTAGCTTCCACACAGCTGTTCTCCCTCCAGATTACCCATAGAAACCTCAGCCTTGATCAAGTTCAGTAACAACATGGTCATAACAACGTCCACGATGACCAACGTTCACATGGTGACTTGCTTCAACGTGGGCCGTAGACAGGCCTGAACAACCAAGACCCGCCCTGTAACTCACATGCAGTACTTATGTAACCCTTAAATACAAATAAATATAAAATATTTATAATTTTCTTTCACTTGCTGTTCCCAGATATCCACAAGGAAAACCAAGATGTGGCCAGTATCACGCCTGGCCGTATTTACCTTTCCAGGTTTATCTGGTACCCATTTTTAGAGGCTGGGTGTACCCCGGGGACTTTTGGTGTGTTGTTACAAGAAAAGGAATCTCCACTGCTGGGATTTGAGCCCAGTACATCCGGATTAGTAGACCGAGGGCCTAACCACTCAGCCAACCAAGCCAGCTTACTTGTACGAAGATAAAATGGCAATAATTTTACTTCCCCCCCCCCCCGTTACAATATTAGTTTCATTATCCTTTGATATCCAGACAGCAACAAAATATATCCGGTGCGTACATCTTGTCTTACACATAGCTCTATAAATAATGTGCTAGCTTATCTAATTCCCCTCCCCTCTTCCCCATTACTCATCACCGACTCCTTGTTTTCTAATTAGCCTCTAGTCTACTCTCGGATCTATTTCCATCTCCCCTCCCCTCCCATCTATGGCCGAGTATAGAAGAGAAGGAAGCTATCAAATCCGCTTTAATAATTCATGTGAAAGGCACGTTTATAGGATGAATGGCCCGGGAGCATGAATAATTTAATCACGTGATATCCAGGAAATAATTAGCACATATCTCGAATTGCTAGGAAACACCCGCCATGATGGAGTTTCTTTCCATATATAAAACTGGTGTAGTTTTTCATTTTGGGGAAATATTTCCCAGTTTTGGATCTACAGTCCGCTGTCTGAAATAATAATAACTTTTTTTTTTCCTCCTGTCTCCTTTTTTTTCATGTCCTATTTTACCTTTTTATTCCTGTCTTCTTTCTGCTATATTTTTACTTTTTTTTTTATTCCTGTCTTCTTTCTGCTATATTTTTACTTTTTTTTTTATTCCTGTCTTCTTTCTGCTATATTTTTACTTTTTTTTTATTCCTGTCTTCTTTCTGCTATATTTTTACTTTTTTTTTTTATTCCTGTCTTCTTTCTGCTATATTTTTACTTTTTTTTTTTATTCCTGTCTTCTTTCTGCTATATTTTTACTTTTTTTTTATTCCTGTCTTCTTTCTGCTATATTTTTACTTTTTTTTTATTCCTGTCTTCTTTCTGCTATATTTTTACTTTTTTTTATTCCTGTCTTCTTTCTGCTATATTTTTACTTTTTTTATTCCTGTCTTCTTCTTCTTCTTCTTCGTCTTCTTCTTCTTCAGACAGACGAAAGAGAAGAAAAACAAAGAAGAAGAAGAAGAAGCAGAATAAGATACTAATAGATGAAACTCGCACGTGGACAGCTCTGCTAAGATGGCTGGTTGTAAAACCTTGGCTGTGCATATTTTTTTCTTTTTTCTTTTTTTTTTTTATAAAATTTGTTTCGCAAACATCTTTACACATTCTCTGTCTGTCTGTCTCTCTCTCTCTCTCTCTCTCTCTCTCACTCTCTCTCTCTCTCTCTCTCTCTGTTGTCATCTTTTCTTCCATCAAGATCTCCACATTTAACAACTATTTAGACGATTTTGCGATCCAGCTTATTTGGAACTTTTTGAAAGCTTAACTATTAATACCTGGTAAACGATGATGAAAAGAAAAACAGACAAAGGAAAGGGATAACGAAAACAAAAAACACAAAAATATGTAAAGATATTTTAAATTCGGTTTCATTTTTTTTGTGCAACTATTCTTTTATTCGAACATTTTCAGAAGTATAGCAAAAAATATTGTCATTGAAGGCAGGGTTATTACTTCTCTTTATTCACCATTTACAAGAAAAATATGCAGCATAAAAGAACAGCACAAATACTAGGATATGCCCATGACATTGACCTAGTGAGTGAAACTATGAACGAAGTCACCAATACCTGCATACACCTGAGAGATATGGCGGCACTAAAAGTGGGCTTGACCATTAACCAAGATAAGACAGAGTATATGGTGATATCAAGAGACCAGGGGCAGAATGATCCAGATTATATAAATGTTGGAGATATGGTTATCAAGAAAGCAGAAACATACAAATATCTAGGCACAACCTTCAACAGAAGCAACACAGTAAGCGAGTAAATTAAAAGCAGATTACAGATAGAAAATAAAACATACTTCGCCTTGCATTCATTCATTCATTCATTTGCATGTCCCTTGCGGAACTTTGCCTCTCTAACAGTAGTCCTGTAGGCCTCTCAGTTGTGAGCAAGATGGCCTGCTGCTGATGCATGCATTGCTGTTTTAGTTTCTTGGTATATTTCCAGAAGGTAGTTTACCATTGTTTTCCTTCCAGGCATGACTGTACTAGTCATTGATCGTAGCCATTGTCCCTACATTGAGATCATCTGGCTACCATCATAGAATGGTGACAATAACCGCATTATCTGTCGGCTGCTCTCCCATTCCATCCACCACCTGCTCCCATGGCTTCACGTCACCCTCATCGTTGGGGGGGGGGGGGGAACTATACGGGTACTCCACCTTGGAAAACCTGTTAAAATCCAAAATTCTGACCCAAAACATAAAAAATAACAATCTACAAAACTATAATAAGACCGACCAGCTGTCAAGCATGAATCAGAAACATGGACTACAAGATACAACAAATAAAGATGAACAACAATTTCAGATCTTTGAGAACAAGATTCTAAGAAGAATCTTTGGGCCCTTAACGGATATCAAAAGTGGAGAACGGAGGGCTAGAAAGAACACTGAACTGAATAGCTTCTTTAAATCCCAAAGAAAATGAACAGACTACGCTGGTTGGGTCACGTAGAAAGAATTGAAGAGAACAGAGAAACGAAAATGATGTATGTACAGTAGATGAATGAAACAAAATCAAGGTGTAGACCAAGACAGAGACGGAAAGACAACATAGAAGAGGATATAAAAGAAATTGGTGTCACCAACTGGAGAGAGAAGATTAGAAATAGAGAGGAATAAAGTAGAAGTTTATCTGCAGCAATGACTCTTAATGGCTCGGAAAGAAGAAGAAGAAGAAGAAGAAGAAATTTTTTGTAAATTATTTGCAAAGATGACATACTCGTAGATTTCTGCCAGTAGGTTTGAAATGCGCTTTGCCGCCATGTATAATCCATTTTAGATGAACTTTATGTGAACATTCATTCCTAGTTTAAGTTATGATACTTGAGCGGGATTTTTGTTTTTGTTTTCCCTTTGTCTCTGTTAGAGATTACAGTTTGTACCAACAAGAAATGCAGACATTGATCCCTACAGCAGGCGTACGGAAGTTCGTGACAAGGCAAACCAGTTTATGTTTATACAAAACAAACAAAAGTTCGGATGAGCAAATATGGCGGCATGTCCTTTGTTGACCGTCGCCTTCTGTCATGTGACCATTATCATGTGGCGTGCATACTTCCAGTGTGTTTGTCACATTTAGTTTGAGCTTTTCCTTTTTTGTTCATCTAGAACCTTATGCCTGCTGCTTTAAAGCTCTGCTTTGTCACCTGTTTGCCTTTGCATGTTTGCATGAGTGGCTGCCTTCAAGCCTACAC
Organism: Achatina immaculata; assembly: GCA_009760885.1. NCBI lineage: Eukaryota > Metazoa > Mollusca > Gastropoda > Stylommatophora > Achatinidae > Lissachatina > Lissachatina immaculata. Next base: position 30,384,574 of record CM019710.1, on the reverse strand, counting down.
ACTCAATTATTAAACCATTGTTTACATATTCACCTACAAATCAACATACCCGCTTACCGTATCGTTATTTACATACCTACAAATGCACATACCTGCTTACCATTTATTTAGCTACATACTCGCCAGCAAATCCACATAACACCCACCATATCGTTAGTTAAATACCCACCTACACATCCGTATAATATCTTACATCCTTCCCATGCCGTTAAACGTCACATAGGGCTCGCATAGTTGGTTGCCAAGTTTTCCTGTTCTCGGCGAGTCTTGCATAATATACTCACTGGCAATTCCCTATAGCCAGCTGCCATATTGTAGAGACCCTCGTGACTAATTTTACTAGATTAGATTCATTTCATCTATCACAGCAACTCCTGCTGATGATGAGATTTATGAAGTCAGGGTCGGTGCAAGCGGGCTCTGCAAGGGATACAGTGCAGGCAGGGGCCAAAGAAAGGACTGGGGGACGGGAAGGGAGCTATCTTGTTATTCGGGCACTGATACTCTCTTCGCAGCCAATATGTCCAAATTTATCTTAAAGAATTTTTCGTCAAGCGAATGAATTTTCCTTTCCTGTACTATGAATACGAAGTTACATATGTTCCATCTTTCGTGAAATTTAACAACTTTTACAGAACCATAATTAACCTTTAGAAAAGTGAATGTCTGAGAGGGCCAGAGCGTGACGAACGATCGAACGTGTTGGGGAAAAAATATATATAAAAGGGCTCCAAAGTTAGCCAAGTACTTGCTGGTTTCCACGCGTCGCTCATGTTCTGAGTTTCGCTGTCCGTGACGCTGCAAAGGTTCATGCAGACGCAATCTTTTTTCTTCTTTTTCTGTATTGTGCAAGAATTATGCAATGTCCTTTCATGTCCACCCATGCGGTAGACAAATATTTTGAAGAATGTTCCAAATTTAGCATCAAAGCAATCATCGAATACTAGATGGGGAAGTAGAATTAAGGCAATCACGGCTCTGCCATGTCGTGTAAGAGAAATTTATGATGCGGTGTATGAAATTATGGACAAAAGGCAACTTCAGTAAAGAAGGAGCAGAAAGGTTTGATTTTATTTATCTTACTCCTTGATAATGTAGCACAATTTGCTTAATAGAGCAAATCCTGCCAGCAAACAGCTTTTCAAAGCAAAAAAATCTGAACAACGCACTTGTGAATCCATCGGACGTTTGGAAAAATTCGTATTAAAATATATTTCAAATTTAAATTTCAGGAATGAACTTGAAACACACACACACAAGAAAGAAAGAGAGAGAGAGAGAGAAATGAGTGAAGATATAGACGGGAAAGGAGAACTGAAATCTACATCTGGGACTGGACAAAGAGAAAGACCTAACAATATGAGTGTCATGATGACACACCGTCAACAGCAGAAGACAAATTCAGGATTAAGTCAACACCAAAAGACAAATACAGGATTACCGCGTGTATGAAGCAAGCCATCTCTTTATCTACATAGATGAGTTTATGAGCAGGAGCGCAGGAGAAGTCCCGCGTATAGTTTATTCATTGTCTTTTATTATTTCTTGTTCTCACGGGATTAGGACGCAGTCCGTCTTGGAAATCAACGACCCATTGCTGACATGTCAGCGGCAGGGTTGGAGGCAGGGTTGGCGGCAGGGTTGGGGGCAGGGTTGGGGGCAGGGCTGGCGGCAGGGTTGGAGGCAGGGTTGGCGGCAGGGTTGGAGGTAGGGTTGGAAGCAGGGCTGGCGGCAGGGTTGGAGGCAGGGCTGGTGGAAGGGTTGGAGGCAGGATTGGAGGCAGGGCTGGCGGCAGGGTTGGGGGCAGGGTTGGAGGCAGGGCTGGCGGCAGGGTTGGAGGCAGGGTTGGAGGCAGGGCTGGCGGCAGGGTTGGAGGCAGGGCTGGCGGCAGGGTTGGAAGCAGGGATAGAGGCAGGGTTGGAGGCAGGGCTGGCGGCAGGGTTAGAAAACCATAGCCGACATGCTGGCGACAGGATTGGCGACCAATAACTGACTAAGACCTTGTTCCACCTGTCTGTTGGTACCTCCATAAACATGTCTGTCTTAGCTGGCTAACAGGGCAGAGACCTCCACAGCCACTATGTACCTCTATAAACATGTCTGTCTTAGCTGGCTAACATGGCAGAGACCTCCACATCCCCTATGGCGGTGGTCTCTGCTGAAGAAGTATTGAACACCCTGCTTTTTAACTGCAGTCAGGGGTTGAAAAAACAGCTACCATGACCCGCTCCAAATCCGACACGATGCTGTGCCTCAACCGGAAAAAGAGGCACAAGAACCTGCTTTCTCACATTTGCAGATCTAGCGTTTACTTCTTCAGGCGGCTCTATTGTTAAAACCTTTACACAAAGGCATCTAGTTTGGCTGGTCTGTGAGTGTATCGAGTTCTTGGCCTAGTGTATCGAGTTCTTGGCCTAGTGTATCGAGTTCTTGGCCTAGTGTATCGAGTTCTTGGCCTAGTGTATCGAGTTCTTGACCTAGTGTATCGAGTTCTTGGCCTAGTGTATCGAGTTCTTGGCCTAGTGTATCGAGTTATTGATCTAGTGTATCGAGTTCTTGACCTAGTGTTTCGAGTTCTTGACCTAGTGTATCGAGTTCTTGACCTAGTGTATCGAGTTCTTGACCTAGTTTATCGAGTTCTTGACTTAGTGTATCGAGTTCTTGGCCTAGTGTATCGAGTTCTTGTTCTAGTGTATCGAGTTCTTGACCTAGTGTATCGAGTTCTTGACCTGGTGCCTAGAGCTCTTGACCTGGTGCAGCGTTGAAGACAGGGTAAGTTACAGACACGTTGCAGCTAACCGTCCCTGGGGAAATGGAACAAGATGATCATGTGGTCCAGCGGTTCCCAAACTTTTTTTTTTAGTCTGCCATCCCCGTGCTGGTCTGTGGTTTTCTGCACAAAAATCATTGGAAGCAGCAGAAATGTGGTTTATTAGAAGAATGTTGCGAATCCCCTGGACAGCAAAAATAACTAATGAAGAATGTATGAGAAGAGCTGGAGAGACAAAAAAACCTTGTCAGAAAGATAAGAGAGAGACAATGTACTTTCATAGGACATGCAATGAGAAGAGGGGGCATTGAAAATATTATAACAACAGGAAAAATAGAAGGAAGAAGATCAAGAGGAAGACCAAGAGAAATGATACTGGACAGTCTGACGGGATGGTGTGAGAGGAGATCACCAACTGAGCTGATGGCCTGCATGAAGGATCGTGTACTCTGGAGAAGCATAATAGCCAACGCCAGTCGGCACGGCACATGATGATGATGATGAAGATCCCCGTGCTTCCCAGCTGACCTTCCTAACCCCCAAAACACTTTTGTCCCCCTCAGCTGATTCTGATCCCCCTCTCCCACCCCTTTTCTGCTTTCTGTACCCTCACACCCCCGCCCACCCTGAATTTTTCCAACCCTTTATGAGGACGGTACTGCCTACTTTTGGAACCAGAGATCTGGTCGGATAGATAACGTGGTACAGGTGCGTCCTCACAAACTTTTTTTTTTAAAATTTGGTTGTGAGGCATTATTTGCCATGAGCCTGAGTTCTGTTAAGACAGTAAATGCTGGGGAGTTCTGCGACTTGACTGTTGATTAGGTTTTATAAGCTCTCACACACACAGCATCATCGCAAGCTTGGGAGTACAACAACTACAGCAGGATATTCTCCGACAGCCCCAGCTTGGAAAAGTCCGCATCTGGTGCCGAGGCTAACATCACACACTTCATGAGACCACTGGAAACAGCTTAGGGACGAACATGATGATGATGATGGGTCTTTGAGTACAGTTTGATAATGATGTCGATCTACTCATGAATAAAACGAGTCTACGATATAACTGGCTCTGCAAAACTTCGACCAGTTGTTAATCCAAAATAATCAGAAAAAGTAGACATTATCTTGCCTCTTCTCCAGCCCTAAGTTAAACCATTTTCCATCACCAAATTTCTACCCCTCTTTCTTCGAGAGCCCAATAAAAAATCTAAATCCTCCCCCCTCCCCCCTCTCTCTCTATCTCTGTCAGGCTACAGGTTTGTCTCATTTCTCACTCCTGTCTGTCTCTCTTATTTCTCTCTCCATTCTCTCTCTCTCCTTTCTCTCTCTTTTCTCACTCCTCTCTCTCTCCTCTATCCATTCTCTCTCTCCTCTCTCTTTCCTCTTTCCTCTCTCTCCTCTCTTTCCTCTCTCTCTCTCTCTCCTTTCTCTCAGACCACAGGTATCTTCTTTCTCTCTCAGACTACAAGATGTCTCCTCTCTCTCAGACAACAGGCTGTCTCTCTCACTCTCTCTCCACTTTCTCCCTTTCCCTCTCTCTAACCTAGAACTATTCCTTAATGATTTGCAAGAATCTTCACTTACACACGTGTACGAACTAATTGACCCTGATGAGGCAATAGAATATTGGCTAAAGATCTTCAGAGATATATTAGACAAACATGTCCCCATGAAAGAGGTGAGAGTAAAACACCAGACGAAGTCACCTTGGATAACACCTGAAATACTACAATCCATGAGAGAACGTGACCGGCGCACAAAATCAAGGACTTTATGACCTACTGTTCAATACTTAATAAGACAAGAGAAAAAAAATTACTTCAGGAATCTAATACAGAATAAATCAGACAGTAAATCAATTTGGAAAGCCATAAATACCCTATCAAATAAAAGACAAGAATTTGATTCTCAAACCATCAATCGTGCATACACTAGAGCATATATCAGTACACATTTCAGAGAAGAAATCAACGTTCTTAAATCATCAATACCAGCTCCTGTATGCGACTTACATGAACTACAAACATTCCTGGATAGCAGATGTACTGATTTTAAACAGTTACACATTCCATTCTTAACAGTCAGTGAAGTTTACAGTTATCTCTTAACCTTAAAAAAACAACAATACAGCTGGGCTTGATGATATTAGTAATAAGATCTTACGTTATGCTGCACCTGTCATTTCACATACACTAACATATATTTACAACCAGTGCATTGCAAAATGTTATTTCCCTGAGGCTTTTAAAACTGCTAAGGTGTATCCTCGCTTTAAATCTGGCTCATCCAACAATCTTACCAACTATAGACCAATATCCATATTATCGTCATTATCAAATCCACTCGAAAACCACATACACAAAATAACTCTACGACACATGCAAGAGAACAATTTACTCATAGACAGTCAGTCAGGCTTTAGACCCAATAATTCCTGCCACACAGCTCTTACCAAAATGACAGAAAACTGGTTAGTAAACATAAATGACGACAGACTATGTGGTGCCATCTTTGTCGACTTTAAAAAGGCATTTGATATGACTGACCACGATATTCTTGTAAGAAAAATAAAGATGTATAAATTGCACCCTAACCTAATAAAATTAATTGCATCGTTTTTTTCCAGACAGACAACAGGTAGTATTCTTCAACAATTCTCTATCAAATTCTGCTAAAGTTCACATTGGTGTTCAGCAAGGTTCTATTCTTGGCCAGTTGCTCTTTGCTATTTATATCAATGATCTTCCACTTCATCTTAAACACTTTTCTTGTGACCTTTTTGCCGATGATTGCACAGTCTACACCAGTGACTACGATTGTGTTAATCTAGAATCAACTCTTCAGGTCGAGTTATACAATTTAATTAGATGGAGCAAAAATAATGGCATGATTATAAACACCGATAAAACAAAATCAATGCTCATAACAACAAGACAGAAACTACAAAACGCAACAAAAACAACACTTCGGCTCTGTACAGAAACATCACAGATAGAAAACGTTAGCAAGCACAAAACACTAGGTCTTATTATTGACCAACATCTGACCTGGAACTCTCATGTGCAATGTCTAACAAAACTCATCGCACAAAAAGTATACCAATTAGCTAAAATTAAGCTCTTTATCGATCAAGACACTAGGAAGACATACTACATATCTCATATACAATCACATTTAGACTATTGCTCAACAGTTTGGGATGGTTGCTCAGTGTCAAATACAAAGAGGCTTTGCTCACTCCAAAAGCGAGCAGTAAAGCTTATTAGTGACAAAGATCAAGCACAAACAACTAACCATCACAAACGTATCAAAATACTACCTCTTAAGAACAGGTTCCTCTTCAACAAAGCCAAGTTAGTACATCAAATTCTTTCACGGCATGCCCCGCCTTATCTATGGAACCTGTTTAAATTTAGCCTAAAGTGCAGCCAACGCTTGAACAACATATGTCTTCCAAAACCTAGACTTGATCTTTACAAGAAAAGCTTTAGTTATTCTGCTGCTCATCTTTGGAATACCCTCCCATCCTATATAAAAAATATAAATTATACTCCCTCCTACAACTACAAGCTTTCCCAATATCTATTTGATGTCGACTACATGCCTCCATGAATTATAAAACTTAAAAGTTATCTTAAACTGCTCTTACAGACACCGAATACAATTAATTATTTTCTGAATAGTCCCCAAAATTTTGTTTAGTAGATAGTCATTTATAGTGTATGCAGTTACTTCTGTACTGAGTGAATGTTTAAGAGCGAAACATAAATATTATATTTTATTTTATGTCTCTCAGCTTCAGTGTTAGTTATGTTTGTTATATGAACAGCATATTTGTAGAATGTCTGGAATAGAGTGAAAGATGTATGATAAAGGGCAGAATGTTAGACGGGCCTGCGTGCCCAATTCTTAACCCTTTTGAAATAAAGATCAATCAAAGATCAATCAATCATGCCACAGGCTGTCTCTCTTTCTCTCTCACTTCCTCCCCTCTCTTTCTCAGGCTACAGGATATCTCTCCTCTCTCTCTCACTTCCCTCTCTCTCAGGTCACAGGATATCTCTCCTCTCTCTCTCCTTTCCCTCTCTCTCAGGTCACAGCCTGTCTCTTTCCTCTCTCCTTCCTCTCTCTCTCAGACCCCAAGCTGTCTCTCCTATCTCTCTCACTTTCTCCCTCTCTCATGCTACAGGATATCTCTCCCTCGCTCCTCTCTCTTCCTCTCTCTCTAAGGCCACATGCTGTCTCTCTCCTCTCTCTCACTCAGGCCGCAAGCTCTCTCTATCTCTCACTCAGGCCACAGGCTCTCTCTCCTCTCCCCCTCTCCCTCTCTCTCAAATCACAGGCTGTCTCTCTCCTCTCTTTCTCTCCCTCTCTCTCAGTTCACAAGCTGTCTCTCTCCTCTTTCTGTCTCTCTCATCCTTCTCCCCTCCTCTCTCTGTAATAGTTTCGTCTTACATGTGTTCTTTCTTTCTTGTATATTTATATTAAACTGAATGTGTGGGAAGAATGAAAGATGAAGAGGAGAATATAAGACAGGCCTGCTCGCCCAGTTACTCACCTTTTGAAAATATAGATCACTAATTCATTCTCCTTCACGCTCTCTCTACTCTCTCTCTCTCTCTTTCTTCATCTCTGCCATCCCTTCTCTCTCTCTCTCTCTCTTTCTCTCTCTCTCTCTCTCTCGCACTTTCTAAAAAACAACCCCCAATTCTTTTCTGTTTCCTGTGCCCCTTATCTCCCACTCAGAACTTCCCCCGATGTCTAGAACCTTCTCCAGTCTCTGCGAGTCAGGGGAGATTAGCACAGCTGCATCATATTTCTAAGAAGAAAGAGAAACAACCCAGGCAATTCTCATACTGTTACACGGGTATCAAGAATTAGACAACTAGGTTAGCGTCATTATCACTTCCATCATTTATCCTGTTCATCAGACTGCACTGATGGATCATACTCCTTCCGTCCCGCCTAGGAAGAAGAAGCTATGGGTCTTGGCCAGCTTATATTGGCTGACTCCGACAACTGTCCTATTCAGCCCTCTCTTAGCTCTTAGTCCTGTAGAATAATCTATTCTGTCACGTGACATGTGCATGTCGTAGAGGTGTAAAGTGTTAGTGCCTTCACATTTCTAGGCCGCTACAGCATTTGAGGTAGGGATGCTAGCACCTGACCTCGCTGTCTCTCTTTTCTCAGGTAAATCTCTGGTAACAATTCCTTGAGGTTGGATTGACCCAGGTCCAACACAAAACAAAAAATAAGAACCTCCACTCGAATGCGAAATCGAACCAGGGATCTCTTGATCGGCAGTCGGGTGCACTAACCACTGCACCAGCGCCAGACACAAACCTTCGCATAAACATAATCTATTAATCTTCACTTAGTTACAATTGTTTTTAGATTATTTTTATTTTATTTAATTCTCTGGTATCCACATTCGTTTACCTGAGATTATTTTCTCTTATATAGGGACTCTCAGCTGAGATTATTTTCTCGTATATAGGGGCTCTCAGCTGAGATTATTTTCTCCTATATAGGGACTCTCAGCTGAGATTATTTTCTCTTATATAGGGACTCTCAGCTGAGATTATTTTCTTTTATATAGAGACTCTCAGCTGAGATTATTTTCTCCTATATATGAACTCTCAGCTGAGATTATTTTCTATTATATATGGACTCTCAGCTGAGATTATTTTCTATTATATAGGGACTCTCGGCTGAGATATTTTCCCTTATATAGGGACTCTCAGCTGAGATTATTTTCTCTTATATAGGGACTCTCAGCTGAGATTATTTTCCCTTATATAGGGACTCTCAGCTGAGATTATTTTCTCTTATATAGGGACTCTCAGCTGAGATTATTTTCTCTTATATAGGGACTCTCAGCTGAAATTATTTTTTCGTACACAGGGACTCTTAGCTGATATTGTTTTTCCGTATACAGGGACTTTTAGCTGAGATTGTTTTCCCGTACACATAGACTCTTATCTGAGATTGTTTTCCCGTACACAGGGACCCTTAGCTGAGATTGTTTTCCCGTACATAGGGACCCTTAGCTGAGATTGTTTTCCCGTACACATGGACTTTTAGCTGATATTGTTTTCCCATACACAGGGACTTTTAGCTGAGATTGTTTTCCCGTACACAGGGACCCATAGCTGGAGGCGTAGCTCTAAAGCAGATTTATTGAATTGTGAATTTCTGCTTGAAAGTGAGATCGACTTTCTGACCTGGCCAGACTTTAACGATGTCTCCTTGAAACGAAAATCCGGATGTCGGGAGTGACTTAACCTTCTGTAAGGGCCGTTTCTGGGGAGGTCTGGTTTCTGAAGTTCCCACCATCTTCCTGTTATTAGAGTGAATATAGTTCGACATATCCCACTCCCCCACCCCCTCCAATCTCTCTCTCGCTCTTTCTTAATGATGTTTTTTTTTGTCTTAAAAGAGCGGTTCTGAAGTCATTGTTTGTAGAAGTATCATCTTTCCTAACAGTTTTTCTGGAAGCTGTTTCTACCGTTATTTGATTGTCACATTCCTAGCAGTTTCTCTGGAGGCTGTTTCTACCGTTATTTGATTGTCACATTCCTAGCAGTTTTTCTGTAGGCTGTTTCTACCGTTATTTGATTGTCACATTCATAGCAGTTTCTCTGGAGGCTGTTTCTACCGGTATTTGATTGTCACAATCTTCCCTGGAAACCTCGAGGTACAAGAAAAAGGAGAAAGTAATTTCTTTCTAAACAATATCATTATGTAGAATCGCTCTTCTTGGGGTACGATCTTATGCCAGCTCTTCCCTGTATTCGTGGCTGATGAAAACGTTGAACATCAGATGAGTCTCTGGCGAATTCTCTCCCCTTCGGAAATTAACTAGGTAACATTTCCTGGGCAGGTCTGTCATCATCACGTGGTTAGTTCTCGTAGCCTTCAGTGACCTTCAGCCACGTCCTTCTTATCATCATCATCATCATCATCATCATCATGTGCCCTGCCTGGAGGCGTCAGCCACCATGTCTCTTCACAGTTTCTGATCTTTCATGTTATCCATCAGTTCTGTTGTTGTGCCTCTCTCACTTTGTCAAACCATCTAAGATTTTCTCTCTTGGTCTACCTCTCCCTTTCCTGCTTCCAATTTCCCATGTTGTCACGATATTTTCAATCCCTTCTCTTCTCACTGTATGGCCTATGAACTTTGACTGTCTCTCCTGTAGTGTGTTTATTAATGTTCGTTTCTCATTGGTTTTCCTTAGGCATTCTACATTTGTTATTTTGGCTGTCCATGGTTTTCTTAACATTCTTCGTAGGAACCACATTTCTGTTGCCTCTAACGCCCTTGTTGTTTTTAATTTGTGACCATGATTCGCTTCCACATAGTAGTGCTGGCTCGATGTAGCATTTCAAAACTCTTTTATGGACTGCACAAAATAGATTTCGTTATCTGCAGTGCTACCTTTGCCTGACATAATCTGTTGTTGACTTTTGTGGTACACCTACCATCTGATGTTTTCGTTGTACCAAGATACTTGGATTTGTGCACTTGTTTTAATGTTATTCATTTGACTTTTACATTGAACTGTCAGTAGAGGCTGGTTGAGATGATTAAGACTATTGATAATGTATGATACAGAAGTCGCCTGTTTTCTCTTGCTCTCACTGGCTGGTGGCAATATTCAGTAATTTGAGGTCGGAGCATAGTAATTTCTGGTCAGCCTCTTAGATCTACAAGACCCCGTTTTGTTGGCGAAAAAACAGACTTGACTGTAACAGTGTTACCTGGAGACAAATAGTTTTAAATGTCTTGTAACAGAAATAAATTCGACATTTTGGCTAGCGCCTTCGTCAGACAAGGGCATCTAGAGCATGACAGAGAAAGGAAAGCTAAGAAACTGGAAAAAAATGGAGATAAAAATGTAATTTTTTATGACAAATTTATATTAAGTCCGTTTTTTTTTTTTTTAAGAAAAGGCCTGGCGGTCCACCCAGCCTCTTGAAATGGGTACCAGGTAAATGCTGCCAGACGTGACATTGACCACATCAGACTTTCATGTGTCCAAGATCTTGAAAAATAAGGGCCTGACACCGAATCCTACAATATGCCTCATTGGCTTGGAGAAGGGAATTTTACCTTTAACCTTTTTTACCTGTTATTGAAAGACTGCCTTATCGTAAAACAAAACTTCTTACTCGTCATAAACTTTACCTCCTACCATTTCACAGAAGCTGCTTCGGGTATGAAGAGACAAAAGTTACGTCGGTTATTTTACGTGTAGCCACTGGACTGCAGCTGCCCCGCGTGACAAGCGATCACAAGCTACATCCAGTTTCATTACGACCCCACACACCCGTTCAGAAACTAAGTTTACACGACAGCCAGCCCCATTAACAACAACAATTGAAGAACTAATCGAATGAATGAATTAAGCTCTTTTTCTTTTTTAAGAACTAGCGAGAAACAGATTGGAAACATAGAAGAGCGAAGCAGAAAATGTCTCGATTTAGCTGTCACTTTGGTGAGATGGGAAAGCCAACAGGCATGTCATGATGAGAGTCAGGTAAAGACTGAGAGTGTGTTGACCTTTCTGATGAATGCCTGGACTATGAATGAGACCACTGATAGATGGACGAGTCAATTAATGGATTACTGAAATAATGAATGAGCGCGTGAATGATGTCTTTGTTGTCCGGTTGTTTCAGTGAGTTGCGTACAGCTGCGTTATCTGAGTTTTTCACAGCAATCTTCGTCATTAGCGTCCTTTAAACTAGACAGTCTTCATAACCTGGGGCAGACTTCAAAGAAAACTTCCCAAACAAGTCAGAAATATGGTTAGTTTTAGTCAGATTAGCCACAGCTAGTCCTGACCAGGTTAGTCACCGCTTGTTGTTATATAGGTTATCCGCTGCTAGTCCTTAACAGGTTAGTCACTGCTAGTTGTTATATAGGTTATCCACTGCTAGTACTTAACAGGTTAGTCACTGCTAGTTATTATATATATCATCCACTTCTAGTTCTGAACAAGTTAGTCACTGCTAGTTGTTATATAGGTTATCCACTTCTAGTTCTGAACAAGTTAGTCACTGCTAGTTGTTATATAGGTTATCCACTTCTAGTTCTGAACAAGTTAGTCACTGCTAGTTGTTATATAGGTTATCCACTTCTAGTTCTGAACAAGTTAGTCACTGCTAGTTGTTATATAGGTTATCCACTTCTAGTTCTGAACAAGTTAGTCACTGGTAGTTGTTATATATAGGTCATTCACAGCTAGTCCTGAACAGGTTAGTCACTGCTAGTTGTTATATAGATTATCCACTGCTAGTCCTGCAGCAAGTTAGTCACTGCTAGTTGTTATACAGGTCACTCACAGCTAGTCCTGAACAGGTTAGTCACTGCTAGTTGTTATACAGGTTATCCACTGCTAATTCTTAACAGGTTAGTCACGCTGATCAGATTAGCCAGGGCTAATCTTTATAAGGCTAGTCAAGGCTAGTCTTGAACAGATTAACCACGGCTAGTCCTAATCTGATTAGCCAAGGGGCTAGTTCCGGTCAAATTATCCCAATTAGGTCACCCATGATTTTTCTACTCACTTTAAGCCACGGCTAATCTTTATAGCATGGCTTATAAGGCTAGCCTCGGCCAGTCCTGATCTGATTTTCCACGGCTAGGATAATCAAGTTATCCTAATCCGGCCGTCCACGGCTAGTTCTAATCATGTTAACGGCACCTGTATCAGTGATGATGCATAGTCTTACTATCTTGCCTTCCAAACAAGAAACTTGAAGACTACCAGGCTGTCGGCATAATCTGTAGACTGTCCAACTTTGATTATACAATAGCTACAGTCATGGGCCGACGTATGGCCGCCCGAGTTACGGTCGTTTGCATTTACAGCCGAGATCACATAGGAAAAATCACATCCGGCCGCCTCAGGCAGGTGAAGCCATATGCATTATGCTTATCGACTGCAGTGGCGCTGGCTAGTATGTAGTGGTACAGTGTACATATCTAAGTTATGTGACAGTACTAACTTCGTATGGCGTGTACTTGAGTGTGTGTGTGTGCGTACATTTTTGTGTGTCACCAAAAAGTTACTGCAGTACGAATGTTTACTGTGCGTGATTCACATTTCGTGATTAATTTCCACGCAGTTATTGTGCATACCTTGGCAGCTACATAGACCAGGATGGTGACACTACAAAGGAAGTTAGAATTAGAATTGCAAAAACAGTATCGATCTTCAAGAATCTTGAGAACATATGGCAATAAAAAGTTATAAACACAAAAATCAAGTTAAGACTATTCAATTCAAATGTAATATCGACCTTCATTTATGTATGTGAAAGCTGGAAATCAACTAAAGAAATAGACAATAAATTAGACTCTTTTGAAAACAAATGCATAAGGAAAATACTTGGCATCAAATGGAACGAATTCAAGAACAATGCAGAGATAAGACAGATGACTGAACAACAACCTGTCTCATAAGTGATCAGGAAAAGGAGATGGACATATGTTGGTCACTTGATGAGAAGAAATGGTCAGAGAATTCCAAAACAAGCTATAAAATGGAACACAACAGGCTAGAGAAAAAGAGGCAGACCGCGTGAAACTCTGAAGAGGACATTGTTAAGAGAGGCCAAATAGTAAGCATAAAATCCCTTGATGATGTTGAAAGACTCGCCGAAGATAGGAACAATTGGCGAACTACGTTGCGAGCCCTATGTGACGTTTAACGGCACGGGAAGGATATAAGATAAATTAGTGTGCTAATGTGTATTCTGTCAGCAGTTTAAAGTGATGGTAAACATGTTTATTCATCTTGTTACATGTTGCAGTGGTCAACTGTACTTAGTGTCCGACTTCCTACTATAACAACTGACATACGGCCAAATTAACTTACGGCCTAACGGCCGATCCTAAACACAGCTTTGAGTCTGAAGCGCTAGAACACATCCTGAAAACCTGCTCTCATTTCGAAGCACAAAAGCCGAACTGGCACCAAAAACAGAGATTGGAATGAAAAAAAAAAAAAAACTGCATGCCGTGCATGAGGAGTTCTTGTTGAGTGTGGGATTCGTGAAGGCAGCCCGTTTCCTTGTCTACATAGCTGAACATGTGAAACACAAAGGAATGTGGAATATCTCCATTTATGTATCACAAGTGGATATAACGAGAGTCAATATATCAGAGACAGCGCGTGAAGCCAGTATATCAGCCAGTACTCAAAGTCAGAGTATGAGAGTCACTGCATCAGAGTCAGTCAGACCTATATTCCACCATCTTGTGTGGCGTTTCTAAAAAAAAAAAAAAAAAATCCTTCAATCAGACTAATGTGGCTGAACGGAGTGGAGCCTCAAGAGAGGGGTGCTTTTGTGATGTAACCAGATAATTAAATCAAGAACCTGTACCCGAAGTCATACTTGAAGGCTGTGCTGCAAGAAGTCACTAGACTGGCACAAAGAAATCAAGTTCACAGATTATACTGAGACTTAGCAAGTGACAAACCTCCAGACGTCTAAAACCGTTCGTCAAACAACAAATTAATTATTTTTTAAATGTATTTATCTTTTGAGGGAAAAGCTGAAGGAGAGAGAGGGGGAGGGGGAGATAATTACCTGGGTGGGGGGGGGGATTCTACCTGGCAGGGGTCAGTGTAAATGCAAGACACAGAACACGTTGACATTCCTTCAGCCAGCATTTCATGGGTAGACGACATAAGAGGATGATAGAGGGAGACAGACAGACAGACAGAGAGAGGGATAGAGAAATATAGAGAAAGAGATAGATATAGAGAGATAGAGATAGACAGGAGAGAGAGGGGGAGAGGAGAGAGAGGCAAAGAGAAATAGAGAGGAGAGAGAGACAGAGAGAGGAGAGAAATAGACGAGAGAGAAATAGAGAGGAGAGAGATGGAAAGGAAGGAGAGAGAGAGGAGAGATGAGAAAGAGCGGAAAGAGAGACAGAAAGGAGAGAGAATGAATAGAGACAGTAGAGAGAATAGAGAGAGGAGAGAGAGGGGGAGGGAGAGGAGAGAGATAGAGGAGAGAGAATAGAGAGGATAGAGATTAGAGGAGAGAGAGGAGGAGAGAGAGATAGAGAGAGAAATAGAGAGGAGAGAGAGATCACAATCTAGTGCCAGGCAGTCTGGTATTAAAGTCCTCGTAACGACAGCAGGGCCAGTATTAGTGTGGGTGTCTCTGTTCTTTTCCCTGGGGACACGGGACAAGATGATGATTGCTATCAGACAGTGAGAGAAAGAGAGAGGCAATAAGAGAGAGAGAGAGAGAGTGAGAGCCAGACGGTTTGCTCCTGAAGTCCTTGTGACGGACAGCAAGACTAGTATGTGTGTGTGTCTGTCTGTTTCCCTGAGGATACGGCACAAGATGATGAGTCATGAAAGAAGAACAAATGGCCAAGATGTTGAAAAGTTAAACAACCAGAGCTTAGATAGCATATCGTATCTTACTAGAAACCATAATCATATATTCTTGTCATATCGTATCTTAATAGAAACCATCATCATATATTTCTTGTCATATCGTATATTAGTAGAAACCATCATCACATATTTCTTGTGATATCGTATCTTAGTAGAAAACATCATCATATATTTGCTGTCATATCGTATCTGAGCAGAAACCATCATCATATATTTCTTATGATATCGTATCGTGTGTCTTTTTAGGGTCTCCCGAAACTGTTGGAGGGTCAGCGACAACTAACAATTCTGACAAAGCCATTGTCTTGTAGACACCTTGAGATAGTCAGCGATAATTCTGACAAACCCATTGTCTTGTAGACACCTTGAGATAGTCAGCAACAACTAACAATTCTGACAAAGCAATTGTCTTGTAGACACCTTGAGATAGTCAGCAACAACTAACAATTCTGACAAACCCATTGTCTTGTAGACACCTTGAGATAGTCAGCAACAACTAACAATTCTGACAAACCCATTGTCTTGTAGACACCTTGAGATAGTCAGCGACAACTAACAATTCTGACAAAGCCATTGTCTTGTAGACACCTTGAGATAGTCAGCAACAACTAACAATTCTGACAAAGCCATTGTCTTGTAGACACCTTGAGATAGTCAGCGACAACTAACAATTCTGGCAAACCTATTGTCTTGTAGACACCTTGAGATAGTCAGCAACAACTAACATTTCTGACAAAGCCAT
Organism: Achatina immaculata; assembly: GCA_009760885.1. Classification (NCBI taxonomy): domain Eukaryota; kingdom Metazoa; phylum Mollusca; class Gastropoda; order Stylommatophora; family Achatinidae; genus Lissachatina; species Lissachatina immaculata. The sequence goes on along the minus strand of CM019710.1, from coordinate 30,368,631 downwards.
TGTCTTGTAGACACCTTGAGATAGTCAGCGACAACTAACAATTCTGACAAAGCCATTGTCTTGTAGACACCTTGAGATAGTCAGCGACAACTAACAATTCTGACAAAGCCATTGTCTTGTAGACACCTTGAGATAGTCAGCGACAACTAACAATTCTGACAAAGCCATTGTCTTGTAGACACCTTGAGATAGTCAGCGACAACTAACAATTCTGACAAAGCCATTGTCTTGTAGACAGCTTGAGATAGTCAGCGACAACTAACAATTCTGACAAACCCACGGTAGACAGCTTGAGATAGTCAGCGACAACTAATATATCTGACAAACCCATTGTCTTGTAGACAGCTTGGGATAGTCAGAGGCAACTAACATCTGGGAAAAAGCCATTGTCTTGTAGACAGCTTGAGATAGTCAGCAACAACTAACATCTCTGACAAACCCATTGTCTGTAGACAGCTTGGGATAGTCAGAGACAACCAACACCTCTGACAAACCCATTGTCTGTAGACAGCTTGGGATACTCAGAGGCAAGTCAGGCCAACTATGTAATAAAAATCTGCAGAGAAAGAAGGAACGAACGAACAGGCTTTATTTTCAACGTGTTAAGAATTGGGCATGCAGGCCCACCTGACATTCTGCCCTTCATCATATAACTTTCACTCACTCACACTCATTTAGCATTAGTTGCTGAACATAACAAACATGAAGAAGCAAAAATCAAAACAAAAAAAATAATACATCATCTCTTGTCCATACAACTCCACGCTCTGATTTATGTAACTACGTGAAATAAACTTAATAACATCCTCACATTCATTCTAAACCGATACGCCTACATTTATAGAACAGCAATATGAGAAATATAACAATCAAATCATCTTTTACGTTAAGCTAATTTAGACATGGGCAATACATATACCTACACTTTTCATATACTAATTTAGACTTTGGCAATACATATACTTACACTTTTCATATACTAATTTAGACTTTGGCAATACATATACCTACACTTTTCATATACTAATTTAGACTTTGGCAATACATATACTTTTATAACACAGGAAAAATAGAAGGAAGAAGATCAAGAGGAAGACCAAGAGAAATGATACTGGACAGTCTGACGGGATGGTGTGAGAGGAGATCACCAACTGAGCTGATGGCCTGCATAAAGGATCGGGTACTCTGGAGAAGCATAATAGCCAACGCCAGTCGGCACGGCACCTGATGATGATGATGAATACATATACCTACACTTTTCATATCCTAATTCAGTTTTCACTTAACAAAACAGCTGAGAAACACATAAATGCCTTTGAATGTAAATGCTACAGAAGAGTTTTCCAAATATCGTGGACACAAAAAAGAACAAATATATCTATACTACAAGAGCTTAATATTGAAGAAGGCTGGCTAGTGAACAGGATTAAACAGAGAAAACTTAAATATTTTGGACACATTAAACGTCATGATAATTTAGAGAAGACCGTATTGGAAGGATACATAATGGGAAAAAGAAAAAGAGGAAGACCAAGACGAAGGCAAGACATCGTTGACGATCTGGAAATGGATGCAGCAGCAGCAGGCCATCTTGCTCACAACCGAGAGGCCTACAGGAGTGCTGTTTGGGAGGCAAAGTTCCGCAAGGGACATGCAAATGAATGAAATGAATGAATGAATTCAGTTTTTGGCACTACATATACCTAAACGTTTCATATACACAAATACATACAGATGCATATATTCGCATACATATTCTCTGTTATATAGATATACCACATGTATACAAACACACACATTTATATATACATACTTACACATATTCATACATGCATACACGTACACACAAACACATATACATATCAGGGAGGCATATAGTCCACCTCAAACAACTGATGAGGGAGTAATTCTACCACTGTTCGTTCTGAGCTTCTTTATCTTGTCCATCTTCTGTTGTCCCCTGCATCTCTGCTAGACTTCCTGTGTAGGGAGGGAATTTGTCACCCTGGGCCAGAACGGAGGAGGAGGGATGGAGAAACTTGGAATATGGACAAGAAAATGTCTCCACACAAGTTGCCCAGATAAAACAAGTCATAAGAATAACATGCCTCCATCAAAACTGTTATCTCCGACAGCTAAAACTGTTATATTTGTAAACATATTAGTTATAATTTTCTGGCATTGTTATACACAAAAAGTGATGGGGAAAGAAGGAATTGACATGTTTAATCAGAATGGAAAAAGATTAATTGAAGTATGTCTAACAGAGGGCATGGTCATTGGAGGCACAATATTCCCACACAAAGAGATACATAAAACAACGTGGATATCTCCAGATGATAGAACTAGAAACCAGATAGACCATTTTTGTATTAGAAAGCAATACAGAACATCTCTCATGGATGTAAGGGCTTATAGGGGTGCAGATGTCAACAGTGATCACAACCTGTGCATAGGGAAAATAAAACTAAAATTGAAATGTCAACATAAGAAATCAGTACACAGAAAGATAAACAGCCACAGCCTACAAGAAGAAAATACTAACATTAATTTCAATCAGGAACTTGCCAATCATTCCAAAACACCCAGTGAAGTTGAGGAGATAGGTATAGATGAGTTATGGAATTCTTACAGCACAGCCATAATCATAGCACCAAAAGCAAGCGCTAGACTGAAAAAAACAAATAGAAAAGCATGGATATCAGATAAAACATGGAAGTACATATATGAAAGACGAGCAGTCAAATTAGACATGTTGAATGCAAAAACAGATCATGAAAGAGATTTGGCAAAAGCAAAATACAAAGAAATAGACAAGAAAGTAAAAAGTTCAGCTAGAAGGGATAAAAGAGAATACATAGACAATATGGCGAAAGAGGCAGAAAAAGTAGCAAAAACAGGAGACAGCAAAACTTTATATAACATACAAAAGAGGCTAACAGGTACTATTACATCTAAATAAAGACCAATCCTTAGCAAAACTGGAACACTATTAACATCAAATAAAGACCAAAAGCAAAGATGGGCTGAACACTTCCAAGAAATACTTAATCGACCACACCCAAAAGAATTGTTAAACCTTGAAACTGACTTACCAGCCCCACAACTAAATGTCAACCTAGATGAAATTAAATTGCACGAAATTGAAACAGCAGTGAATTTAATGGCTAACAACAAAGCTGCAGGTTAAGATGAAATAACAGCCGAGATGCTAAAAGCTATCAATAGCGACAACATGAGACAACTACAGAGAATGTTTAACAAGATTTAGAAAGAAGAAAAGGTCCCCTCTAATTGGACGAAAGGAATCATTGTTAAAATACCAAAAAAGGGCAACCTTAGTGACTGTAACAACTGGAGAGGAGTAACCTTAATATCAGTTGTGTCAAAAGTATTTTGCAAGGTCATTTTGAATAGATTCAAAGATATAGTGGACACAGCAATGAGAGAAGAACAAGCAGGATTTAGAAAAGGGAGAAGCTGTCTCGACCAGATCTTTACTCTCAGAATAATACTTGAAGAACATATTGAAAAGCAGAAACCATTAATACTGAATTTCATAGATTTTAAAAAGGCATTTGATAGCATACACAGAGATTCATTATGGAGAATTTTATGTCTATATGGAATACCATCTAAAATTGTCAACATCATTAAGGACTTATACAATGGATATGTCTGTGCAGTCAAGAGAGAAGAAGGGATGAGTGAATGGTTCCAGATTGAAACAGGGGTGAAACAAGGATGTATACTGTCTCCTTTACTTTTTGGGATTACAATAGACTTTATAATGAAAAAATGCTGCACAGGTAACACAGGTATTGACTGGGTACATGGGACCCAACTAGAAGATCTTGATTTTGCTGATGACATAACTCTTATCAGTAATAATGTGAATTTCATGCAAGAAAAAACAGATAGCCTGTCTTCACTGGCTAGCAAAATAGGACTTGAAATTAACAAGGACAAAACAAAAATAATGAAAATTCCCATCAATCAAAATGGAAAAATACACATAGAGGAGACAGATATTGAAGAAGTCAATCAATTTGCATACCTTGGCAGCTACATGGACCAGGATGGTGACACTAGAAAGAAAGTTAGAATCAGAATTGCAAAAGCAGCATTAATTTTCAAGAATCTTGAGAACATATGGAATTCAAAAGTTATAAGCACAAAAACCAAGTTAAGACTATTCAATGCAAATGTAATATCCACCCTCATTTATGCATGCGAAAGCTGGAAAACAACTAAAGAAATAGAAAAGAAATTAGACTCTTTTGAAAACAAATGCCTAAGGAAAATACTCGGTATCAAATGGAATGAATTCAAGAACAATGCAGAGATAAGACAAATGACTGAACAACAACCTGTCTCATGGGTGATCAGGAAAAGGAGATGGACATATGTTGGTCACTTGATGAGAAGAAATGATCAGTGAATCCCAAAACAAGCTATAAAGTGGAACACAACAGGCTGAAGAAAAAGAGGCAGACCGCGTGAAACTCTGAAGAGGACATTATTAAGAGAGGCCAAATTAACAGGCATAAAATCCTTTGATGAGGTTGAAAGACTCGCCGAAGACAGGAAAAACTGGCGAACTACTTTGCGAGCCCTATGTGACGTTTAACGGCACGGGAAGGATATAAGGTATAAGAAGATTGTTATACACGTATTAGTTATAATTTTCTGGCATTGTTATACATGTATTAGTTATAATTTTCTGGCACTGTTATACACGTATCAGTTACTATTTTCTGGCATTGTTATAGATGCATTAGTTATAATTTTCTGGCATTGTTATACACGTATTAGTTATAATTTTCTGGCATTGTTATACACGCATTAGTTATAATTTTCTGGCATTGTTATACACGCATTAGTTATAAATTTCTGGCATTGTTATACACGTATTAGTTATAATTTTCTGGCAATGTTATACACGCATTAGTTATAATTTTCTGGCATTGTTATACACGTATTAGTTATAATTTTCTGGCATTGTTATACACGTATTAGTTATAATTTTCTGGCATTGTTATACACGTATTAGTTATCATTTTCTGGCATTGTTATACACGTATTAGTTATAATTTTCTGGCGTTGTTATACACGTATTAGCTGTTATAATAATAACTAAAATCTGATCAACTTTAACATTGGCGTCGTTCATGTGGTTATTTTCGTTCTCAAATTCCTTTTTTTTTTTAAAGAAAAGTATTTCGATTTTCATCATGCATGCAAACTTCAAGTTGAAAAATGTCGCTCAGTGTAATCGACTGTTAATTTTAGAGGCAGAAAGAATACTGGAATTATTGAATTAGAAGTTACGGAATAGAATAAATCTAAGGGAAAAAAAGGAGTCATAATCAGCAAGGATTTGAGTGGAATATTGACAATGCGATTTCTTTTTGGAAAATTTTAAATTCGCGATGGCAAATAGACGGAATAATTTAGTGGTAAAGATGAATCATCAAATAATTAATTCGTTGTTTGGTTAACGGATTTGGAAGTTTATGGCCAATCTGCATCTCTGTGGTCTGCTGGGTCCCCGTTTAATTGTGAACTTGAGTTCTTTGTAGCCAGTCTTGTGAGATGATGGGACACGATCAGCGAGTGGAATGTGGGGTATAAGATCTTGATTTAATTATCTGATTGCGTCAAACCAGCAACCCTCTTTGCAGGCTCTACCATGTTGGGTCATGTTAGTCTAAATGTTGAACCGCGATTTCTTGTTTTCAGAAAAGTCACACGAGCTGGCGGGACTCGGGTTTGACGGAGTCTGCTACGCTAACTCTGATACACTGACTCTGATACACTGACTCTCATACACTGACTCTCATACACTGACTCTCGTACACTGACAATGGTACGCTAACTCTGATACACTGACTCTCGTACACTGACACTGGTACACTAACTCTGATACACTGACTCTCATACACTGACTGCTATATCTGCTCTGATACACTGACTCTGTACACTGACACTGGTACACTAACTCTGATACACTGACTCTCATACACTGACTGCTATATCTGCTCTGATACACTGACTCTCATACACTGACACTGGTACGCTAACTCTGATACACTGACTCTCATACACTGACTGCTATATCTGCTCTGATACACTGACTCTCATACACTGACACTGGTATACCTGCTCTGATACACTGACTCTCATACACTGACACTGGTATACCTGCTCTGATACACTGACTCTCATACACTGACACTGGTATATCTACTCTGATACGCTGACTCTCATACACTGACACTGGTATACCTGCTCTGATACACTGACTCTCATACACTGACACTGGTATACCTGCTCTGATACACTGACTCTCATACACTGACACTGGTATACCTGCTCTGATACACTGACTCTCATACACTGACACTGGTATATCTACTCTGATACGCTGACTCTCGAACACTGACTAATAAAACTGATGTTTTTCTGACTCTGGAATGCTTTCTCTTTTGTCAGACTCTTTAAAGCAAATGCAAAGATTGTCCTAGTACACGTCTGGGAGACGTGGCTGATGACTAAGACAATACAACAGAGAATGCAGATAACTACTGCTTAAGAAGGATTCTAGACATCAAATGGCAGGGAAAGACCAGGAACAAGAAAATCTATGAAAGAGCGGGAGAAGAGCCCATGATTCTACAAATCATGTCTAGAAAATGGAGGTGGACTGGCCACATACTAAGAAAATTAGAAACCAGCATAACAAAGCAGGCACTAACATGGAACACACTCCTCCCCCAAAAGAAATTGAAATCAAGGAAGGCCCAGAATTACTTGGAGAAGGGTTATTATGAAAGTGCTCAGAGACAAGGGATACACATAGAGCAAAGTAGAGAACAAGTCAAAGAACAGGAATGACTAGACAAACTGTATCTGCGTCCTGTATTTCCAAGGGAGTGACTTGAAGAGGTTATAATCATGATGCTTGCAAAGTAATACTTATGTACTACTTCCTGTAGCTCTGTTCAGTTAGTAGTAATTTGTTGGAAATCTGCAACACCGTATCACTATATTAAACTGACAAAAGTTGGTGAATGGGGAATGGCCATCTTATATTAAATCGAACGTATATTTAAACTACGTATATTACACTTGTAACAGCCTTCAGAAAGATAACTTTCCTGTGTCATTTTGTAAAATTTGTAATAATGTGGCCCCCCAGAAAGACTATTTTCATATGCATTACTATATACACATTGTATGTAAGAATAGATCAAAACAGAAGCTTCTCAGATCATCAGAAAGATATTTTCTCTGTTTCTCTCTAGGTCTTTCTGCATTTCTCTCTCTCTCTCTCTCTCTCTCTCTCTCTCTGATTCTGTCTCTCTGCCTCTTTCTGACTTTCTCTGTTTCTCTTTGTCTCTTTCTCTCACTGTTTCTCCCTGTCTCAATCTCTGTCTCTTTCTGGCTCTCTATTTCCTTCTCTCTCTCTCTCCCTGTCTCGTTCTATCGTTCTCTCTGTCAATTCTCTCTGTCTCTTTCTGAATTTCTCTTTCTGTATTTCTTTCTGTCTCTGTTTCTCTCTCTGTCTAGCTCCGTCTCTTTCTGACTTTCCATGTCTCACTGTCTCTGTCTGTTTCTTTCTCTCTGTCTTTCCCTGTCTGTCTTTCTGTCTCTTTTATCTTTTTCTTTATGTATATCTCTCTGTCGCTTTTTGTTTCTTTCTTTGTCTCTCTGTCTCCTCGTCTGTCTGTCTCTCTCTGCATCTATCTCTGTTCATTTTTCTTTGCTTCCCTGTCTCTTTCCGTCTCTGTTTTTGTCCTTCTATCTGTCTCTCCCTGTCTCTGTTTCTCTATCTTTCTATCTGTCTCTCTATCTCTCTCTGTCTCTCTATCTGTCTCTATGTCTGCCTCTCTATCTGTCTCTCTGTCTCTGTGTCTGTCTCTCTATTTGTCTATCTCTCTCTGTCTCTCTTTCTCTCTCTGCCTCTGTCTCCCAGGCAAAAGTTTCGATCATTTAAACTTTTCCCTCTCACAGAGGAGATTGTCCCCCCCACCCCCCCCCCCCACCCCCCAGACTGCAACATGTTTTTGAGCTGTTTACTGCTTCATATAATCTGTAATAACTTCCATGAATGGAATTAACCTACGTTAGTACGAGGGTGCCTTTATGGTAATGTCTTTGAATGTAAATGCTACAGAAGAGTTCTTCAAATATCATGGACACAAAAAAGAACAAATATATCCATACTACAAGAACTTAATGTTGAATAAGGCTGGCTAGTGAAGAGGATTAAACAGAGAAAACTTAAATATTTTGGACACATTAAACATCATGATAATCTAGAGAAGACCTCTAGGAAGGGTACATAATGGGAAAAAGAAAGAGAGGAAGACCAAAACGAAGATGGCTGCAAGACATCGTTGATGATCTGCAAATGGATGCATCAGCAGCAGGCCATCTTGCTCACAACCGAGAGGCCTACAGGAGTGCTGTTAGGGAGGCAAAGTTCCACAAGGGACATGCAAATGAATGAATGAATGAGTACGAGAGAAAGTCACTAAGTAACTCGCAAACTGAAATATTTTATAAGTGGCAGTTATCAGGTAGTATTTAAATATACCCTTAGATAGTACCATCATCCAACTTTATAACAGTTGTATGTAGGGGGCGCTGGGAGTTAGGTGCGCATACGCAAAGCAATAACAAAATGGCTACTCACTTGTTAGTGTGTGCCAAAGAAGAACAGAGAAGTGTAGTGCGATTTTTGTGGGCTAAAGGACATTCAGTTGAGAACATTCATAAGGAAATGATTAGAGTTTATGCTGAAAAGTGTTTATCACGTAAAAGCGGTCTATAACTGGGTAAAAGAATTTTCTCAGGAACGCACCGAAATTGTTGACAAAGTCCGAACTGGCCGTCCTGTTCAGATTGCACCAGAAGCGACTTGCAATGTGTGAATGAGATTATCAGAGCTGATAGACGAGTAACGATAGACAGTGTAGCAAGTGAAATCGAATGTTCACATGGCTTAGCCTACAGAATAATGCACGAGCAATTGAATTTTCGGAAAGTTTGCTCACGTTGGGTACCCAGAGATCTGAATGATTAACACAAAATGAACCGAGTTGGTTTGTCATTGCAGCATCTCTGTTATTACACATATGAAGGTGAAGACATGCTCCAAAGGATTATTACTGGAGATGAATCTTGGGTGCACCACTATCAACCCGAATCAAAGCGTGCCTCAATGCAATGGAAACACCCGTCATCGCCATGCGCACAAAAATTGAAAATTACGCCTTCTGCGGGGAAGGTTATGCTGACAGTGTTCTGGGATTATCAAGGAGTGTTGTTAACCAAGTTTCAGAAGTATGGTGACAGTGTGAATTCTGTATCGTAGTGTGAAGTTCTGTCGATGTTACGGGATGCAATTCGAAGAAAACGTCCTGGTCTGCTGACTAGAGGTGTGCTTCTCCTTCATGACAATACCAGACCACATATGGCTCGTTTAACCCAAGAGAAAATTAGCCATTTGGGTTGGGAAGTTCTTGAACATCAACCCTATAGTCCTGACTTAGCTCCAAGTGATTTTCACCTGTTTTAGTCCATTGAAAAACCACCTTGGCGGGAGAAGATTCTCGAGTGACGAAGAAATGGAAACAGAAGTAAGATAATGGTTCAGAAATCGGACACCCAATTTTTACGCAATTGGTATTGCATCACCGATTACACGATGGGACGAATGTATGAATGTTGGTGGCGATTACGCTGAGAAATAGGGGAATAATGTAGGTTCAAAAATTAAAAGTGTTCAAATTATTGTCGCATTTAGTTTTGTTTATTTATTTTTTGGTTTGTTTTTGTAACAGGCATTTGCGAGTTACTTAGTGACTTCCCCTCGTATATTCAACTTCGTCTAATCCCCAACAAGAATATCGCTTACACGTCATTAAACAGAACTGTTATAACCCGCAAAAAGAATATCGCTTACATCTCACTAAACAGAACTTGTATAACCCGCAAGAAGAATATCGTTTATATGTCTCTGCATAAAACTTATATAACAGTCAAGAAGATGTTAATATAATATTGTTTTCAGCTTGTAATTATTTTTCTTGATAACTTTGTTCTGCTAAATGTTATGTAATAGTAATAAAAGTGATGAAGAGCAAAAGTCAAAAGTAGCTTTACAATCACTACAGCTGCTACAGCTGCTATTAGTTTGGAGCCAAGCATGAACATGACATGCTTGCCAAATACCCCGCAGCCTGCGATAATATCAGGTTGTCGTGGGTTGACATGGCTGTCTCTTGGAAACTATCTATTCCCCCCCCCCCCTCGCCTTGCATATCCCACTGCTCTGATCATTAATTATTTCACTTTTCAAACACAATAGTAATAATAATAATTAATAATAATAATCATTCTCATTTCCATGTCATTAAGGCATATGGGGGAATATGGTGTTGGGTCTCTTATTTTCCATGACCTTCGGCACATGAAAGTCTGATGTGGTGAGTATCACGCCTGGCCGCTTTACCCTCCCAGATTTCTCTGGTACCCATTTTTAGAGGCTGGGTGAAGTATGGGGCCTTTTTGATGTGCACCAGTGAAAAAAAATCCCACTAATGGGACTGAACCCGGTACCACCGGATTAGTAAACCGAGCGCCTAACCACTCAGCCAACCAGGTCACACTAATAATAGTAATAATAATAAACATAATAATAATACGGAAGAGACCTCGTTTTTTTTGGAAACTGACCTTATGAACCGGTTCATAACCAGGCTCATAATCATACATATAACTCTGCACTAGCCAGATGTCAGGCAGTCGTTTGCATGTCCCTTGCGGAACTTTGCCTCCCTAACAGCTCTCCTGTAGGCCTCTCAGTTGTAAGCAAGATGTCCTGCTGCTGATGCGTCTATTTGCAGATTATCAACGATGTCATGCTTCCATCTTCGCTTGGTCTTCCTCTCTTTCTTTTTCCCATTATGTACTCTTCCAACACGGTCTTCTCTAAATTCTCATGACGTTTAATAAGTCCAAAATGTTTAAGTTTTCTCTTTTAACTCCTCTTTACTAGCCAGCTTTCTTCAGTATTAAGTTATTGTCTTATGGATGTCAACCTAGATGAAATTACATTGCATGAAATTGAAACAACAGTGAATTTAATGGTTAACAACAAAGCTGCAGGTGAAGATGAAATAACAGCCGAAATGTTAAAAGCTATCAATAGTGACAACATGAGACAGCTACAGAGAATGTTTAACAAGATTTGGAAAGAAGAAAAGGTACTTTCTAAATGGAAAAAAGGAATCATTTTTAAAATACCAAAAAAAAAAGGCAACCTTAGTGACTGTAACAATTGGGAGGAGTAACCTTAATATCAGTTGTGCCAGAAGTATTTTGCAAGGTCATTTTGAAAAGACTTAAAGATATAGTGGATACAGCAATGAGAGAAGAAAAAGCAGGATTTCGAAAAGGGAGAAACTGTCTCGACCAGATCTTTATTCTAAGTAAACATGAAGAACATATTGAAAAGCAGAAACCGTTAACACTGAACTTCATAGACTTTAGAAAGGCATTTGATAACATACACAAAGATTCATTATGGAGAATTTTAAGTCTATATGGAATATCATCTAAAATTGTCAACATCATTAAGGACGTCTACAATGGATATGTTTGTGCAGTCAAGATAGAAGAAGGGATGAGTGAATGGTTCCAGATTGAAACAAGTGTGAAACAAAGATGTATACTGTCTCCTTTGCTTTTTTTGGAATTCCAATAGACTTCATAATGAAAAAAAATGCTGCACAGGTAACACAGGTATTGACTGGGTACATGGGACCCAATTAGAAGATCTTGATTTTGCTGATGACATAACTCTTATCAGTAACAATGTGAATTCCATGCAAGAAAAAACAGATAGCCTGTCTTCACTGTCTAGCAAAATAGGGCTTAAAATTAACAAGGACAAAACAAAAATAATGAAAATTCCCATTAATTAAAATGGAAAATGCACATAGAAGGGGCAGATGTTGAAGAAGTCAGTCAATTTGCATACCTTGGCAGCTACATAGACCAGGATGGTGACATTAGAAAGGAAGTTAGAATTAGAATTGAAAAAGCAGCATCGATCTTCAAGAATCTTGAGAACATATGGAATTCAAAAGTTATAAACATAAAAACCAAGTTAAGATTATTCAATTCAAATGTGATATCCACCCTCATTTATGCATGCGAAAGCTGGAAAACAACTAAAGAAATAGACAAGAAATTAGACTCTTTTGAAAACAAATGCCTAAGGAAAATACTCGGCATCTAATGGAATGAATTCAAGAACAATGCAGAGATAAGACAGATGATTGAACAACAACCAGTCTCATGGGTGATCAAGAAAAGGAGATGGACATATGTTGGTCACTTGATGAGAAGAAATGATGAGAGAATCCCAAAATAAGCTATGAGATGGAACACAACAGGCCAGAGAAAAAAGGCAGACCGCGTGAAACTCTGAAGAGGACATTATTAAGAGAGGCAAAATTAATGGGCATAAAATCCCTTGATGAGGTTGAAGGATTCGCCGACGGCAGACGAAACTGGCGAACTACTTTTCGAGCCCTATGTGACGTTAAACGGCACGGGAAGAATATAAGATGAGATAAGTATGGATATATTTGTTCTTTTTGTGTCCATGACATTTGGAGAACTCTTCTGTAGTATTTACATTCAAAGGCATTTATGTGTTTCTCAGCTGTTTTGTTAAGTGTCCAGGTCTCACAGGCATATGTTGTAGTGGGAAAGATGCATGCCCTTAAAAATCGTATTTTTGTAGTTCTGTCTGCTCCTCTCCACAGATTCTTTATTTGTTTTACTTTCTTAATGCTATAGATGTCTTCCTTTTAATTTCCCTCATTGTATCTCCATTATTAGTTAGCAGTGATCCAAGATATTCAAAACTCTCCACTTCTTCCAATTTTCCCTCACTGATATATTTCCTCATTTGTTTTGTAAGTTGTTATCAATTAAGTTTTCTTTGCATTAAAATAGAGGTTTTGCTCTTCATTGTTCTTACTGACTGACGTAAATAGTTTTTCCATTTCTTTTTATGCCAGATGCATAACGATGCAAATAACTTGGCGTATAACCAGGCATATCGGTAGGTATATGACCAGGTGCATAACCATCTAAACAAACAGGCATACCTCAAGGTACATAACCAGATACCCAATCAGGCACATAACATGATAATATTCAAGCATATAGCCAGGCATATAAGCAGACACATAACCAGTCATATAACCAGAAACATAACCATTCATATAACCAGACACATAACCAGTCATATAACCAGAAACACGACCAGGAAAATCCCCAGTCTCTCCAGAAAACAATCATGCGTTTCAATTCACTTTTCATTTTCACAAAACCTGAGTGCTTCTAGTATGCTTCGCTCTGCAGGCCTTCTCTCTGTTCTCAAGGCCTGATTTAATACCTCGTTGGCCTAGAGGTCATGAGAGGGCAAGACTAAGGAAACCACGGGCTTTTGAATGACTCTCAGACACTTTAGAAGGCTTCAGCTCTAAACCTCTGTAAACCAGACAAACCACATGAATAACCTCGTAACCTAGATCACCGGTGATCATCCTTAAATGAATATTAACATCTGTGTCACGTGACACTGTGTAACGTGACACCGTTGCGTCTGACATAAAAACGTGAATATCCGTCACGGGAAGGTGTTGTAATGGGTCTCATAAACGTGTGACTACGTGAAGTAACATACTTTTATAAGAAAAAGGATTCATTCACTTCTCGTGCCGTTTAGCTTCTCAGTTTGCCGATATTTGTTTCCAGTCAAACGCAAACTGATATCTAAAGACGACCTCATCATGGCTCACGCACTCCGTAGTACTTACTATAACTCTGGGGGAAATGATAGCAGTGGCTATGAACATGGACAGAAAGCATTATTTCTAGTTCGTGACAGGCTGATCGATATCGATTCCGTCACTTCTGCTGTCAAAAAACTGATGTAGGAAACGAACCCACAAATCTTGGCTTGGAAGGCTGTGTAACTTATCCGTTAACCATCAAGATTTGATGGTCCTATATAATACCTATGATTGCTACATACAGACTACACAATTATATAAATGTTGTAGCCATGAAACAAGCTGTGATGCTTCAACTACACAAAGAGAAAGCAGTCATAACAGCAAGCTTATAATTATTGCTCAGGAAAAGAGAGAACTGAGAGGGTGGGGGCGGGAGAAGTGGGGAGAGGGGGTTTAAGAAAGGTGGGGAGAGGGAGTCTGAGAGAGGTGGGGAGAGGGAGTCTGAGAGAGGTGGAGAGAGAGTCTGAGAGAAGTGGGGAGAAGGAGTCTGAGAAAGGTGTGGAGAAGGAGTCTGAGAGAGTCGGGAGAATGAGTCTGAGAGATGTGCGGAGGAGTCTTTGAGATTGGGGAGAAGGAGTCTGAGAGAGGTGGGGAGAGAGTCTGAGAGAGTTGAGGAGAAGGAGTCTGAGAGAGTTGAGGAGAAGGAGTCTGAGAGAGGTGGGGAGAGAGTCTGAGAGAGTGGGGAGAATGAGTCTGAGAGAGTTGAGGAGAAGGAGTCTGAGAGAAGTGGGGAGAGAGTCTGAGAGAAGTGGGGAGAGGGAGTCTGAGAGAGGTGGGAAGAGAGTCTGGAGAGAAGGAGTCTGAGAGAGGTGGGGAGAATGAGTGAGAGAGGAGGGGAGAGAGTCTGAGAGAGGTGGGGAGAGAGCCTGAGAGAGGTGTCAGGAAGGAGTCTGAGAGAGGTGGGGAGAGAGTCTTAGAGATGTGTAGAGAGAGTCTCAGAGAGGTGGAGAGAGAGAGTGGGGAGAGTCTGAGAGAGGTGGGGAGAGAGTCTGAAAGAGGTGTGGAGAGAGTCTGAGAGGAGAGAGAGTCTGAGAGGGGAGAGAGTCTGAGAGAGGTGGGGAGAGAGTCTGAGAGATGGGGGAAGGAGTCTGAGAGAGGTGGGGAGAGCCTGAGAGATGTGGGGAGAGAGTCTGAGAGAGGTGGGGAGAAGGAGTCTGAGAGAGGTGGGGAGAAAGTCTGAGAGGGAGAGAGAGGTGGGGAAAGAGTCTGAGAGGGAGAGAAAAGAAGGGGAGAAAGATAGGGAAGACAATCTGAATGAATGAATGAATGATCTTTATTTGTGAAGAGTAAAGAATTGGGCACGCAGGCCCGTCTTATATTCAGCCCTTCATCGGTCCATCTTTAATTCTTCCCACACACTCGATATCATACAAGTATACAAATTACGCGAGGAAAGAAACATATCAAAAGTTTGCAAAATTAAACCATTACATTTAGAGTATAAGAGAAGTAATTAACCTAATAAAACTGCGCGCGTACACACAAGGAGCATATCATAAACAATAATACATTTTCTGTAGAGTTATTCTAACATATATTCTTTAACATGCATTACAATAATTTCTAACAAGATCTAACAAGTTACTTTTAGAACTATGTCCTTTTAGAACTTGATGGCGGGCAGGCAGGCAGGCAGGCAGGCAAGCAGGCAGGCAGACACAGGCAAGCAGACAGATAGACAGGCAGGCAGGCAGACAGACAGACAGACAGACAGACAGACAGACAGACAGACAGACAGACAGACAGACAGACAGACAGACAGACAGACAGACAGACAGACAGACAGACAGACAGACAGACAGACAGACAGACAGACAGACAGACAGACAGACAGACAGATAGATAGATAGAATAGATAGATAGATAGATAGATAGATAGATAGATAGATAGATAGATAGATAGATAGATAGATAACCGTCAACATAAAGAAGAACTGCCACATGATAGTGACAAACACGAAAAAAAAAACTTTCTAGAAGAAAAGACCAAGTTTAGAAAACATTTCCATAAAGAAACATTCAAAGCTAGAAAACAATATTCTTTAAAAAAAAGCCGACGCCTGAGATCACACACGTATACTTTTGCCGGCAACTTTAATCAAGTTCCAACAGATTACTTAATATTAATCTCGATGTTTTCATAACAGTAAATTAATCTCACACCCCCCCCCCCCCGTCCCTCCTCAAAAAGGAGTAACATTTACTTAAATATCAACTCCGACTTCAGCGAAGTGAGAGGAAGAGTAAAAAATAGACTGTCTAGATTTACTAAAGAGAATCTTCGAGTTCACGTATCCTACAATCTCCTTCTAATACTCCAATATTACTTCTCCAATCAATAATCCGTGTTTTTTAATAATTTCTTCGCTGGCAAATAAGCTCCTCCAACGACTGACAAGTAGATTTAGAACTTGTGTAAGTCACATGAGGAGAAAGATTGGCGACGGCCTGATAAGAATATTTATTTTACTGAAAATATTTTTTTTTTAAATGGCGAACCTAAAAATGACATTCATGAAGGCAAAATATAAATTGATTCGCCTCCATCACGCGCATTTTGCGTGATTTAAAAAAAAAAAAAGAAGTATTACTTCGTGTTGTTTTGTGTCCTCAAGATGTCGGATATATTTGTTTACAATAGCCCTTGGCAACAAAAAACAAAATCAATATGATTGGGGGAAAAATATCCCATATAAAAATCATACAAAAATATACGTATGCTGTATAGAATTAGATAAGAAACCGTTTTCAAGTAAAGATTTTTAAAAAGAAACAGATAAAGGTGATTTGTTTTCTTTAAATACTAAATTTTACCCAAGACAATGCTTTGAAGTTTTTTAATACAAGCAGAAAACAGCGTCTTTGTAAAATGTTGAAGAAGAATCTTTTCACATAATTTCCTAGGACTGCCCGTGCGCCCACAAGAATTTGTAACACACGTGAGCGTCCAAACAAAAATCTGTGTGACGTGGCTGTTGGAGGGCGCTGCAGATCTGCGCATGTCTTTGGACTGGCAACTTCCGATAAGAAAATCAACTTAAGGGCGTTACATTGTTTATATTTCTTAATGCGTTATGGTTACAGCTAATAATAACAATAATTATACATATATATATATATATATATATATATATATATATATTAACACTTCAAGAATCATCTAAGTTTCAATTACAGATAGTGTCAAAGACAGCAGATAATTTCAGTACAAATATATAAAGATAGAGACATAAGCAAGAAGACAGAACGCAAAGGAAAGATGCAGACAAACAGGCTGAAGACAAATATACGCGGGTTTCAAGTAACAGTCTACGTAAAATGAACAGTCTACGTAAAAGGAACAGTCTACGTAAGAGGAACAGTCTTCATAAAAGGAACAGTCTACGTAAACGGAACAGTCTACGTAAAAGGAACAGTCTACGTAAAAGAAACAGTCTACATAAAAGGAACAGTCTACGTAAAAAGAACAGTCTACATAAAAGGAACAGTCTACGTAAAAGGAACAGTCTTCATAAAAGGAACAGTCTTCATAAAAGGAACCGTCTACGTAAAAGGAACAGTCTACATAAAAGGAACAGTCTACATAAAAGGAACAGTCTACGTAAAAGGAACAGTCTACGTAAGAGTAGAAGTTTAAATCATGTCCAGGACAACGGAGTAAAAAAAAAAGAGAGAATGAAAGGACAGTCTTAAATCTGTGTCGATCAACCCGTCTCATCCACTACTAACAAGGTTCGGTTGATCTGCTGCTTCCGGCCGTGAAGGAAATTGGAAGTATCGCGCCATTTTGAAAAAAATGACAATAAACAAAATGAAGGAAGAACTGTGAGCGACAGTCGCATGAAATCTTCGAAACTCAGTTTCAAAGAGGGGGGTTATTATTTTCAAGAACTCTCTCTCTCTCTCTCGTTCTAATACAAGTATGGTTCTATTTTAAAATATTATCCTGGTTTCCTCTTCTCTCTTCTCTTTGTACTCCCCGCTGCTTGTCGATCCGATGCGTGAGACAAATTTCCATGTGAATATCCTGATGTATTCTTTTTGTTTAAAACACTGACAGCCGCCCGAGTAGATTCCTGTAGTGCGCCTCGTCTTGTAATGATTGTTCCGCGTGCAGACACTGAAAAGTGTAGGTCTGAAGAAAGATGGTTATCATGACTGATAAATGAGGGCTACTGCTGAATATTTTTTTAGACGAGTACGTAATAAAAACCATTCGTGGGCTTATAGTGTCGTCTGTTTTTTGTTGTTGATACCATTCGTTACTGGCTTCCCGTTTTTAAAAGTGTGAATAAAAGCACTGGCCAGGGCGACGTGGCTACCGGAGTCAGAGAATAGGAGCTGGTCAGGACCCTCCTGCTAGCGTTGTCCATCCACCGGCACCTGCAGTCTTACTTCTATCTTACCCCTTGGGTCAGGGATCGATGTGTTATGTTGAAAGCTTTGTATCTTGGATCCCAGCACGCGTAGAGTTCAATAAAGAAGTCAAATAATGCTCACGGTAACATCCAAGGAAATGAAGAAACAAACACGCAAAAAAAAGGAGGAAGAATGCAAAAGATAAATAGAAGCTCAACACATAAAGGAGGGGAAAATACATATACTAAAAGCCATATATAACAACAAATGGATAGAACATCTCACAGCAACAACAAATGACAAATATTATAAACTCTCAAGAAACGACAAACAGAGAACAGGACACTGAAGGCTGAGACACCATCTATGCCAGAAGCTGGAAGTTGGCTCGACAGACCTATGTAGCTGCAGCAAAGAGCAACAGATGCCACATCACATCCTCCATAGAGGCTGATACACGATCCATTCAGGCAAAGAACCTGTAACACACGTGAGCGTCCAAACAAAAATCTGTGTGACGTGGCTGTTGGAGGGCGCTGCAGATCTGCGCATGTCTTTGGACTGGCAACTTCCGATAAGAAAATCAACTTAAGGGCGTTACATTGTTTATATTTCTTAATGCGTTATGGTTACAGCTAATAATAACAATAATTATACATATATATATATATATATATATATATATATATATATATTAACACTTCAAGAATCATCTAAGTTTCAATTACAGATAGTGTCAAAGACAGCAGATAATTTCAGTACAAATATATAAAGATAGAGACATAAGCAAGAAGACAGAACGCAAAGGAAAGATGCAGACAAACAGGCTGAAGACAAATATACGCGGGTTTCAAGTAACAGTCTACGTAAAATGAACAGTCTACGTAAAAGGAACAGTCTACGTAAGAGGAACAGTCTTCATAAAAGGAACAGTCTACGTAAACGGAACAGTCTACGTAAAAGGAACAGTCTACGTAAAAGAAACAGTCTACATAAAAGGAACAGTCTACGTAAAAGGAACAGTCTACATAAAAGGAACAGTCTACGTAAAAGGAACAGTCTTCATAAAAGGAACAGTCTTCATAAAAGGAACCGTCTACGTAAAAGGAACAGTCTACATAAAAGGAACAGTCTACATAAAAGGAACAGTCTACGTAAAAGGAACAGTCTACGTAAGAGTAGAAGTTTAAATCATGTCCAGGACAACGGAGTAAAAAAAAAAAAGAGAATGAAAGGACAGTCTTAAATCTGTGTCGATCAACCCGTCTCATCCACTACTAACAAGGTTCGGTTGATCTGCTGCTTCCGGCCGTGAAGGAAATTGGAAGTATCGCGCCATTTTGAAAAAAATGACAATAAACAAAATGAAGGAAGAACTGTGAGCGACAGTCGCATGAAATCTTCGAAACTCAGTTTCAAAGAGGGGGGTTATTATTTTCAAGAACTCTCTCTCTCTCTCTCTCTCTCTCTCTCTCTCTCGTTCTAATACAAGTATGGTTCTATTTTAAAATATTATCCTGGTTTCCTCTTCTCTCTTCTCTTTGTACTCCCCGCTGCTTGTCGATCCGATGCGTGAGACAAATTTCCATGTGAATATCCTGATGTATTCTTTTTGTTTAAAACACTGACAGCCGCCCGAGTAGATTCCTGTAGTGCGCCTCGTCTTGTAATGATTGTTCCGCGTGCAGACACTGAAAAGTGTAGGTCTGAAGAAAGATGGTTATCATGACTGATAAATGAGGGCTACTGCTGAATATTTTTTTAGACGAGTACGTAATAAAAACCATTCGTGGGCTTATAGTGTCGTCTGTTTTTTGTTGTTGATACCATTCGTTACTGGCTTCCCGTTTTTAAAAGTGTGAATAAAAGCACTGGCCAGGGCGACGTGGCTACCGGAGTCAGAGAATAGGAGCTGGTCAGGACCTTCCTGCTAGCGTTGTCCATCCACCGGCACCTGCAGTCTTACTTCTATCTTACCCCTTGGGTCAGGGATCGATGTGTTATGTTGAAAGCTTTGTATCTTGGATCCCAGCACGCGTAGAGTTCAATAAAGAAGTCAAATAATGCTCACGGTAACATCCAAGGAAATGAAGAAACAAACACGCAAAAAAAGGAGGAAGAATGCAAAAGATAAATAGAAGCTCAACACATAAAGGAGGGGAAAATACATATACTAAAAGCCATATATAACAACAAATGGATAGAACATCTCACAGCAACAACAAATGACAAATATTATAAACTCTCAAGAAACGACAAACAGAGAACAGGACACTGAAGGCTGAGACACCATCTATGCCAGAAGCTGGAAGTTGGCTCGACAGACCTATGTAGCTGCAGCAAAGAGCAACAGATGCCACATCACATCCTCCATAGAGGCTGATACACGATCCATTCAGGCAAAGAACCTGGCCACACCCCCAGCCCCACACAGGAGAAGCTCTACGGTGATGGTGGCCAGACCCCAGCCCCACACAGGAGAAGCTATACGGTGATGGTGGCCAGACCCCAGCCCCACACAGGAGAAGCTCTACGGTGATGCTGGCCAGACCCCAGCCCAACACAGCAGAAGCTATACGGTGATGCTGGCCAGACCTCAGCCCCACACAGCAGAAGCTCTACGGTGATACTGGCCAGACCTCAGCCCCACACAGCAGAAGCTCTACGGTGATGCTGGCCAGACCTCAGCCCCACACAGCAGAAGCTCTACGGTGATGGTGGCCAAACCCCAGCCCCACACAGGAGAAGCTATACGATGATGGTGGCCAGACCTCAGCCCCACACAGCAGAAGCTCTACGGTGATGCTGGCCAGACCTCAGCCCCACACAGCAGAAGCTCTACGGTGATGGTGGCCAAACCCCAGCCCCACACAGGAGAACCTATACGATGATGGTGGCCAGACCTCAGCCCCACACAGCAGAAGCTCTACGGTGATACTGGCCAGACCTCAGCCCCACACAGGAGAAGCTCTACGGTGATGCTGGCCAGACCCAAGCCTCACACAGGAGAAGCTCTACGGTGATCCTGAGAACCTGAAACGAACTGACTGCATTTGTGTGTGAGAGAGAGAGAGATAGAGAGAGAGATAGAGAGAGAGAGATAGAGATAGAGAGAGATAGATAGAGAGAGAGAGATAGAGAGAGAGATAGAGAGAGAGATAGAGAGAGAGATGGAGAGAGAGATAGAAAGAGAGATAGAGAGAGGTAAAGAGAGATAGAGATAGATAGAGAGAGATAGAGAGAGATAGAGAGATATATAGAGAGAAATAGATAGAGAGATAGAGAGAGATAGAGAGAGATAGATAGAGATAGAGAGAGATAGAGAGAGAGAGATAGAGAGAGATAGAGAGAGAGATTAATGTCCATGTCTAAGCGAGACACATAAGAAAAAGAAGTATCTTGGATTCACGTCACTCATTTTTGTGACTTGTCTTTCCTGGAGGGTTGCTGTTTTGATAGTCAATCTTAAATCGTCTCTTTTTTCCAGCCAGGTTGTTTGCTTCAGTGAGTGTAGTGGTTGAAATGTCTGCGACATCATAGGACCATTGCCTCGTTCAACTCACTAAGAAGACTGAATGAATCAACCCCCTAGTTCTTCTTGTAGCGAGTCCACCCCGCCAACTGCAATAAACTGAATTATATAACTACAGAATGTCAAGAATGAAACAGTCAACCTGAAACTTCTTTATGAGGTTCATCTCACCTGACAATGCTTGATTTTATCTCACCTCTTCGTGAAGACACAAAGATCGCTTCTCAAATCCTTTCTTTACGCAAGCAAACAATTATGAAATAAATCTCCTCTTGATTGAGCTAAAGCTACTGCGCTGAAGGATCTTTGAATTGTTCTTTTCTTCGTCCCAGGAGAAGACAATCAAAATTCTTAGGAAATTTCGTGAAAACGTGGAAGCTTTAGAATCTGAAAGTCATTGGAAAGCTCGTGGAAAAGAAGAATAAGGAAGCCAAGAAATGAACTAGTGAACCAGTCCTACGGCCGTTTCTACTCTAGCTAGAAGTAATTAACTGTAACTGAAAAAAAAGAGGGTCTTGATCTGATGCTGATCCTAAGGAACGGTTTTATTACAGCCGGGACACGCCCATACGAGCTAGAAGTGTATCTATTTGTCTCTTTCCCTGCCGGCTGTCGTTGGCTATCATGCTTTCCCACAACCCCTGCTCCGAGAGCTGTTTATAAGCTGTGCTGGTGTTCTTTCTTTGCCGCATCTATTTAGTCCGTCCAGCATTTTCTCTGTCTACCTCGATCTCTTTTGCCTTCTACCTTTCCTGTTGTCACAATGTATTCTGGCTTGCCTCGTCGTAGAACGCGTCCTAAGATTCTGGACTGTCTTTTGTTATTGTTTGTTTCGTCTCTCCAAGCCTCTCTCAGAACCTCCTCGCTTGATTCCTTTGCTGTCCATGACGTACGTAGAAGAGTATGGAGAAGACAAAATAATGGTGCCAGACAAGAGTACTTTAGCTGAGACAATTTATACATAAAATCCTCACAAAAGACTCTAAGGACAACTAAACCCGGATAATCTGTGGTTTGTAAATGAAGTTCGTGTTAAATATTCTGAACATGCAACCGACATAACAAGTTATTTTATATCTAACATAAAACAGAACATAACAGCGAGTTGCCCTGGGAGATGGGGCAGAGAATTCCGTCATAATCTAGAGCCGGGTCTCTTCATCTTTATAGAACTTTTAATGAGGGCGTCGTCTGGGCTCTTACCGCCGATCATCACCCCAGGTTCTAGATTTCCGTCACTGTAGTGTTTCTTATGTCTTCCATGAATACGAGGTTTCTATTATCTTATAGTTTTCTCTGAAACTAATGTTCCTAATACTCTATAGGTTTCCATGAATGTAATGTTTTCTTTTCTTAACCGTCTATCTTTCTTTGATATAATGTTTCTTGCCTTCTAGTTTTCTGTAATGGTGCTCTAATTTTCTGCAAATGCAAAGTTTATTGTCTTCTAGTTTCTGTGTAAGTAATGTTCCTTATGTTCTAGTTGTCTGTGAATGTAATTTTAAAAAAAATGTTTTCTAGTTTTTGGGGTTTTTTTTTGTTTGTTAACGTAAAAAAGGTACAGGTAAAAGGTAAAATCACCGTTTCCATGCGTTAAGGCATATTTTGGATACGGTGTCAGGCCCATATTTCCACTACCTTCGGCACATGAAAGTCTGATGCGGTCAGTATCACTGACTGATCAAATTGACCTCCTCAGATTTCTCTGGTACCTTTTTTTTTTTTTGGCTGTGTGTAATCTGGGGGCTTTTGGTGATGTTGCAGAAAAAAAAGCCCACTGCTGGAACTTTGCCCCAGCGTCTCCTTTCTGTGAATGTAATATTATTATCTTCTAATTCTCTGTGAATAAAAAAAAAGTTTTTATCTTCTAGCTTTCCTAGAAAGTAACATTTCTTATCTTGTTGTTTTCTTTTAATTTTTTTTTATCTTCCTGTTATCTGAAAATTAATGTACGGTGATACTGGCCAGACCTCAGCCCCACACAGGAGAAGCTCTACGGTGATGCTGGCCAGACCCAAGCCTCACACAGGAGAAGCTCTACGGTGATCCTGAGAACCTGAAACGAACTGACTGCATTTGTGTGTGAGAGAGAGAGAGATAGAGAGAGAGATAGAGAGAGAGAGATAGAGATAGAGAGAGATAGATAGAGAGAGAGAGAGAGAGAGATAGAGAGAGAGATAGAGAGAGAGATGGAGAGAGAGATAGAAAGAGAGATAGAGAGAGGTAAAGAGAGATAGAGATAGATAGAGAGAGATAGAGAGAGATAGAGAGATATATAGAGAGAAATAGATAGAGAGATAGAGAGAGATAGAGAGAGATAGATAGAGAGAGATAGAGAGAGAGATAGAGAGAGAGAGAGATAGAGAGAGATAGAGAGAGAGATTAATGTCCATGTCTAAGCGAGACACATAAGAAAAAGAAGTATCTTGGATTCACGTCACTCATTTTTGTGACTTGTCTTTCCTGGAGGGTTGCTGTTTTGATAGTCAATCTTAAATCGTCTCTTTTTTCCAGCCAGGTTGTTTGCTTCAGTGAGTGTAGTGGTTGAAATGTCTGCGACATCATAGGACCATTGCCTCGTTCAACTCACTAAGAAAACTGAATGAATCAACCCCCTAGTACTTCTTGTAGCGAGTCCACCCCGCCAACTGCAATAAACTGAATTATATAACTACAGAATGTCAAGAATGAAACAGTCAACCTGAAACTTCTTTATGAGGTTCATCTCACCTGACAATGCTTGATTTTATCTCACCTCTTCGTGAAGACACAAAGATCGCTTCTCAAATCCTTTCTTTACGCAAGCAAACAATTATGAAATAAATCTCCTCTTGATTGAGCTAAAGCTACTGCGCTGAAGGATCTTTGAATTGTTCTTTTCTTCGTCCCAGGAGAAGACAATCAAAATTCTTAGGAAATTTCGTGAAAACGTGGAAGCTTTAGAATCTGAAAGTCATTGGAAAGCTCGTGGAAAAGAAGAATAAGGAAGCCAAGAAATGAACTAGTGAACCAGTCCTACGGCCGTTTCTACTCTAGCTAGAAGTAATTAACTGTAACTGAAAAAAAAGAGGGTCTTGATCTGATGCTGATCCTAAGGAACGGTTTTATTACAGCCGGGACACGCCCATACGAGCTAGAAGTGTATCTATTTGTCTCTTTCCCTGCCGGCTGTCGTTGGCTATCATGCTTTCCCACAACCCCCTGCTCCGAGAGCTGTTTATAAGCTGTGCTGGTGTTCTTTGTTTGCCGCATCTATTTAGTCCGTCCAGCATTTTCTCTGTCTACCTCGATCTCTTTTGCCTTCTACCTTTCCTGTTGTCACAATGTATTCTGGCTTGCCTCGTCGTAGAACGCGTCCTAAGATTCTGGACTGTCTTTTGTTATTGTTTGTTTCGTCTCTCCAAGCCTCTCTCAGAACCTCCTCGCTTGATTCCTTTGCTGTCCATGACGTACGTAGAAGAGTATGGAGAAGACAAAATAATGGTGCCAGACAAGAGTACTTTAGCTGAGACAATTTATACATAAAATCCTCACAAAAGACTCTAAGGACAACTAAACCCGGATAATCTGTGGTTTGTAAATGAAGTTCGTGTTAAATATTCTGAACATGCAACCGACATAACAAGTTATTTTATATCTAACATAAAACAGAACATAACAGCGAGTTGCCCTGGGAGATGGGGCAGAGAATTCCGTCATAATCTAGAGCCGGGTCTCTTCATCTTTATAGAACTTTTAATGAGGGCGTCGTCTGGGCTCTTACCGCCGATCATCACCCCAGGTTCTAGATTTCCGTCACTGTAGTGTTTCTTATGTCTTCCATGAATACGAGGTTTCTATTATCTTATAGTTTTCTCTGAAACTAATGTTCCTAATACTCTATAGGTTTCCATGAATGTAATGTTTTCTTTTCTTAACCGTCTATCTTTCTTTGATATAATGTTTCTTGCCTTCTAGTTTTCTGTAATGGTGCTCTAATTTTCTGCAAATGCAAAGTTTATTGTCTTCTAGTTTCTGTGTAAGTAATGTTCCTTATGTTCTAGTTGTCTGTGAATGTAATTTTAAAAAAAATGTTTTCTAGTTTTTGGGGTTTTTTTTTGTTTGCTTCAGTGAGTGTAGTGGTTGAAATGTCTGCGACATCATAGGACCATTGCCTCGTTCAACTCACTAAGAAAACTGAATGAATCAACCCCCTAGTACTTCTTGTAGCGAGTCCACCCCGCCAACTGCAATAAACTGAATTATATAACTACAGAATGTCAAGAATGAAACAGTCAACCTGAAACTTCTTTATGAGGTTCATCTCACCTGACAATGCTTGATTTTATCTCACCTCTTCGTGAAGACACAAAGATCGCTTCTCAAATCCTTTCTTTACGCAAGCAAACAATTATGAAATAAATCTCCTCTTGATTGAGCTAAAGCTACTGCGCTGAAGGATCTTTGAATTGTTCTTTTCTTCGTCCCAGGAGAAGACAATCAAAATTCTTAGGAAATTTCGTGAAAACGTGGAAGCTTTAGAATCTGAAAGTCATTGGAAAGCTCGTGGAAAAGAAGAATAAGGAAGCCAAGAAATGAACTAGTGAACCAGTCCTACGGCCGTTTCTACTCTAGCTAGAAGTAATTAACTGTAACTGAAAAAAAAGAGGGTCTTGATCTGATGCTGATCCTAAGGAACGGTTTTATTACAGCCGGGACACGCCCATACGAGCTAGAAGTGTATCTATTTGTCTCTTTCCCTGCCGGCTGTCGTTGGCTATCATGCTTTCCCACAACCCCCTGCTCCGAGAGCTGTTTATAAGCTGTGCTGGTGTTCTTTCTTTGCCGCATCTATTTAGTCCGTCCAGCATTTTCTCTGTCTACCTCGATCTCTTTTGCCTTCTACCTTTCCTGTTGTCACAATGTATTCTGGCTTGCCTCGTCGTAGAACGCGTCCTAAGATTCTGGACTGTCTTTTGTTATTGTTTGTTTCGTCTCTCCAAGCCTCTCTCAGAACCTCCTCGCTTGATTCCTTTGCTGTCCATGACGTACGTAGAAGAGTATGGAGAAGACAAAATAATGGTGCCAGACAAGAGTACTTTAGCTGAGACAATTTATACATAAAATCCTCACAAAAGACTCTAAGGACAACTAAACCCGGATAATCTGTGGTTTGTAAATGAAGTTCGTGTTAAATATTCTGAACATGCAACCGACATAACAAGTTATTTATATCTAACATAAAACAGAACATAACAGCGAGTTGCCCTGGGATGGGGCAGAGAATTCCGTCATAATCTAGAGCCGGGTCTCTTCATCTTTATAGAACTTTTAATGAGGGCGTCGTCTGGGCTCTTACCGCCGATCATCACCCCAGGTTCTAGATTTCCGTCACTGTAGTGTTTCTTATGTCTTCCATGAATACGAGGTTTCTATTATCTTATAGTTTTCTCTGAAACTAATGTTCCTAATACTCTATAGGTTTCCATGAATGTAATGTTTTCTTTTCTTAACCGTCTATCTTTCTTTGATATAATGTTTCTTGCCTTCTAGTTTTCTGTAATGGTGCTCTAATTTTCTGCAAATGCAAAGTTTATTGTCTTCTAGTTTCTGTGTAAGTAATGTTCCTTATGTTCTAGTTGTCTGTGAATGTAATTTTAAAAAAAATGTTTTCTAGTTTTTGGGGTTTTTTTTTGTTTGTTAACGTAAAAAAGGTACAGGTAAAAGGTAAAATCACCGTTTCCATGCGTTAAGGCATATTTTGGATACGGTGTCAGGCCCATATTTCCACTACCTTCGGCACATGAAAGTCTGATGCGGTCAGTATCACTGACTGATCAAATTGACCTCCTCAGATTTCTCTGGTACCTTTTTTTTTTTTTTGGCTGTGTGTAATCTGGGGGCTTTTTGGTGATGTTGCAGAAAAAAAAGCCCACTGCTGGAACTTTGCCCCAGCGTCTCCTTTCTGTGAATGTAATATTTATTATCTTCTAATTCTCTGTGAATAAAAAAAAAGTTTTTATCTTCTAGCTTTCCTAGAAAGTAACATTTCTTATCTTGTTGTTTTCTTTTAATTTTTTTTTATCTTCCTGTTATCTGAAAATTAATGTTTCTTTTCTTTTGTTTTCTAGTTTTCTCCGAAGATAATGTTTATTATCTTCAAATCTTCTCTCAGTGTATCGTTTATTGTCTTCTACCTTCTTGTGAATATGTTATTTAATCTTCTCTTACTGATTAAAAAAAAAAAGAAATATTTGACGTAAAATCTATTTATATTTTCATTTATCTTTTTATATTTAGCTTTGATAACATTTTTCCACTGTCATGGTATTATTATTAGTATATATACATTGCGTGAAAGTTAAAGAAACAAAAGCAGAGAACTATATGAAGCAATATCTAAACTAAATCATCCATGGCCTCTTTTCCTTTCCCAGCTGCGAAAGAAGTCAGTTGCCTATTTCTACAGCTGCATGATTGGAGCAGCTCCATGAGGTCACGAACCTTCGATCTTCTCCCTGATAGACAAGCGCACTGGCCACTTCGCCACTCTGGCTCCCCATGCGTGGCAGGTGGAGATGAACATTCTTTTGAATGCATTCATCTACTTGAGGTGCGAGAGTTCTTGTTCCTACTGACAATATTATGACAGAGTTTTTTCCCCTCGTAGCCTGCGGCGACGGTGAGTATTTCACTGTGCGGTGTGGGGCTTGACGTGATTCCACAGCGGCTGAACTCTGCCGGGGCTGCACCTGTTTCTGAGATCTTACTTTCGCAGTTCACACAGGCAACAGTTACCTACTCACTATCCGTCACCAGGCCTGTGCTACAGATAATCGATGTATCTGTGACAGAGCACGCAATCCCTCAGCTCACTGGAAACTAAGCATGTAATAAATGATCCTATCGGTAACGATATTCACGAAACTGATATTGATGATGATGATGATGGTGGGGGTGGTAGTGATGATGGTAGTGGTGGTGGTGGTGATTATGTTGGTAGTGGTAGTGATGATGGTGGTGGTGGTAGTAATGATGATGGTGGTGGTGGTAGTGATGATGATGATGATAGTAGTGGTGGTAGTGATGATGGTGGTAGTGATGATGATGATGATAGTAGTGGTGGTAGTGATGATGGTGGTAGTGATGATGATGATGATAGCTTATAAACCTGACACTACCCAATAGTTTGTCACATCGATGTGAGAAAGCTTATAAACCTGACATTACCCAATAGTTTGTCACATCGATGTGAGAAAGCTTATAAACCTGACATTACCCAATAGTTTGTCACATCGATGTGAGAAAGCTTATAAACCTGACATTACCCAATAATTTGACACATCCATGCGAGAAAGCTTATAATTCTGACACTACCCAATAGTTTGTCGCATCGATGTGAGAAAACTTATAAACCTGACACTACCCAATAGTTTGTCACATCGATGTGAGAAAGCTTATAAACCTGACACTACCCAATAGTTTGTCACATCGATGTGAGAAAGCTTATAAACCTGACACTACCCAATAGTTTGTCACATCGATGCGAGAAAGCTTATAAACCTGACACTACTCAATAGTTTGTCACATCGATGTGAGAAAGCTTATAAACCTGACATTACCCAATAATTTGCCACATCGATGTGAGAAAGCTTATAAACTTTAGATTACCCAATAATTTGTCACAAAGATGGCGACAAGGTTTATAAACATGACACAACCCGACAATTTTTCACAACGACGGCGACAAAGTCTATAAACCTGACATTACCTGACAATTTATAACAACGATGGCGCGGTTTTGGAGAGCACCTTAAAAACATGACACAAAAAAAAAAAATTACGGAAAAAAATTAATGATAATTAAAAAGTAACACTGACAAAGCAATGGCTTTTGCTGAGTAATGAAATAAATCCAGCTTGTCTGAAGGTTCTTGATAGTAAAATGAGGGCACTAGAAAGGAATTTAATAAGGCCATGTAAGCTCATCACTTCTTTCTCACTAGCTTATCTTCGCTATTCTGTTTTCATCCACTATGTTCCTCCTACCCCGTTTTTTGGAAGTCTTGTAGACTCTCCTTTTAAACAAAGGAAGGTGCCTCCCCCCCCCCCCCGCGCCCACCAGCACCACTGCACCAGCGATGTAGCAGTTGGACTCCACTCCCTTGAGTTTATTAAGTCTTTATGAATATGTAAAATGAGTAACAGTTTCAGTTTCAATAATTGTGGAATCTAACTAAAGGCCGTGCCGCGTGGCGTAGGCGATCATTTCTCTCCACAATTCCCTGTCTTTAGACTTGATTATGAGATCCTCCGGTGACTTTCTTCCTAGCCACACTGACAGCCCATCCAGTAACTTTTCTCTGTCTGTCTGTCTGTCTGTCTGTCTGTCTCTCTCTCTCTCTCTCTCTCTCTCTCTCTCTCTCTGTTTTCCTCTCTCTCTTCTTCCCTCAATTTTTCCAGTTGCCACATTGTGTTCCAATTTTCCTCTTCTCAGAAAATGTCCTACAAATCTCGTCTCTGATCTCTATAATTTGCTTTTTAACTCCAGCCTCTCTTAAACTTCTTCATTAGTTTTCTTAGCTGTCCATGGTACCTTCAACAACCTTCGTATGAACCACCTCTATTTTTCGCTGTACTCTCTTATTCATAGACCATGCTTCACGTCCATAAAACAGAACTGGCTCGATGTAACATTTAAGTACTCGGAATCTTGTTTCTATTGATATGAATCTGAGCACGTCTGCTTTTTATTTCGTTGTGGCATTTCCAGTCAGGTGTTATAGTTCTTAAGTTCCTAACAGTTCCTAATATTTGGATCTATCAACTTGTTTCAGTTCTGTGCCATCGATGTTAATGCTAAATTTTGGTGGCATGCTTTTCTTTGAGATGACCATCACTTCAGTCTTATTTTTGTTCAGGCTGAGACCTTTATTTTTACTTTCACGAAATTGTGGAATGGCAGACAATTATGAAAACAACGAACTGTATGTAGACGTTGTCGTCAATGGCTCTCATATATGAATGAAGGAGAATCATGGGGAAGCACTTGGGGGATTGTCATAAATCAGGGACATTTTATATACGCTCGAAAGATTGAATAGAATTGGTGCCAGATAAAGTGCAGAAGTAACATCACAAACAACACCTGCAACACTGCTGATAGCAACACTGGTGATAGCAACATTGATGATAGCAAAACTGATAATAGCAACACTGGTGATAGGAAAACTGATTATAAACCTAACATTACCCAATA
This sequence comes from Achatina immaculata, assembly GCA_009760885.1. Classification (NCBI taxonomy): domain Eukaryota; kingdom Metazoa; phylum Mollusca; class Gastropoda; order Stylommatophora; family Achatinidae; genus Lissachatina; species Lissachatina immaculata. Next base: position 30,337,616 of record CM019710.1, on the reverse strand, counting down.
GTTTGTCACATCGATGCGAGAAAGCTTATAAACCTGACACTACTCAATAGTTTGTCACATCGATGTGAGAAAGCTTATAAACCTGACATTACCCAATAATTTGCCACATCGATGTGAGAAAGCTTATAAACTTTAGATTACCCAATAATTTGTCACAAAGATGGCGACAAGGTTTATAAACATGACACAACCCGACAATTTTTCACAACGACGGCGACAAAGTCTATAAACCTGACATTACCTGACAATTTATAACAACGATGGCGCGGTTTTGGAGAGCACCTTAAAAACATGACACAAAAAAAAAAATTACGGAAAAAAATTAATGATAATTAAAAAGTAACACTGACAAAGCAATGGCTTTTGCTGAGTAATGAAATAAATCCAGCTTGTCTGAAGGTTCTTGATAGTAAAATGAGGGCACTAGAAAGGAATTTAATAAGGCCATGTAAGCTCATCACTTCTTTCTCACTAGCTTATCTTCGCTATTCTGTTTTCATCCACTATGTTCCTCCTACCCCGTTTTTTGGAAGTCTTGTAGACTCTCCTTTTAAACAAAGGAAGGTGCCTCCCCCCCCCCCCGCGCCCACCAGCACCACTGCACCAGCGATGTAGCAGTTGGACTCCACTCCCTTGAGTTTATTAAGTCTTTATGAATATGTAAAATGAGTAACAGTTTCAGTTTCAATAATTGTGGAATCTAACTAAAGGCCGTGCCGCGTGGCGTAGGCGATCATTTCTCTCCACAATTCCCTGTCTTTAGACTTGATTATGAGATCCTCCGGTGACTTTCTTCCTAGCCACACTGACAGCCCATCCAGTAACTTTTCTCTGTCTGTCTGTCTGTCTGTCTGTCTGTCTCTCTCTCTCTCTCTCTCTCTCTCTCTCTCTCTCTCTCTGTTTTCCTCTCTCTCTTCTTCCCTCAATTTTTCCAGTTGCCACATTGTGTTCCAATTTTCCTCTTCTCAGAAAATGTCCTACAAATCTCGTCTCTGATCTCTATAATTTGCTTTTTAACTCCAGCCTCTCTTAAACTTCTTCATTAGTTTTCTTAGCTGTCCATGGTACCTTCAACAACCTTCGTATGAACCACCTCTATTTTTCGCTGTACTCTCTTATTCATAGACCATGCTTCACGTCCATAAAACAGAACTGGCTCGATGTAACATTTAAGTACTCGGAATCTTGTTTCTATTGATATGAATCTGAGCACGTCTGCTTTTTATTTCGTTGTGGCATTTCCAGTCAGGTGTTATAGTTCTTAAGTTCCTAACAGTTCCTAATATTTGGATCTATCAACTTGTTTCAGTTCTGTGCCATCGATGTTAATGCTAAATTTTGGTGGCATGCTTTTCTTTGAGATGACCATCACTTCAGTCTTATTTTTGTTCAGGCTGAGACCTTTATTTTTACTTTCACGAAATTGTGGAATGGCAGACAATTATGAAAACAACGAACTGTATGTAGACGTTGTCGTCAATGGCTCTCATATATGAATGAAGGAGAATCATGGGGAAGCACTTGGGGGATTGTCATAAATCAGGGACATTTTATATACGCTCGAAAGATTGAATAGAATTGGTGCCAGATAAAGTGCAGAAGTAACATCACAAACAACACCTGCAACACTGCTGATAGCAACACTGGTGATAGCAACATTGATGATAGCAAAACTGATAATAGCAACACTGGTGATAGGAAAACTGATTATAGCAAAACTGATGATAGCAACACTGGTGATAGCAACACTGGTGATAGCAACACTGGTGATAGCAACACTAGTGATAGCAACACTGGTGATACCAACACTAGTGATAGCAACACTGGTGATAGCAACACTAGTGATAGCAACACTGGTGATAGCAACACTAGTGATAGCAACACTAGTGATAGCAACACTGGTGATAGCAACACTGGTGATAGCAACACTAGTGATAGCAACACTGGTGATAGCAACACTGGACGATCAATCAGTCAATCAAGTGTCTTGCCGCGTGGCGTAGGCGATCATTTCTCTCCACAACTCCCTGTCCGTAGACGTGATTGTGAGATCCGCCGGTGACTTTCTTCCTGGACGAAGGCGACAAAGTTTAGAAACCTGAAACTACCCAATAATCTGTCACATCGATGCGAGAAAGCTTATAAACCTGACACTACCCAATAATCTGTCACATCGATGCGAGAAAGCTTATAAACCTGACACTACCCAATAGTTTGTCGCATCGATGTGAGAAAGCTTATAAACCTGACACTACCCAACAGTTTGTCACATCGATGCGAGAAAGCTTATAAACCTGACACTACCCAACAGTTTGTCACATCGATGCGAGAAAGCTTATAAACCTGACACTACCCAATAGTTTGTCACATCGATGTGAGAAAGCTTATAAACCTAACATTACCCAATAATTTGTCACAAAGATGGCGACAAGGTTTATAAACATGACACAACCCGACAATTTTTCACAAAGACGGCGACAAAGTCTATAAACCTGACATTACCTGACAATTTATAACAACGATGGCGCGGTTTTGGAGAGCACCTTAAAAACGTGACACCAAAAAAAAAATTACGGAAAAAAATTAATAATAATTAAAAAGTAACAATGACAAAGCAACGGCTTTTGCTGAGTAATGAAATAAATCCAGCTTGTCTGAAGGTTCTTGATAGTAAAATGAGGGCACTAGAAAGGAATTTAGTAAGGCCATGTAAGCTCATCACTTCTTTCTCACTAGCTTATCTTCGCTATTCTGTTTTCATCCACTATGTTCCTCCTACCCCGTTTTTTGGAAGTCTTGTAGACTCTCCTTTTAAACAAAGGAAGGTGCCTCCCCCCCCCGCCCCCCCCCCACCAGCACCACTGCACCAGCGATGTAGCAGTTGGACTCCACTCCCTTGAGTTTATTAAGTCTTTATGAATATGTAAAATGAGTAACAGTTTCAGTTTCAATAATTGTGGAATCTAACTAAGGGCCGTGCCGCGTGGTGTAGGCGATCATTTCTCTCCACAATTCCCTGTCTTTAGACTTGATTATGAGATCCTCCGGTGACTTTCTTCCTAGCCACACTGACAGCCCATCCAGTAACTTCTCTCTCTGTCTCTCTCTGTCTCTCTCTCTCTGTCTCTTTCTCTCTCTGTTTTCCTCTCTCTCTTCTTCCCTCAATTTTTCCAGTTGCCACATTGTGTTCCAATTTTCCTCTTCTCAGAAAATGTCCTACAAATCTCGCCTCTGATCTCTATAATTTGCTTTTTAACTCCAGCCTCTCTTAAACTTCTTCATTAGTTTTCTTAGCTGTCCATGGTACCTTCAACAACCTTCGTATGAACCACCTCTATTTTTCGCTGTACTCTCTTATTCATAGACCATGCTTCACGTCCATAAAATAGAACTGGCTCGATGTAACATTTAAGTACTCGGAATCTTGTTTCTATTGATATGAATCTGAGCACGTCTGCTTTTTATTTCGTTGTGGCATTTCCAGTCAGGTGTTATAGTTCTTAAGTTCCTAACAGTTCCTAATATTTGGATCTATTCCTAACAGTTCCTAATATTTGGATCTATCAACTTGTTTCAGTTCTGTGCCATCGATGGTAATGCTACATTTTGGTGGTATGCTTTTCTTTGAGATGACCATCACTTCAGTCTTCTTTTTGTTCAGGCTGAGACCTTTATTTTTACTTTCACGAAATTGTGGAATGGCAGACAATTATGAAAACAACGAACTGTATGTAGACGTTGTCGTCAATGGCTCTCATATATGAATGAAGGAGAATCATGGGGAAGCACTTGGGGGATTGTCATAAATCATGGACATTTTATATACGCTCGAAAGATTGAATAGAATTGGTGCCAGATAAAGTGCAGAAGTAACATCACAAACAACACCTGCAACACTGCTGATAGCAACACTGGTGATAGCAACATTGATGATAGCAAAACTGATAATAGCAACACTGGTGATAGGAAAACTGATTATAGCAAAACTGATGATAGCAACACTGGTGATAGCAACACTGGTGATAGCAACACTGGTGATAGCAAAACTGCTGATAGCAACACTGGTGATAGCAAAACTGCTGATAGCAACACTGGTGATAGCAACACTGGTGATAGCAACACTGGTGATAGCAACACTGGTGATAGCAACACTGGTGATAGCAACACTAGTGATAGCAACACTGGTGATACCAACACTAGTGATAGCAACATGGTGATACCAACACTGGTGATAGCAGTGAGCGTGTACATTCAAGGGCCCAAACTTGGCACTAGGAAAATGTCACACGCGGAAAACTGTGGGATAGGCTTGATCAACTCTTGAAGGTTTATGAAGTAGCACCATGTCTTTGTCAGGACAGGTGAGTGTGTCAGCTAGACGCAGAATATTAAGTTACCATATTGATTTATATTATGAGTTATTCTTTTGAAATAAAACAATATTACATCCAAATGAAATAAAATTAGAACACCAGGTTGTAAATAGGTTGTTTCATCTCTCCTCGCCTCACTATTATTATTATTATGTGCCGGATAGCGTTGAAGAACACGCTTCTCGATCTTGCACGGTCCTTGGTGTTTCCGATTAATTCAGATGCTTTTTTCCCCGTGCCACTTGCTCAGTCCACCGAGACAACTTTTTTTTCTTTTGTCCTTCCTCTCTTCCTTTTTCCATTGAATTTTTCAATGATTACCAAGCTCTCCAGCTTCTCAAGACATGTCCAAGAAATGATGATCGTTTTTATTATCATTTTCAATAGTTTTCAGTGTTCTGAAACTTCTTTGAGGACCTCTTCGTTTGTTTTGTTTTTTTCTGTCTATGGCATTTGCTGCAGCTTTCTCCAAGACCACATCTTTGCTGCTTCCAGTTTCTGTGTCACAATTTTGTTCACTGTCCCAAAGTTTCACAACTCAGTAACAAAACTGACTATATAGAGCACCGTAATACTCTTTTACTCACTTTTAGGGACATCTTGTTATTTGTTAGTACATTCTTCATGTCAGAAAAAGCTGCCTTTGCCTTACCCACTCGTGACTGTATTTTATTTGTGCACTTGCTGTCAGCTGTTATTGTTGTCCCAGTGTATAACTGAATTTACATTTTTCTTTTGTCAGTGTCAGTCTAACTAATCCGAAAAAAAAAATCAGTGTTCTGAGAAATACACTTGAAAAAAGTGTTATTATTGTATTGTTCTGTTCATCATAAACTTAAGTGTTACAATAAACAACACTAAGCATCATTATATACTCATATACTTCAATCACTCACAGAGAACTCTCCAAGTCTGAAGTCCATGAAACAGACAGAGACTGACGTATAAAAAGATGTAGTAAATATGTGGTAGAAAACTTGAATGTTTCTCTCCCAAGAAGAGAAGGGGTTCATTCAGCTCTGCCAAGAAGGGAAGGGATTTTTTAGTCAGTTCTGCCAAGAAGAGAAGGGATTTTCAGTCAGTTCTGCCAAGAAGAGAAGGGATTTTTTAGTCAGTTCTGCCAAGAAGAGAAGGGATTTTTTAGTCAGTTCTGCCAAGAAGAGAAGGATTTTTAGTCAGTTCTGCCAAGAAGAGAAGGGATTTTCTGTCAGTTCTGCCAAGAAGAGAAGGGATTTTTTAGTCAGTTCTGACAAGAAGACAAGGGATTTCCAGTCAGTTCTGCCAAGAAGAGAAGGGATTTTCAGTCAGATATTCCAAGACGTTGTTCGCTGATCCAGACTTTGTAAGCCGTCTGTGAAGACGACAAGTATTTATCTCCGCCTTTCTGTCAGTGCTGGGTTTCAGCAACACTGGTGATAGCAACACTGGTGATAGCAACACTAGTGATAGCAACACTAGTGATAGCAACACTGGTGATAGCAACACTGGTGATAGCAACACTAGTGATAGCAACACTGGTGATAGCAACACTGGTGATAGCAACACTAGTGATAGCAACACTGGTGATAGCAACACTGGTGATAGCAACACTAGTGATAGCAACACTGGTGATAGCAACACTGGTGATAGCAACACTGGTGATAGCAACACTGGTGATAGCAACACTGGTGATAGCAACACTAGTGATAGCAACACTGGTGATACCAACACTAGTGATAGCAACACTGGTGATACCAACACTGGTGATAGCAGTGAGCGTGTACATTCAAGGGCCCAAACTTGGCACTAGGAAAATGTCACACGCGGAAAACTGTGGGATAGGCTTGATCAACTCTTGAAGGTTTATGAAGTAGCACCATGTCTTTGTCAGGACAGGTGAGTGTGTCAGCTAGACGCAGAATATTAAGTTACCAATATTGATTTATATTATGAGTTATTTCTTTTGAAATAAAACAATATTACATCCAAATGAAATAAAATTAGAACACGAGGTTGTAAATAGGTTGCTTCATCTCTCCTCGCCCCACTATATTATTATTATTATTATGTGCCGGATAGCGTTGAAGAAAACGCTTCTCGATCTTGCACGGTCCTTGGTGTTTCCGATTAATTCAGATGCTTTTTTCCCCGTGCCACTTGCTCAGTCCACCGAGATAACTTTTTTTTCTTTTGTCCTTCCTCTCTTCCTTTTTCCATTGAATTTTTCAGTGATTACCAAGCTCTCCAGATTCTCAAGACATGTCCAAGAAATGATGACCGTTTTTATTATCATTTTCAATAGTTTTTAGTGTTCTGAAACTTCTTTGAGGACCTCTTCGTTTGTTTTGTTTTTTTCTGTCTATGGCATTTGCTGCAGCTTTCTCCAAGACCACATCTTTGCTGCTTTCAGTTTCTGTGTCACAATTTTGTTCACTGTCCCAAAGTTTCACAACTCAGTAACAAAACTGACTATATAGAGCACCGTAATACTCTTTTACTCACTTTTAGGGACATCTTGTTATTTGTTAGTACATTCTTCATGTCAGAAAAAGCTGCCTTTGCCTTACCCACTCGTGACTGTATTTTATTTGTGCACTTGCTGTCAGCTGTTATTGTTGTCCCAGTGTATAACTGAATTTACATTTTTCTTTTGTCAGTGTCAGTCTAACTAATCCGAAAAAAAAAATCAGTGTTCTGAGAAATACACTTGAAAAAAGTGTTATTATTGTATTGTTCTGTTCATCATAAACTTAAGTGTTACAATAAACAACACTAAGCATCATTATATACTCATATACTTCAATCACTCACAGAGAACTCTCCAAGTCTGAAGTCCATGAAACAGACAGAGACTGACGTATAAAAAGATGTAGTAAATATGTGGTAGAAAACTTGAATGTTTCTCTCCCAAGAAGAGAAGGGGTTCATTCAGCTCTGCCAAGAAGGGAAGGGATTTTTTAGTCAGTTCTGCCAAGAAGAGAAGGGATTTTCAGTCAGTTCTGCCAAGAAGAGAAGGGATTTTTTAGTCAGTTCTGCCAAGAAGAGAAGGGATTTTTTAGTCAGTTCTGCCAAGAAGAGAAGGGATTTTTTAGTCAGTTCTGCCAAGAAGAGAAGGGATTTTCTGTCAGTTCTGCCAAGAAGAGAAGGGATTTTTTAGTCAGTTCTGACAAGAAGACAAGGGATTTCCAGTCAGTTCTGCCAAGAAGAGAAGGGATTTTCAGTCAGATATTCCAAGACGTTGTTCGCTGATCCAGACTTTGTAAGCCGTCTGTGAAGACGACAAGTATTTATCTCCGCCTTTCTGTCAGTGCTGGGTTTCAGCATAAGCTAAACAGTTACAGATAAGGAACTCATGCATCTACTGGTATAATTGTATAACAAGCTCGCTTCTGGCTTTCTATAGTTCAGGGGCTCAACAAGTCTATGTCTGCTACTGCAACTTAGCGTCTAGCCAAGTTTAAGTCCGAAACTTCAGCTTACAGTCCAAGCAAGTCTAAACCTAACACTGCAGCTTAAGACCCTATCAAGTCTAATGCCAGCACTGCAGCTTAAAACCCTATCAAGTCTAATTCCAGCACTGCAGTTTAAGACCCTATCAAGTCTAAACAAAGCACTGCAGCTTAAAACCCTATCAAGTCTAATGCCAGCACTGCAGCTTAAGACCCTATCAAGTCTAATTCCAGCACTGCAGTTTAAGAACCTATCAAATCTAATGCCAGCACTGCAGTTTAAGAACCTATCAAGTCTAATGCCAGCACTGCAGCTTAAGACCCTATCAAGTCTAATTCCAGCACTGCAGCTTAAGACCCTATCAAGTCTAATGCCAGCACTGCAGCTTAAGACCCTATCAAGTCTAATGCCAGCACTGCAGCTTAAGACCCTATGAAGTCTAATGCCAGCACTGCAGTTTAAGACCCTATGAAGTCTAATGCCAGCACTGCAGTTTAAGACCCTATCAAGTCTAATGCCAGCACTGCAGCTTAAGACCCTATCAAGTCTAATGCCAGCACTGCAGCTTAAGACCCTATCAAGTCTAATGCCAGCACTGCAGCTTAAGACCCTATCAAGTCTAAAGAAAGCACTGCAGCTTAAGACCCTATCAAGTCTAATGCCAGCACTGCAGCTTAAGACCCTATCAAGTCTAAAGAAAGCACTGCAGCTTAAGACCCTATCAAGTCTAATGCCAGCACTGCAGTTTAAGACACTATCCCAAAGTTTCACAACTCAGTAACAAAAGTGACTATATAGAGCACCGTAATACTCTTTTACTCACTTTTAGGGACATCTTGTTATTTGTTAGTACATTCTTCATGTCATGAAAAAGCTGCCTTTGCCTTACCCACTCGTGACTGTATTTTATTTGTGCACTTGCTGTCAGCTGTTATTGTTGTCCCAGTGTATAACTGAATTTACGTTTTTCTTTTGTCAGTGTCAGTCTAACTAATCCGAAAAAAAAATCAGTGTTCTGAGAAATACACTTGAAAAAAGTGTTATTATTGTATTGTTCTGTTCATCATAAACTTAAGTGTTACAATAAACAACACTAAGCATCATTATATACTCATATACTTCAATCACTCACAGAGAACTCTCCAAGTCTGAAGTCCATGAAACAGAGAGAGACTGATGTATAAAAAGATGCAATAAATATGTGGTAGAAAACTTGAATGTTTCTCTCCCAAGAAGAGAAGGGGTTCATTCAGCTCTGCCAAGAAAAGAAGGGATTTTTAGTCAGTTCTGCCAAGAAGAGAAGGGATTTTCAGTCAGTTCTGCCAAGAAGAGAAGGGATTTTTAGTCAGTTCTGCCAAGAAGAGAAGGGATTTTTAGTCAGTTCTGCCAAGAAGAGAAGGGATTTTTAGTCAGTTCTGCCAAGAAGAGAAGGGATTTTTAGTCAGTTCTGCCAAGAAGAGAATAGATTTTCAGTCAGTTCTGCCAAGAAGAGAAGGGATTTTCAGTCAGTTCTGCCAAGAAGACAAGGGATTTTTAGTCAGTTCTGCCAAGAAGAGAAGGGATTTTCAGTCAGTTCTGCCAAGAAGAGAAGGGATTTTCTGTCAGTTCTGCCAAGAAGAGAAGGGATTTTCAGTCAGTTCTGCCAAGAAGACAAGGGATTTTTAGTCAGTTCTGCCAAGAAGAGAAGGGATTTTCAGTCAGTTCTGCCAAGAAGAGAAGGGATTTTCTGTCAGTTCTGCCAAGAAGAGAAGGGATTTTCAGTCAGTTCTGCCAAGAAGACAAGGGATTTTTAGTCAGTTCTGCCAAGAAGAGAAGGGATTTTCAGTCAGTTCTGCCAAGAAGAGAAGGGATTTTCTGTCAGTTCTGCCAAGAAGAGAAGGGATTTTCAGTCAGTTCTGCCAAGAAGACAAGGGATTTTTAGTCAGTTCTGCCAAGAAGAGAAGGGATTTTCAGTCAGTTCTGCCAAGAAGAGAAGGGATTTTCTGTCAGTTCTGCCAAGAAGAGAAGGGATTTTCAGTCAGCTCTGCCAAGAAGAGAAGGGATTTTTAGTCAGTTCTGCCAAGAAGAGAAGGGATTTTCAGTCAGTTCTGCCAAGAAGACAAGGGATTTTCTGTCAGTTCTGCCAAGAAGAGAAGGGATTTTCTGTCAGTTCTGCCAAGAAGAGAAGGGATTTTCTGTCAGTTCTGCCAAGAAGAGAAGGGATTTTTAGTCAGTTCTGCCAAGAAGAGTAGGGATTTTTAGTCAGTTCTGCCAAGAAGAGAAGGGATTTTTAGTCAGTTCTGCCAAGAAGAGAAGGGATTTTCTGTCAGTTCTGCCAAGAAGAGAAGGGATTTTCTGTCAGTTCTGCCAAGAAGAGAAGGGATTTTCAGTCAGATATTCCAAGACTTTGTTAGCTGATCCAGAGTTTGTAAGCTGTCTGTGAAGACGACAAGTACTTATCTCCGCCTTTCTGTCAGTGCTGGATTTAAGCATAAGCTAAACAGTTACAGATAAGGAACTCACGCATCTACTGGTATAATTTTATAACAAGCTCGCTTCTGGCTTTCTATAGTTCAGGGGCTCAACAAGTCTATGTCTGCTAATGCAACTTAGCATCTAGCCAAGTTTAAGTCCGAAACTTTAGCTTACAGTCCAAGCAAGTCTAAACCTAACACTGCAGCTTAAGACCCTATCAAGTCTAAACAAAGCACTGCAGCTTAAGACCCTATCAAGTCTAATCCCAGCACTGCAGCTTAAGACCCTATCAAGTCTAATGCCAGCACTGCAGCTTAAGACCCTATCAAGTCTAATGCCAGCACTGCAGTTTAAGACCCTATCAAGTCTAATGCCAGCACTGCAGCTTAAGACCCTATCAAGTCTAAAGAAAGCACTGCAGCTTAAGACCCTATCAAGTCTAATGCCAGCACTGCAGCTTAAGACCCTATCAAGTCTAATGCCAGCACTGCAGCTTAAGACCCTATCAAGTCTAATGCCAGCACTGCAGCTTAAGACCCTATCAAGTCTAATGCCAGCACTGCAGCTTAAGACCCTATCAAGTCTAAAGAAAGCACTGCAGCTTAAGACCCTATCAAGTCTAATGCCAGCACTGCAGCTTAAGACCCTATCAAGTCTAATGCCAGCACTGCAGCTTAAGACCCTATCAAGTCTAATGCCAGCACTGCAGTTTAAGACCCTATCAAGTCTAATGCCAGCACTGCAGCTTAAGACCCTATCAAGTCTAAAGAAAGCACTGCAGCTTAAGACCCTATCAAGTCTAATGCCAGCACTGCAGCTTAAGACCCTATCAAGTCTAATGCCAGCACTGCAGCTTAAGACCCTATCAAGTCTAATGCCAGCACTGCAGCTTAAGACCCTATCAAGTCTAATGCCAGCACTGCAGCTTAAGACCCTATCAAGTCTAAAGAAAGCACTGCAGCTTAAGACCCTATCAAGTCTAATGCCAGCACTGCAGCTTAAGACCCTATCAAGTCTAATGCCAGCACTGCAGCTTAAGACCCTATCAAGTCTAAACCTAACACTGCAGTTTAAGACCCTATCAAGTCTAAACCTAACACTGCAGTTTAAGACCCTATCAAGTCTAAACCTAACACTGCAGTTTAAGACCCTATCAAGTCTAATGCCAGCACTGCAGCTTAAGACCCTATCAAGTCTAATTCCAGCACTGCAGCTGAAGCATAAATCCTGCACTTCTTCCTGCTAACTCTCTATTATCTTTTTTCCCTTTGTTTTTTTGTCTCAAAACAGAAAAATTCCCTTCTTTTTGTCCCAAGCAGAAAAAATTCCCTTCTTTTTTGTCCCAAGCAGAAAAAATTGCATTCTTTTTTGTTTCAGAACAGAAAAAAAAAATCCGTTCCTTTCTGTTTCAAAACAGAACAAATTCCCTTCTTTTTGTCCCAAAGCAGAAAAATTCCCCTGGTTTTTTCGTCTTAGAGCAGAAATTTAGAATCTGGAACAAAAAAACCAAAAAAATCTCTAAGATTACCTCCCCCTCCCTAACCACGCGAGACTGACTACATCATTTATACTGTAGTCCCAGAAACTCATAAGAAACTCTTTAAGCAAGTTTCGTAGCTTAATTATCTCCCTTGGCACTAATCGGGCCATCCAGTTAAAGATTTTCCATTGCCTCTTTTCAACTCCCGAATGAGATATTACAAAAGCATTAGCTTAAACAGTAGACAGACCACGGGATGGCACCATTTTCAATAGCCTTCCTCTAATATATGTCTGAGAAGCGCCATAAATATCCAGCAAGCGACGACTGAAAATGGTTTTCAGGGATATATCAATGTAACTTTGACCACTACAAAGCTGATGTTTCTGTACTAAGGATCGATTACAATTTTCTGAAGCCGATTTACAATTTTTTAATATCTTTTTTTTGTATTTTAAGATAAAATGAGAGAGGTTTAAAGAAAACTGTAAAAAATGCCGTAAGAGAGATTATTTTCATGGGGGTCTAATCGATACCCAGGCAGCTTCTCAGACTGAAAACCATATCCTCTTCTCCCGCCTACCTCCGCTTCTTTTATTTATAATGCTCGCTTGTGCTACAGAGTACGTGCACACTACCAAAAAAAAAGAAGATCAAAACAATCAATAACTTGTCTGAACTGAAAAAAAAAAAAAGATTATAAGCATTTACCAACACAACCAATATTTCGGCGAAACGCTTTATTAGGGTATGACAGAAATACATGTCCATTTCTTGCTTTGACTTCTTTACTTTTCTTTTCTCGTTCGCTCTTATCAAATCTTGGTACCCGCTAGTAATATACAATATTCGTCATGAAAACTACGTACTGCAGTTTAAGACCCTATGAAGTCTAATGCCAGCACTGCAGTTTAAGACCCTATCAAGTCTAATGCCAGCACTGCAGTTTAAGACCCTATCAAGTCTAATGCCAGCACTGCAGCTTAAGACCTTATCAAGTCTAATGCCAGCACTGCAGCTTAAGACCCTATCAAGTCTAATGCCAGCACTGCAGTTTAAGACCCTATCAAGTCTAAACAAAGCACTGCAGTTTAAGACCCTATCACGTCTAATGCCAGCACTGCAGTTTAAGACCCTATCAAGTCTAAACAAAGCACTGCAGTTTAAGACCCTATCAAGTCTAAACAAAGCACTGCAGTTTAAGACCCTATCAAGTCTAATGCCAGCACTGCAGTTTAAGACCCTATCAAGTCTAATGCCAGCACTGCAGCTTAAGACCTTATCAAGTCTAATGCCAGCACTGCAGCTTAAGACCCTATCAAGTCTAATGCCAGCACTGCAGCTTAAGACCCTATCAAGTCTAATGCCAGCACTGCAGCTTAAGACCTTATCAAGTCTAATTCCAGCACTGCAGCTTAAGACCCTATCAAGTCTAATGCCAGCACTGCAGCTTAAGACCTTATCAAGTCTAATGCCAGCACTGCAGCTTAAGACCTTATCAAGTCTAATGCCAGCACTGCAGCTTAAGACCTTATCAAGTCTAATGCCAGCACTGCAGCTTAAGACCCTATCAAGTCTAATGCCCGCACTGCAGCTTAAGACCTTATCAAGTCTAATGCCAGCACTGCAGCTTAAGACCTTATCAAGTCTAATGCCAGCACTGCAGCTTAAGACCTTATCAAGTCTAATGCCAGCACTGCAGCTTAAGACCCTATCAAGTCTAAACCTAACACTGCAGTTTAAGACCCTATCAAGTCTAATGCCAGCACTGCAGCTTAAGACCCTATCAAGTCTAAACCTAACACTGCAGTTTAAGACCCTATCAAGTCTAAACCTAACACTGCAGTTTAAGACCCTATCAAGTCTAATTCCAGCACTGCAGCTGAAGCATAAATCCTGCACTTCTTCCTGCTAACTCTCTATTATCTTTTTTCCCTTTGTTTTTTTTTGTCTCAAAACAGAAAAATTCCCTTCTTTTTGTCCCAAGCAGAAAAAATTCCCTTCTTTTTTGTCCCAAGCAGAAAAAATTGCATTCTTTTTTGTTTCAGAACAGAAAAAAAAAATCCGTTCCTTTCTGTTTCAAAACAGAACAAATTCCCTTCTTTTTGTCCCAGAGCAGAAAAATTCCCCTGGTTTTTTCGTCTTAGAGCAGAAATTTAGAATCTGGAACAAAAAAACCACAAAAATCTCTAAGATTACCTCCCCCTCCCTAACCACGCGAGACTGACTACATCATTTATACTGTAGTCCCAGAAACTCATAAGAAACTCTTTAAGCAAGTTTCGTAGCTTAATTATCTCCCTTGGCACTAATCGGGCCATCCAGTTAAAGATTTTCCATTGCTTCTTTTCAACTCCCGAATGAGATATTACAAAAGCATTAGCTTAAACAGTAGACAGACCACGGGATGGCACTATTTTCAATAGCCTTCCTCTAATATATGTCTGAGAAGCGCCATAAATATCCAGATAGCGACGACTGAAAATGGTTTTCAGGGATATATCAATGTAACTTTGACCACTACAAAGCTGATGTTTCTGTACTAAGGATCGATTACAATTTTCTGAAGCCGATTTACAATTTTTTAATATTTTTTTTTTTTTTTTGGTATTTTAAGATAAAATGAGAGAGGTTTAAAGAAAGCTGTAAAAAAATGCCGTAAGGGAGATTATTTTCATGGGGGTCTAATCGATACCCAGGCAGCTTCTCAGACTGAAAACCATATCCTCTTCTCGCGCCTACCTCCGCTTCTTTTATTTATAGTGCTCGCTTGTGCTACAGAGTACGTGCACACTACCAAAAAAAAAAAGAAGATCAAAACAATCAATAACTTGTCTGAACTGAAAAAAAAAAGATTATAAGCATTTACCAACACAACCAATATTTCGGCGAAATGCTTTATTAGGTGACAGAAATACATGTCCATTTCTTGCTTTGACTTCTTTACTTTTCTTTTCTCGTTCGCTCTTATCAAATCTTTGTACCCACTAGTAATATACAATATTCGTCATGAAAACTACGTACTTTTGACAGAATGACAATAGTAAGCCGTCTCCAGTGTATCATATTTTGTGGGACCAGTATGTTCATATTTACGAAATGATACACACTACCAGTCTCCCTTGTATCATATTTTGTGGGACCAGTATGTTCATATTTACGAAATGATACACACTACCAGTCTCCCTTGTATCATATTTTGTGCGGAGCAGTCTGATGTAAAACACATGGGGGCAAAGGTAAAAGTGAAGGTCAAAGAAATCGGTTGTTCACTAACCTAAGTAATGAGGCCATGGAATGAATGAATGAATGAATAATCTTTATTTTTAGAGGGTAAACAATTGGGCACTCAGGCCCGTCTTACATTCTGCCCTTCATCACTCCATCTTTCATTCTTCCCATACATTCGATTTAATACAAATATACACATTAAATTAGGGAAAAAACATATCAAAAGAGTGTAAGATTTAAATATTACATTCAAAGTAAAAGAGAAAAAGTAATTAACCTAATAAAATAGCTCTCACGCACACATACACATGCAGACATATACATAAACAAAAAAACATTGTAAATACAGATCTTCTGACATATGGTTTTTAACAAACATTAAAATAATTTCTAACAATATCTAACAAGTTACTTTTCGAACTATGTCATGGGTTGAGAGAGTGCTGGTTGTTCTATGGAGGCATATAATTACAAGCAAGTAAATATTTAAACAGGTTTGAGTTAAAGGATGAAGTATTACCAATGGATTTTAAATGGTAGGGGAGGGTGTTCCAGAGCTGTACTGCAGAGAATGCAAGGCTTTTCTTGTACAGATCAATCCTGGGTTTAGGAAGAAGACAGGTTTTTAAACGCTGGCTATGTTTAGTGTTACACGTAAACAGTGACCACAAGTAAGGCGGAACTGTTAAGTTTGTTCACATAATTCTGTCGAGTTTGTTCACAGAATTCTGTCGCACAATGCTCCGCCTTACTTGTGGTCACTGTTTTTGGTGGACTCCTACACTGAAGATGTCTTTAGCAGGGATCTGGGAAAATATCATGAGGAAAAAAGTCCATGTTTTCTGCTGAAGTAATGCTAGTTTTGTTTGATAGCTACTAGCCATGCGTAAAGTATGAAAGATAGCTGGGTACAGGTCGTAATTGTTGTTGGATGTTTGGGACTTCTATCTCTGGGGGCAGCGAAGCTTGCATGCTGAAAGACATGCTACTACAGTGGTAGTTTTGGTGCCTTCACATTTCTAGAAGATGTAGCAGTATTAGCAGCAGCAACAATACAAGTATTAATGATAGTAGTAGTAGTAGTAGTAGTTGTAGTAGCAGTAGTAGTAGTAGTATAGTAGTAGTAGTAGTAGTAGTAGTAGTAGTAGTAGTAGTAGTAGTAGTAGTAGGCTAGTAGTAGTTGTAATAGCAACAGAAGTAGTAGAATTAATAATAGTAGCAACAGTCTAGTAGTAGTTACAGTAGCAGTAACAGTTGAAATATTAGTATTAATAGTAGCAGTAATAGTAGTAGTAGTAGTAAAAGTAATAGAAGAAGTAGTAGTAGCAATAGTTGTAGTATAATAGAAGTAGTAGCAGGAGTAGCCTTTCCTCTAAAACCATATCCCTATGTGCCACTAAGACACGACAGAATTATCTTTACCTGTTTTTAGGAGTAGCAGTAGTAGCAATAGTAGTAATATGGTGGCGCTGGTGCTGGTGGTGGTGGTGGTAGTAGTGGTGGTGGTAGGAGTGGGGGTGGTAATGGTGGTGGTGGTAGTGGTGGTGGTAGTAGTAGTGGTGGTGGTGGTAGAGGTGGTGGTGGTAGAGGTGGTGGTGGTGGTGGTAGTGGTGGAGGTGGTAGTGGTGGTGGTAGTAGTGGTGGAGGTGGTAGTGGTGGAGGTGGTAGAAGTGGTAGTGGTGGTAGGCGTGGAAGTGGTAGTGGTGGTGGTGGTGGTAGTGGTGGAGGTGGTAGTGGTGGTGGTGGTAGTGGTGGAGGTAGTAGTGGTGGAGGTGGCAGTGGTGGTGGTAGTGGAGGTGGTGGTAGTGGTGGTGGTGGTAGTGGTGGTGGTGGTAGAGGTGGTGGTAGTGGTGGTGTTGTTAGTGATGGTGGTACTGGTAGTGGTGGTAGTGGCGGAGGTGGTAGTGGTAGTGGTGGTGGTAGTGGTAGTGGTAGTGGTGGTAGTGGTGGTAGTAGTGGTAGTAGTGGTGGTGGTAGTGGTAGTAGTGGTGGTGGTGGTAGTAGTGGTGGTGGTAGTGGTAGTAGTGGTGGTGGTGGTGGTGGTAGTAGTGGCGGTGGTAATGTTGGTGGTGGTAGTGGTAGTAGTGGTGGTGGTGGTAGTACTGGTGGTGGTAGTCGTGCTGGTGGTGGTGGTGGTGGTAGTAGTGGTAGTGGTGGTAGTGGTGGTGGAAGTACTAGTGGTGGTAGTGGTGGTGTTGGTACAGGTGGTGGTAGTGGTTGTGGTGGTGGTGGTGGTGGTGGTGGTGGTGGTAGTAGTGGTAGTGGTGAAGGTGGTAGTGGTGGTGGTGTTAGTGGTGGAGGTAGTAGTGATGGAGGTGGTAGTGGTGTTGGTAGTGGTGGTGGTGTTAGTGGTGGTGGTGGTAGTGGTGGAGGTGGTAGAGATGGTGGTAGTGGTGGTAATACTGGCGGTGGTAGTCGTGCTGTTGGTGGTGGTAGTAGTGGTAGTGGTAGTGGTGTTGGTGGTAGAGGTGATGATGGTAGTGGTGGTGGCAGTAGTGGTGGTGGTGGTGGTGTTGGTAGAGATGGTGGTTGTAGAGATGGTGGTGGTGTAAGTGGTAGTGGTGGTGGTGGTGGAGGTGGTAGTGGTGGTGGTGGTGGAGGTGCTGGTGGTAGTGGTGTTGATGGTGGTGGTGGTAGTAGTGATGGTTTGAAGTAAAATTTAACCGGTTAATAAACAGTTTGAAATTCATAAACCCGCTAAATCTTACATTTATTTCCGGGTGGTCTAATCGATACCCAGTCAGCTTCTCAAACTGAAAATCATATGTTCTTCTCCCTCCTACCTCCGCTTCCTTTATTCAGAGTACTCGCCTGTACTACCGAGTACCTGCACACTACCAAAAGAAGAAGATCAAAGCAATCAATAACTTTTCTGAACTGAAAACGATGATAAGCATTTTAACATTTAGACGTATTTAATGAAAGATGTAACAACTTAGTAAGTAATTCGTTCCAGGGAAACACAGCGAGCTTTGGCTGTGTATTTGACAAATGTTTTAAGCATTAAGCAACGCAGTCCTTGAAATTTTATGACCGAACGTATAAAACCGTCATTACCAAAGAATATAAAAAAAAAATGCTCAAGACGGTTATTTACGTCTTTCGAAACTGTTGGTTCCGTGGTGTTGTAACACAAGCTCAATGAACTGAGTATATTGCTACTCTGCAAAATGTTCCCCACACAGAAGACATTTACTAGCTTCAAAGATGAGAATGGCGATGTTTTCTTTCTTTCCCCAACAGAATCTTCACAGTAGCTTAAACTTTCTCCAGTGTGATACGAACTGACCGTATAAAGTCGCCATTCTTCACTAACAGAACTAGTCGCTTAAGTCATGTCCTAGATCTGGTCTGGTTTATAGATCAGTAATGACTCCTTTAAGCAAAACATAAAACTGCGCATGAGAGAGTGTTGTAAAACCTTGATGTAAGAAGGTTAAACGGTAAAACCATGAAGAGATGATGAATATGAACTACAGCCGTTCAACTACTCAAGTAAACCCGCATAGTTTAACTCAAGGCTTACGCCCTATAATCCATTTAGAGAGCGTGTTTGCGATCCCAGCCCCACCCCTCCTCTTTCCTCCTCCTCTTCCTCCTGTCCGAGCCTACCTCCCACTCCTGGAATATAACCACTTATACATCTGTCTGCACTTCTTTCAGAAAAATCAATTTACCTCCCGGCCCCACTTCTGCTAACCCTGGTATTTTTCTGTCAACGGCCATCTCATCTTCTTAATGCCTGGCATCTTTCGGCGTCTCCACTCTTTCTCCGCCAGCGGAATCTTTAGACTGTTATTCTTGGCTTAATCTTCCTTGTTGTATAGATTCTCGATATGATCATATGCCTTGTGCTATAATCTTTGTGTGATGCATGTTCTGTGATTCATGTTATAATCTCTGAATAAGCATCTTATTCTATGTTTTATTTTATGATCTCAATAAAGACACCTTATCGTGTGCTTTATATTGTAAATCTGTGCCCTGTAGCCAGGGCCGTAGTACCAGCATCGGGGGCTCCCTGATCTATGTCCTGTAGCCAGGGCCGTAGTACCAGCATCGGGGGCCCCCTGATCTATGTCCTGTAGCCAGAGCCGTCGTACCAGCATCGGAGCCCCCTGATCTATGTCCTGTAGCCAGGGCTGTCTTACCAGCATCGGGGCCCCCTGATCTATGTCCTGTAGCCAGGGCCTTCGTACCAGCATCGGGGGCCCCTGTGCAAGGTAATAATAAATTAACAGAATAAGACACCTGGGTCAACGCACACACAGTACAACTGCCATATACATTCAGATGCATATATTTCCATCGGCTGGTGGCCCCCGTGCACTTAAGCCCCTCCCCCCCGGGCAGTATTCAGGTGGGACCAAGCGTTAAGACGGCTCTGCCTGTAGCATTTGTATGCAGTAGCGGTGGGAAGTATCGGTGCCTTCACATTTCTAGGCCACTTCAGCACCTGCCCTGGCGGCCTTATCTTTCCTGGAGGAGGGAGGGGGGCCCATTTGCCAATTTTTTTTTCCTGAGGCGTGAACTCCGACGCTGATCCTTACTGGAAAAAAAAAATATCCGCCCGCGTAGGAAATCATACCGGGAACCTTCTGGTGTGCCAGCTGTTGTACCAACCGCTACACCACCGAGGCGCTTTCATACGTATAGGGGTCATATTATAAGTACAAATATAGCTTACCCTTAGCTTCATATTGTAATCCCTATAAAAATATATTATTCAAGTTTTCTTATAAGAAGGATGTTGAAGATACCTTGGACAGCTAAGAGAGGCTGGAGTTAAAAGGCAAATTACGGCAAAGATCAGAGGCAGACAAGCGAGATTTATAGGACATTTCCTGAGAAGAGGAAAATTGGAACATACTGTGGCAAGTGGAAAAATTAAGGGAAGAAGAAGAGACAGAGGAAGACAGAGAGAGAGAAGTTACTGGATGGGCTGTCAGTGTGGCTAGGAAGAAAGTCACCGGCGGATCTCATAATCAAGTCTAAAGACAAGAAATTGTGGAGAGAAATGATCGCCTACGATAGCTGAGTGGCACTTACATTAGATTCAATTTTTCATGTTATATTTTCTATATTATACCACATTTTATATTATAAACTAACAACTTCTTGTCCTATTTTCTGTTGACTATTTCTTTTCTAAGAATAAATAAAGCAAGAAATAAGACAAGAAATTCTTAGTTTATGATACAAAATGTTGGATATTATAGGCATTATTCTTGTTTTATAACTTTCTAAAATATAAAAACACATAATTTTTGCTATGAGAAGCAAACCCAAAATTACATTGGACCATTAAGAGCTTGAAAACATAACTAACTTTAAATATCTAGGTTCTTTCATCACCACCAGTGGTGGCTGCACAGTGAAAATCAAAAGAAGGCTAGAAGTTTCATCACAGAAACTAACACAAATCAAGAGTATGTGGCAAGGTACCAACAAGGAAACAAAATTATGTTTACTAAGAACTTACGTATTTCCAGTGGCAACATACGGATGTGAAACATGGACACTTAACAAATCGCTAGAAAAAAGAATAACAGCATTTGAAATAAAATGTTACAGAAGAGCACTTAGAATACCATGGATAGAATGAAAACCAAATAAAGAGATACTGACGGGTCGCAGAAAACTGTCTTGTTAACATCATCAGAATTAGAAAGCTGAGATACTTCGGCCACATGAAGAGACACAACAGCTTGGAGAAGTTGGTAGTAGAAGGCATAAGTGCCCAGCAAAAGAGATAAGGGTCAACCTCGTCGTAGGTGGACTCAGGACATCACAGAAAGTCTGAATGTGTCATTGCAAGACCCCGGTCAACTTGTGCAAGTCCGCGCTACATCCAGGGAGGCTGTGAGAGGTAGAACGTTCTGGAAAGGGCATGTCACGTGAATGAATGGATGTTTTTGCTATTACTTTTCTACAAACATGCTATTATTATGTCTGCAAGAAACTCTCTACTGCAGAAACAATTTTTTCCTACGAGGCTTTGGTACGGTAAAGTAAGAGAACAAATGTTGTAGGATTAGACCTCGAAAAAATCGTAGACAAAGCACTTTAGTGAGACGTGAGAGAACGAAAAATCACAAGAGAATTACCTGGGATTCGAACTACGGACTCTGGTAGGACGAGCAGCCGTCTAGCCAAGAGAGAACAGCGTACTAACGAACTGAGCCATCTCCAGACTCCCCCCCCTCCCTAAAAAAATAAAGATCTTTTGAAAGCTGTCATTAGTAACTGTTCAGTAGACACAGGGATCGTGACATCCGGAAAGAAACGAGGTCGTGACACAGAAATTCCGTAGCTTAGATTCAGTCTCTCTAGCAGGTACCAATTTTTTAGACAAACGGTCTCCTGCCATGTCTGGTGCATACTTGAACAACAACAACAACAAAGGAACGACCACTTTTTACATGAAGTTAGTTTCAGGTATAATTTTCAGAAACAATTTTTTTTATAAATAGTAAACAACGAGAATTTTTAACTTTAAAGTAGATGTTTACCATACAAAAGCCTCGTTGTTTCCTATTCATAAAAGTGGCTGCTCGTCCTACCGGAGTCTGTGGTTCGAATCCCAGGTAATTCTCTTGTGATTTTTCTTTCTCTCGCTTCTCACTAAAGTGCTTTGTCTACGAATTTTTCTAGGTCTAATCCTACAAAATTGTGTTCTCTTACTTTATCTCTACTGCAGAGAGCGGAACAACAACATAACTTCCTAGATCATCAGAGGAAGTAACCCCTACCATACCCCGCCGACAAGTATTTCGGTCCTGTTTAACTCCTGACACACTAAAGGGGTGGAGGGGAGGGGGCCCCTTGGTCATACAAGTTGTTTTCTTCTTAGATCCCTGGAAGTCATGACCCAAGGGGGCCCACCGTCTTACTGTATGAAGTGTTCTCCCTGGTGTTGTGAGCTAACATATCTTGTACCTTGTGTCTGTGAGTAATACACGGGCTTCTGTAACTTGTGTCTGTGAGTTATACAAGGGCTCCTGTACCTTGTGTCTGTGAGTTATACAGGGGTTCCTGTACCTTGTGTCTGTGAGTTATACAGAGGCTCCTGTAACTTGTGTCTGTGAGTTATACAGAGGCTCCTGTAACTTGTGTCTGTGAGTTATACAGAGGCTCCTGTAACTTGTGTCTGTGAGTTATACAGAGGCTCCTGTACCTTGTGTCTGTGAGTTATACAGAGGCTCCTGTACCTTGTGTCTGTGAGTTATACAGAGGCTCCTGTAACTTGTGTCTGTGAGTTATATAAGGGCTCCTGTAACTTGTGTCTGTGAGTTATACAGGGGTTCCTGTACCTTGTGTATGTGAGTTATACAGGGGTTCCTGTACCTTGTGTCTGTGAGTTATACAAGGGTTCCTGTACCTTGTGTCTGTGAGTTATACAGGGGCTCCTGTACCTTGTGTCTGTGAGTTATACAGGGGTTCCTGTACCTTGTGTCTGTGAGTTATACAAGGGTTCCTGTACCTTGTGTCTGTGAGTTATACAGGGGTTCCTGTACCTTGTGTCTGTGAGTTATACAAGGGTTCCTGTACCTTGTGTCTGTGAGTTATACAGGGGTTCCTGTACCTTGTGTTTATGAGTTATACAAGGGTTCCTGTACCTTGTGTCTATGAGTTATACAGGGGATCCTGTAAAAACTTTTGTTGGCTCATATCAACTTAGACTCACAAAAAAAGATTTTCATGTGATTATTTCCTTGTTTTTCTGTATACTTACATTAATGTGCACGTTGACCTTCAGTGCATCTCGCCCTGCTATCATATAATTTTCATTTTCTTACATAGTTCTCTAATAAGGTCGTCCAACAATTTCTCCGCTTCCCAGTTCATCTGACAGCGCCTGGATCAGGCCCATTAAGTTGAACAAAGCTATTTACTTGAAAAGCTGCCTTTCCCGTGCGATTTTCTCTTCTCTGCTGTCCCACATGACGGTACGTTTTTGCCGAAATATTGAGTTGTTCTTGTTTTTGTTTTTCATAACCATGTCACTGTTTCTGTTGCCTCCCGTCATTTCTCTATCTTTCCTAGCAAAATTGCGCAGTATGTCTTCTATTTCTGCTCAGCTGGAACCGGTTATATCATATCTTTCTTATCATGTGATTTTTTAAGAAATGTACACACAGCTACATCATGAACGTAGCAAGGTCGGAGAACTTCACATACTTGAAAAAAAAATGATGACAATCGCTTTTCTCTTCAAACTTATCATATTCTTGCAATAACAGTAACATGTCTGCTCTCTCTCTCTCTCCTTCTCCCTCTCTCTTTCTCCTCTCTCGCTCCCTATCTCTCCCTTTCTCTCATTCTCTTTCTCCCCCTCTCTCTCCTCTCTCTCCCTCTCTCTCCTCTCTCTCCCATTCTCTCCCCTCTCTCTCTCCCCTCTCTTTCCCTCTCCCTCTCTCCTCTCTTTCTCTCAACTTGTCGTTGTTGGGGGGGGGGGGGGGAAATTCCATTTTTTCAATCCCAGAATTCGCAGGGCTACGTTAAATGTTATTGAGATTCTGTGTAGCTATGAGCAATTGTTGTCCTTGCTGTCCCTAGCGTATATTTCTCCCTCTCTCTCTCTCTCTCCCTCTTTCTCTCTCTTTCTTCCCTTCAGTTCAGAATAATTTGGAAGTGTGTATATGAGTATCGCAGCACAACTATGTAACTGCAGGGCGTGATGCACTAGAGTTCCTTGTGCTTAATGATGTTGTTGTATTCAGAAGCAAACAATGGCATTCACTTGAGAATCTATTTTGAGCATATGGTTTTGCATGAGATAATGTCTTGGCCAGCTGTTCAACCTAATGATGATGATTATGATGACGATGATGATGACGACGACGACGACGATGATGATGATGATCATCATCATCATCATCATATAAAAAACCGGGAAATAGAGAATATGAAGAATTTACTTATTAAACGCAGTCTAAACAATTTACTAGCTGCTCCAGTACCAAGTTTATCTGTAGGCTCCACCACGGCAGCATCAGTTCCAATCCCTGTCTCATTTTTGTTACCTCCACAGCCTACCTCTAGAAACCAAGGCGAAGAAATGGGATAATGTCTTAGCTATTGTTCGCAGTAACTCAGGTGTAGTCTTTGCTATCTATTGTTCCCAGTCATTCAAGGGTACTCTTAGCTATCTATTGTTCCCAGTCATTCAGGTGTACTCTTAGCTATCTATTGTTCACAGTAATTCAGGTGTACTCTTAGCTATCTATTGTTCCCAGTCATTCAGGTGTAGTCTTAGCTATCTATTGTTCCCAGTCATTCAGGTGTACTCTTAGCTATCTATTGTTCCCAGTCATTCAGGTGTACTCTTAGCTATCTATTGTTCCCAGTCATTCAGGTGTAGGCTTAGCTATCTAGTGTTCTCAGTCATTCAGGTGTAGTCTTAGCTATTTATTATTCTTATTCATTCAGGTGTACTCTTAGCTATCTATTGTTCCCAGTCATTCAGGTGTACTCTTAGCTAACTATTGTTCCCAGTAACTCAGGTGTAGGCTTAGCTATCTAGTGTTCTCAGTCATTCAGGTGTAGTCTTAGCTATTTATTATTCTTATTCATTCAGGTGTAGTCTTAGCTATCTATTGTTCCCAGTAACTCAGGTGTAATCGTAGCTATCTGCTGTTCCCAGTAACTCGGGTGTAGGCTTAGCTATCTATTGTTCCCAGTAACTCGGGTGTAGGCTTAGCTGTCTATTGTTCCCAGTCACTGTGATGTAGTCTTAGCTGTCTGTTGTTCCCAGTCACTGTGATGTAGTCTTAGCTATATATTGTTCCCCATCACTCTGATGTAGTCTTAGCTATATATTGTTCCCCGTCACTCTGATGTAGTCTTAGCTGTCTATTGTTCCCCGTCACTCTGATGTAGTCTTAGCTGTCTATTGTTCCCAGTCACTCTGATGTAGTCTTAGCTATATATTGTTCCCCGTCACTCTGCTGTGGAAATAGAAACTTTCCTTCTGCTGAAGCTAGGGACAGAAAGACGGCCAGTTCTTGATGATGTCCAGAGCATCCGCTATTGCCTTAAAGGAAATGAAAATATAAACATAAATATCTTACTTCCAAGGTTCCTCTGTGGTAAACATAAGGGAGATCTTTACCTTTAGATACTGCTCCTCGTTGGCTGAGTGGTTACACGCCCGGTTTACTAATCCGGTGGTACCGGGTTCAAGTCCCTAGATTGGGATTTTTTTTTCCGGTACCATCACCCCAGAAAGGCCCCTGAGTCCACTCAGCCTTTAAAAATGGGTACCAGAGAAGTGTGGGAAGATATGTGCGGCCAGGCGTGACACTGATCACGTCACACTTTCACGTGACGCACTCCCAGTATGTCTTAATGGCATGGGAATGAGGATTTTTATCCTTATCTTTATCTTTTGTTATGCTTGGGAATAACATCGTTGTATTGGAAGCTTACCCAGTATAAGACTTGGCAACTTCTACCAGTGCTGAAAGTTGTCGAGCTCTTATACAGGGAACTGTAGGAGAAAAACGTGTATGATTGGCATTGATAGATTGCAGACACGGATTGGCATTGATAGATTGCAGACACGGATTGGCCCTGAAAGATTGCAGACACGGATTGGCCCTGAAAGATTGCAGACACGGATTGGCCCTGAAAGATTGCAGACACGGATTGGCCCTGAAAGATTGCAGACATGGATACTTAAACAAAGAGAACAGTAAAAATACTAAGAGGATGACAGGCAGCATAACCACAGACTATAATATAACCAGCAACCACAGACTATAGTATAATTAGCAACCGTAGACTATAGTATAACCAGCAACTGCAGACTATAGTACAACAAGTAACCGGAGACTGCAGTAAAACCAGCAACCACAGACTATAGTATAACCAGCAACCACAGACTATAGTATAACCAGCAACTGCAGACTATAATATAACAAGCAACCACATACTACAGTATAACAAGCAACCACAGACTATAATATAACCAGCAACCACATACTATAGTATAACAAGCAACCACAGAATGCAGTATAACCAGCAACTAGAGACTAGTATAACAAGCAACCACAGGCTATAGTATAACCAGCAACTACAGACTATAATATAACCAGCAACCACATACTACAGTATAACAAGCAACCACAGACTGCAGTATAACCAGCAACGACAGACTATAGTATAACAAGCAACCACAGAATGCATAATAACCAACAACTAGAGACTATAGTATAACCAGCAACCACAGACTGCAGTATAACCAGCAACTAGAGACTATAGTATAACAAGCAACCACAGAATGCAGTATAACCAACAACTAGAGACTATAGTATAACCAGCAACCACAGACTGCAGTATAACCAGCAACGACAGACTATAGTATAACAAGCAACCACAGAATGCAGTATAACCAACAACTAGAGACTATAGTATAACAAGAAACCACAGAATGCAGTATAACCAAAAACTAGAGACTATAGTATAACCAGCAACCACAGACTGCAGTATAACCAGCAACGACAGACTATAGTATAACAAGCAACCACAGAATGCAGTATAACCAACAACTAGAGACTATAGTATAACCAGCAACCACAGAATGCAGTATAACCAACAACTAGAGACTATAGTATAACCAGCAACCACATACTACAGTATAACCAACAACTAGAGACTATAGTATAACAAGCAACCACAGAATGCAGTATAACCAACAACTAGAGACTATAGTATAACCAGCAACCACAGAATGCAGTATAACCAGCAACTAGAGACTATAGTATAACAAGCAACCACAGAATGCAGTATAACCAACAACTAGAGACTATAGTATAACCAGCAACCACAGAATGCAGTATAACCAGCAATCACAGACTGCAGTAGAACCAGCAACGACAGACTATAGTATAACAAGCAACCACAGAATGCAGTATAACCAACAACTAGAGACTATAGTATAACCAGCAACCACAGAATGCAGTATAATCAACAACTAGAGACTATAGTATAACCAGCAACCACAGACTACAGTATAACCAGCAACAACGTAGCTACGTGATGTAGCAGCAATGTCAGCGACGGCGTTTCATGGCCGAGTTGATTGTACTTTGTCCTCTCACATTCTGGCGCTTGTTCGTCCAGGGTTCGATTCAGGGTAATTTCTCTCTTGATTGTTCTTTCTCTCATCCTCTGCAGTACTTTTTTCAACAATTATTACAGGCTAATCTTGTGCAGTAAGACATTGTCACTGAATGTGAGAAAGTATTACAGTGCTATACTGAATGTGAGAAAGAAAGTATTACAGTGCTATATTGAATGTGAGAAAGAAAGTATAACAGTGCTATATTGAATGTGAGGAAGAAAGCACTACAGTGCTATACTGAATGTGAGAAAGAAAGTATTACTGCTATATTGAATGTGATAATGAAAGTATTACAGTGCTATACTGAACCTGTTTTGCTATACGGATGTGAACCATGGACTACCTGCAGGCAAATGAGCAAATCATTGGAGGCAACAAAGTTGTGGTTCTTGAGAAGAATGTTGAGGATCCTATGGACAGCCAATGAGCAGAGTTTGAGACAAGCTACCGAAAAACATACGATAACAACAAAGATAAGGAAAAGGTAATAATCATTCTTGGGGCATGCGATGAGCTATCTATTGTTCCCAGTAACTCGGGTGTAGGCTTAGCTGTCTATTGTTCCCAGTCACTGTGATGTAGTCTTAGCTGTCTGTTGTTCCCAGTCACTGTGATGTAGTCTTAGCTATATATTGTTCCCCATCACTCTGATGTAGTCTTAGCTATATATTGTTCCCCGTCACTCTGATGTAGTCTTAGCTGTCTATTGTTCCCCGTCACTCTGATGTAGTCTTAGCTGTCTATTGTTCCCAGTCACTCTGATGTAGTCTTAGCTGTCTATTGTTCCCCGTCACTCTGCTGTGGAAATAGACACTTTCCTTCTGCTGAAGCTAGGGACAGAAAGACGGCCAGTTCTTGATGATGTCCAGAGCATCCGCTATTGCCTTAAAGGAAATGAAAATATAAACATAAATATCTTAGTTCCAAGGTTCCTCTGTGGTAAACATAAGGGAGATCTTTACCTTTAGATACTGCCCCCCCCCCTCGTTGGCTGAGTGGTTACACGCCCGGTTTACTAATCCGGTGGTACCGGGTTCAAGTCCCTAGATTGGGATTTTTTTTCCGGTACCATCACCCCAGAAAGGCCCATGGGTCCACTCACTCTAAAAATGGGTACCAGAGAAGTGTGGGAAGATATGTGCGGCCAGGCGTGACACTGATCACGTCACACTTTCACGTGACGCACTCCCAGTATGTCTTAATGGCATGGGAATGAGGATTTTTATCCTTATCTTTATCTTTTGTTATGCTTGGGAATAACATCGTTGTATTGGAAGCTTACCCAGTATAAGACTTGGCAACTTCTACCAGTGCTGAAAGTTGTCGAGCTCTTATACATGGAACTGTAGGAGAAAAACGCGTACGATTGGCCCTGAAAGATTGCAGACACGGATTGGCCCTGAAAGATTGCAGACACGGATTGGCCCTGAAAGATTGCATACACGGATTGGCCCTGAAAGATTGCATACACGGATTGGCCCTGAAAGATTGCGGACACGGATTGGCCCTGAAAGATTGCGGACACGGATACTTAAACAAAGAGAACAGTAAAAATACTAAGAGGATGACAGGCAGCATAACCACAGACTATAATATAACCAGCAACCACAGACTATAGTATAATTAGCAACCGTAGACTATAGTATAACCAGCAACTGCAGACTATAATATAACCAGCAACCACATACTACAGTATAACAAGCAACCACAGACTATAATATAACCAGCAACCACATACTATAATATAACAAGCAACCACAGAATGCAATATAACCAGCAACTAGAGATTAGTATAACAAGCAACCACAGACTATAATATAACCAGCAACCACATACTATAATATAACAAGCAACCAGAGAATGCAATATAACCAGCAACTAGAGACTAGTATAACCAGCAACCACAGACTATAATATAACAAGCAAACACATACTACAGTATAACAAGCAACCACAGACTGCAGTATAACCAGCAACCACAGACTATAGTATAACCAGCAACCACAGACTATAGTATAACCAGCAACCACAGACTATAGTATAACCAGCAACTAGAGACTATAGTATAACAAGAAACCACAGAATGCAGTATAAACAGCACCCACAGACTACAGTATAACCAGCAACAACGTAGCTACGTGATGTAGCAGCAATGTCAGCGACGGCGTTTCATGGCCGAGTTGATTGTACTTTGTCCTCTCACATTCTGGCGCTTGTTCGTCCAAGGTTCGATTCAGGGTAATTTCTCTCTTGACTGTTCTTTCTCTCATCCTCTGCAGTACTTTTTTCAACAATTATTACAGGCTAATCTTGTATAGTAAGACATTGTCAATGAATGTGAGAAAGAAAGTATTACAGTGTTATATTGAATGTGAGAAAGAAAGTATTACAGTGCTATATTGAATGTGAGAAAGAAAGTATTACAGTGCTATATTGAATGTGAGGAAGAAAGCATTACAGTGCTATTCAGAATATGATAAAGAAAGTATTACTGCTATATTGAATGTGATAATGAAAGTATTACAGTGCTATACTGAACCTGATTTGCTATACGGATGTGAACCATGAACTACCAGCAGGCAAATGAGCAAATCATTGGAGGCAACAAAGTTGTGGTTCTTGAGAAGAATGTTGAGGATCCTATGGACAGCCAATGAGCAGAGTTTGAGACAAGCTACCGAAAAACATACGATAACAACAAAGATAAGGAAAAGGTAATAATCATTCTTGGGGCATGCGATGAGAAGAGAGAATTTGGGAAACATCATAACAGTGGGCACAACTGAATGTTGAGGACGACTGAGGGAACAGATGTTAGAGGTCCTGACATTGTGGCATAGAGAACAACTGAGGGAACAGATGTTAGAGGTCATGACATTGTGGCATAGAGAACAACTGAGGGAACAGATATTAGAGGTCCTGACATTGTGGCATAGAGAACAACTGAGGGAACAGATGTTAGAGGTCCTGACATTGTGGCATAGAGAACGACAGAGGGAACAGATGTTAGAGGTCCTGACATTGTGGCATAGAGGACGACAGAGGGAACAGATGTTAGAGGTCCTGACATTGTGGCATAGAGGACGACAGAGGGAACAGATGTTAGAAGTCCTGACATTGTGGCATAGAGGACGACAGAGGGAACAGATGTTAGAAGTCCTGACATTGTGGCATAGAAGACGACAGAGGGAACAGATGTTAGAAGTCCTGACATTGTTGCATAGAGGACGACAGAGGGAACAGATGTTGGAAGTCCTGACATTGTGGCATAGAGAACAACTGAGGGAACAGATGTTAGAAGTCCTGACATTGTGGCATAGAGGACAACTGAGGGAACAGATGTTAGAAGTCCTGACATTGTGGCATAGAGGACAACTGAGGGAACAGATGTTAGAAGTCCTGACATTGTGGCATAGAGGACAACTGAGGGGACAGATGTTAGAAGTCCTGACATTGTGACATAGAGAACAACTGAGAGAACAGATGTTAGAGGTCCTGACACTATGGCATAGAGAACAACTGAGAGAACAGATGTTAGAGGTCCTGACATTGTGGCATAGAGACAAACCTGCAACAGAGTTACTCAGAAATGTCAAGGACCGAGATTTATAGAGGAGTATGACCGGTTATGTCACTCACAATGTCACGTGATGAAGATGATGATGATGATGATGATGATGATGATGGTGATGATGATGGTGGTGGTGGTGATATGATGATGATGATGATGATAATGGTGATGATAGTGGTGGTGGGGATGATGATGATGATGATGATGATAATGGTGATGATAATGGTGATGATAATGGTGATGATGATGATGATAGTGGTGGTGGTGGTGGTGGTGATGATGATGGTGATGATGATGATGATGATGATGATGATGATGATGATGATGATGATGATGATGATGATGATGATGAACAATATATACCTTTCTCAAGCACTTTTACTCGCAGACTTATTAACATTTCCATGCACACGAAGAGCTTTCTTTCTCTTAAAACAGAAGAACTTTAGCAAAATCAGATTTCCATGAATAATTGATGTGCTAGCTCTTGCGTGTAACTTACTCACGCGCGGAGCCGAAAGTTTCTTGGAGCAAACATTCCAGACTAGTTGGTGGATTGAGATTCTCGGTTCTTCTGGAGCTCTGGAAGCCGAAACGACGGGATCTCTGGCAGAAATCTCTCTGTCGGACGTTAAATTAGCAAAGACTTTCTACTGCGTTCATGCATCAGGCCAAGTAATGGACTTTGATGGTGATAAAGTTTGGTCAACGGTGTAGATATTGGTGTGTTTCATGCAGACGTGAGACATGCATTACATGTACCCGGACAATGCCATGCAAGAAAAAAAGCTGATAAAACATTGTAAAAAAGTAAAGTAAAGGTAATAATCATTCTTGGGGCATGCGATGAGAAGAGAGAATCTGGGAAACATCATAACAGTGGGCACAACTGAATGTTGAGGACGACTGAGGGAACAGATGTTAGAGGTCTTGACATTGTGGCATAGAGAACAACTGAGGGAACAGATATTAGAGGTCCTGACATTGTGGCATAGAGAACAACTGAGGGAACAGATGTTAGAGGTCCTGATATTGTGGCATAGAGAACAACTGAGGGAACAGATGTTAGAGGTCCTGATTTTGTGGCATAGAGAACAACTGAGGGAACAGATGTTAGAGGTCCTGATTTTGTGGCATAGAGAACAACTGAGGGAACAGATGTTAGAGGTCCTGATTTTGTGGCATAGAGGACGACCGAGGGAACAGATGTTAGAAGTCCTGACATTGTGGCATAGAGGACGACAGAGGGAACAGATGTTAGAAGTCCTGACATTGTGCCATAGAGGACGACAGAGGGAACAGATGTTAGAAGTCCTGACATTGTGGCATAGAGGACGACTGAGGGAACAGATGTTAGAGGTCCTGACATTGTGGCATAGAGGACGACAGAGGGAACAGATGTTAGAAGTCCTGACACTGTGGCATAGAAACAAACCTGCAACAGAGTTACTCAGAAATGTCAAGGACCGAGATTTGTAGAGGAGTATGACCGCTTATGTCACTCACAATGTCACATGATGATGATGATGATGATGGTGATGATGGTGGTGATGATGATGATGATGATGATAATGGTGATGATAGTGGTGATGATGATGATGATGATGATGATGATGATGATGATGATGATGGTGGTGGTGGTGGTGGTGGTGGTGATGATGATGATGATGATGATGATGATGGTGATGATAGTGGTGGTGGGGATGATGATGATGATGATGATAATGGTGATGATAATGGTGATGATAATGGTGATGATGATGATGATGGTGGTGGTGGTGGTGGTGGTGATGATGATGATGATGATGATGATGATGATGATGATGATGATGATGATGATGATGATGATGATGATGATGAACAATATATACCTTTCTCAAGCACTTTTACTCGCAGACTTATTAACATTTCCATGCACACGAAGAGCTTTCTTTCTCTTAAAACAGAAGAACTTTAGCAAAATCAGATTTCCATGAATAATTGATGTGCTAGCTCTTGCGTGTAACTTACTCACGCGCGGAGCCGAAAGTTTCTTGGAGCAAACATTCCAGACTAGTTGGTGGATTGAGATTCTCGGTTCTTCTGGAGCTCTGGAAGCCGAAACGACGGGATCTCTGGCAGAAATCTCTCTGTCGGACGTTAAATTAGCAAAGACTTTCTACTGCGTTCATGCATCAGGCCAAGTAATGGACTTTGATGGTGATAAAGTTTGGTCAACGGTGTAGATATTGGTGTGTTTCATGCAGACGTGAGACATGCATTTACATGTACCCGGACAATGCCATGCAAGAAAAAAAGCTGATAAAACATTGTAAAAAAGTAAAGTAAAGATAGTCCCATAGCATTTCAAATGCCGTAGGGGGTGAAGCGTTAGAGACCTCATTATGCTGGGTCATCAGCGTATGAGGTAGGGTGACCAGTTCCTTTCCTCGCTGCCTTTACTTCCCAGATTTTCTCTGGTACCCATTTTACGAGGCTGGGTCGACCTCAGGGCCGTATTGGTCGGAAAAAAAATCCCGCTCAGCTGGGGATTCGAACCCTCGACCATTTGGTTGCTAGACGAGTGCTCTAACCACTACGCTAGCCGGCCCTTAAAACATTGTGTTGGACCGTAAATGTGGTAGTTTCCTTGATGTGAAGTTAGCTTCCTATATGTCTTAGAGATAGTATGTGAAATTGTTTACCTACATGTCTTAGAGAGGATAAGTGAAGTTGTTTTCCTACATGTCTTAGAGAGGATAAGTGAAGTTGTTTTCCTACATGTCTTAGAGAGGATCTGTGAAGCTAGTTTTCTAGATGTCTTAGGGAGGATCTGTGAAGGTGGCTTCCTATATGTCTTAGAGAGGACCTGTGAAGGTGGCTTCCTATATGATCTGTGAAGTTGGTTTTCTAGATGTGCTAGAGATGATCTCTGAAGGTGGCTTCATATATGTCTTAGGAACATTTTTTTTATAAATAGGAAACAACGAGGCTTTCGTACGATAAAGTAAGACTGTTTTCTTACTATACTTATACATATATATATATTAGAGCTGATCTGTGAAGTTGGCTTCCTATATGTATTAGAGATAATCTGTGAAGGTGGCTTCCTAAATAACTCTGGGTAGTTCTGAGAAGATGGCTTCCCAAATGACTTTGAGTGATTCTGTGAACATGGCTAAATTTCTACGTCTATAATCATTTTCCACTACATTATAAGATTCTCTTTTGCAAAATCAAATTAAAGATTAGATAAAGAGAGATAGGCTGGGAAAAACGTTTGATTCTCTAATGGTTGTTTTCAGTTTATAATCATCCCGTCGTAACTGAACTTGTAACGTTTTCTACTAGTGGTAAAGAAGCCCACCGTCGGCCTGCTTGGTCAGTCGCGGTTTAGGATCAGATTTTAACCCAAATGAATCTGTCCCACGAGCTATTCAGATCTCTGTTCCTCTTAGTGCCACGCATGGACATTCACAGAAAAAAAAATCCGACACAAAGGAGGTGTTCTGTGTGAATACTCCATAGAACGAGGATATTTTTTTAAAATCCTAATGACACACTCAGAGCAAGGACTGAAGTAACACCAGTCTTATACTACATCCATAAACAGCATATGTTGGTCACTTGATGAGAAGAAATGATCAGAGAATCCCAAAACAAGCTATCAAGTGGAACACAACAGGCCGAAGAAAAAGGGGCAGACCGCGTGAAACTCTGAAGAGGACATTGTTAAGAGAGGCCAAGTTAACAGGCATAAAATCCTTTGATGAGGTTGAAAGACTCGCCGAAGACAGGAAAAATTGGCGAACTACTTTGTGAGCCCTATGTGACGTTTAACGGCACGGGAAGGATATAAGATATAAGATAAACAGCAAGTCCAGTAGTCTGACTATGTTACACGGCTACCACCAGATCTGACTATGTTACACGGCTACCACCGGATCTGACTATGTTACACGGCTACCACCGGATCTGACTATGTTACACGGCTACCGCCAGATCTGACTATGTTACACGGCTACCGCCAGATCTGACTATGTTACACGGCTACCACCAGATCTGACTATGTTACACGGCTACCACCAGATCTGACTATGTTACACGGCTACCACCGGATCTGACTATGTTACACGGCTACCACCGGATCTGACTATGTTACACGGCTACCACCAGATCTGACTATGTTACACGGCTACCGCCAGATCTGGCTATGTTACACGGCTACCACCAGATCTGGCTATGTTACACGGCTACCACCAGATCTGACTATGTTACACGGCTACCACCAGATCTGACTATGTTACACGGCTACCACCAGATCTGACTATGTCACACGGCTACCACCAGACAGCATACCACAGAAAACATTCACATTGTGAACTGTAGAAAACAGACAAGGTGCGGAGGAGGATGATACTCATTCATTCATTCATTCATTCATTCATTCGCATGTCCCTTGCGGAACTTTGCCTCCCAAACAGCACTCCTGTAGGCCTCTCGGTTGTGAGCAAGATGGCCTGCCGCTGCTGCATCCATTTGCAGATCGTCAACGATGTCTTGCAGCCATCTTCGTCTTGGTCTTCCTCTTTTTCTTTTTCCCATTATGTATCCCTCCAATACGGTCTTCTCTAAATTATCATGACGTTTAATGTGTCCAAAATATTTAAGTTTTCTCTCTTTAATCCCCTTTACTAGCCAGGATGATATTACAGAGGCTAAATATCCCACTATCTCAGGCACATCTCGAAACCCTATCAAGACGCCTGTTTGTTCCATCAACATCCAAAATCTAAGAGGAAGGAACAAGACAAGCCAATAAGGACAACTTTTCTCTAGAACATTTATCTTTGTGTCCACTTATTTTCCTTACAGACATATGTAGAAGTGATGCCTTACCTCTCGGGCATTAAGCCCACACAAAATACTTTATAATAAACACATCCGCCATTTTTTTACCAGGAAAATAACGTGATGCTTAAAGTCAGCTTACTTATTACTTTTATATTACTTGAAAATGGAAATGAAAAAAAAAAAACAGAAAGAAAAAGAACGCAGAATAAACCTGTCTTAACACGCTTTAAAAAATATCAGTGGTTTGAGTGGTCAGCAAGTTTGAAAATGTTGAGAACTGCTGAGGCAGAACATAAGAAGTAGCGAAATGGACATGAGAATTTAGTAGAAGAATGAAACTAAAAATAGTAACAATTAGTGTAGGCCTGGGCGGTCAGCGAAGGTCGTAGGGGGCTGATTACCCTGTCCCACCTCTGGACATTAGTTCTGAGAAGTTGGTCAGCAGGGAAACTATACAGCCACGAGAAACCCACCAAATAATTCAGTAATCACGAACTGTGTCCACTGACGCAACTACCAAATAATTCAGTAATCACGAACTGTGTCCACTGACGCAACCGCCAAATTGATCTAAGGCTCGGGACAGAAGCACACCAAGGAACAAACGGATTACAAATTGCTCAAACTCAGATTCGACCTCTATCCTCTATCCCGACTCTAAGTGCCCCTGCACCCATTCCCAATTGTCAACGCTTTCCCCAAAAGTCCTAACAAAAGATAAATGATAAAAGTGAAATTATCTTCGAAAGCGCTACAGTCAGTGCACAGCTATTCAGAGACACTCCAGCAGCGGTTCTCAAAGTCCTACATCCCAGTCCTTGCTTTTTTTCAACCAAGGCTGTCCCTGAATCCTTCTTCCATGCATGTTAAATCATCTTCCAGAAAGGATTTTGGCTATTATACATTCCATTGAGATGGTAATAGCTCCCATGAGACTTGAAACACTCGCCAGGTAGTCACCTGCTTTTAGACTGCCTCCCTGCTCAACAATCAATACACAACTGCATGAAACGTAGATAAGTGGCAACCTTGTTGGCTGACTGGTTAGGCCCTCGGTTTACTAATCCGGCGGTACCACGTTCAAGACCCTGCAGGTGGATTTTTTCGGGTACCAAGACACCAAAACGGCTCCGGGGCCCAGCCAGCCTCTAAAGAGAGAAATCTGGGAAGATTAATGGGGCCAAGTGTGATACTAATCACATCAGACTTTCATGAGCCGAAGGTCGTGGAAATAGAGGCCTAACATTATCCCCAGTATGCCTTGATGGCATGGAAGCAGAGATTTTATCTTTTACCTTTTACAGTCAAGGTGCAGCTATATACAATGTTTTCCTTTTTATACTATATAATTGTACCATATAATTTTGAGGCTCCCAAGCATTAAAGAGGCGATACGCCTCTTTAATGTTTGCGAGCCTCAAATTTATATAGTCGTCTTCCCAGCCTCAACTCAAAGTTTTTGCAAATCTAAACTCATTTTGCCCTCAAGATAATATTTTGTTATTTTTCCTCTTTTTTCATTTCAGGTTTTTTTCTTTTTTTGTTTTGCCTCTTCTCCTTTCTCTTTGTATTCTCTCTTTTTTTTTAAACATTTTTTGGTAAAATTTTTGAAATTATTATCTTTTCCCATTTCTGTCCTCTCTAAAACCTGGTTGTTTCTAGTGCATCTAAAACATTTTAAAAACATTTTCCTCCCTTGTTTTAGCCATTTCGCCTCTCCTTCTCTGGTTTTACACTCTCTGGCCTTCAATGGAGGCGGAGAATTATTGCAGAGATAAGGAGAAATGTGATCTGATAGGCCAAGGAAAAAAAAAAAAGAAAGAAAGAAAAATATAAAAAGAAAAGATCATTTAAGGGAGGTCAAACAGACATTCAGAAAATATGCGCAGATGAACTTTTCTCTCTCAAATGAACAAATGAATAAGCAAAAACTAAACGGAAAACAAGAAAAAAAAATATTCCCATAACTGATTCCAGTTGAGCGAACTGTAAGGTATAAAAAATACACAGCAGAGAATCATGAAGACTGATTGCTAAATCAAGAAATATATTATCAGCAAAACCGTACAGCACAGATCGGAGAATCAGTTCCTCTTATATTTTTTGGTGTAGCTGCAGTTGCGTACCAACACGCAGTTATGGCAACCAGCGACTTTTGGGTGGCCAAGACCCTATCCCAATTCTCTGTTGCTACCCTCTGCAACAGGCCTGGTCTGACTAATTAAGTAGGGAACGCCTTGCTGCCGTTGTTGTAGAGTCTGATAAAGAAGCATCGCACACCCCTTGTTTTTTTAAGCTACACACAGAGATGAAAAAAAAAATAGTAGCCATAGCCCTCTCCCAATCCGACACGATGCTGTATCTTAACATCAGCTTGCAGTTTCAAAGTAGTAGTAGTAGTAGTAGTAGTAGTAGTAGTAGTAGTAGTAGTAGTAGTAGCAGTAGTTGAAAAAGAAACAAACACCTATTTGGCTGTTCGCCTTATTACTTATAAACGTTAAACAACATTAATTCTTTTTCACAGCTCATGTGACACATATTTAATGAGGCTTGCAAAAATAGAGAAATAAATAAACGAAAATTTAAAAGTAAGCACATTTTTTAAAAATAATATAAAAAGGAGAATTGACAAAACTCATAATCAGGCGATAAAGCGTTGTCTAAAACAGGTAGTTTCAATATACCTTCGTCGGTACGCTGGTGTGTCCCGGAGGATCCGCTGATATGCACCGGAAGTTTAAAGGACTATGAGGGACTATGAGAGAGAGAGAGAGAGAGAGAGAGAGAGAGAGAGAGAGAGAGAGAGGAGGAGGAGCAGCCTTAAAAACGAAGGAAAAGAATAGAAACTGGAGAATAAATAGGCATTCCGGAAAACTGTAAGATAATGTACATACTGTTACAATTATATACAAGTTTATTTTTAATGAAAATGGCGATTAGAATTAAGAGTGAAAAGATATCATAATACTGTCCCGTTTAAGTGGTACATTAGAAGGACACCTGGTTGAGGAGTTCAGTACAATAAGTGGTTTTTTTTTTTTATTCGTGTGCCGGGTCTTAAAGTCTGATAACCACTGATCTGGAATCTTGGTTGCCATGGGTCCAAACTATTCTAGCAAGAGCTGGTCTCGATCTCTAGTAAAACTGGTCAAGAACGATGTCAATGGCAGACAATTAAGGCTAACAGACTGACGTTTTAGTCCTCCTTGTAAACATGGACAAATTTCTGTATCACAGATTGAAGATTCGAACTGAAATACATCTTACATCCTTCCCGTGCCGCTAAACGTCACACAAGGCCCGCATGATGGTTCGCCAGGATTTCCTGTCTGCGGCCGGCGAGTTTTTCAATCTCATCAAGGGATGTTATGCCCATTGAAATAGACCAGGAAAAAACCCACAGAATTAAATCTGGGTAGTCCAACTTTAATGACTTCAGGGGTCACAGCTTTATGCAGAAACTGATTTGGTGGGCCTCGTATAGATCTACTGACCGTTTCATAGTTAAAGTGATAAAATCTAACTTTATGAACGAAAAGTGAATTAGTTGTTTGCATTTAACTTTTCAAGTCTTTTCAGAGTGTTTTCAATTGACTTTTAAAACCCATATTAATTTTAACCAAATATACTGAATTTTCATAATAATCTCGCGGGCTGCATAAGGCCCGTGGGTCCCCAGTGGGACACCCTTGAATTAACTTTTCTGAAGAATTTCTATGCCTCAGTATTTCTATACTTCAAGATAGAAGATGGTTTCAAGTAAGGAAATGAGTGGCACCACCAACACAGCATTCATAGCTCAGTGCCAGCAAGACAATCAATCTTTGTACAGTGAAGAACCCAGCTTTTGAAATTCTTTAGGATTTTCCTGTTATATTAAACGTGTATTTTTTGTATCCAGACGGTGTAGAGGGTCCTGTTTGTTGCCTGAATGCAGATCGCCAAAGTTGTGGTGGTTGTGTGGCTTCCACTAACTGGGAACTGACGTGAGCCACAGTAGTGAAGTCGGATTGTGATTGGCTGTAACGGCAGACTCCTCTAATAACAAGACTCCCTTAAATGGCTTTGTAAAAAAAAATATATATATGCATTTATGGAGTTGTAATATCGGGGTTTTTTTTCCTAAACTTTCGAAGATTAAAATTTTCAGCTATAGCTGAATACTTGCCAGTAAAAACATGGCGTATCTCTTTATTATACAGTTGTTTATGCAACCTGGAATATTCATTTGTAATGTAGGAAAAGAATTAACTGCAGATGGCTAAAGGTGTAGTTTCCTAACCACTTCGATCACTTAAAGGAACATATAGATCCAGCCTCGATGGGCATTCCCAAACCCGGACAGAACCTGTTCAGGGAAGATAAGATAGGGTTTTGACTGGCTGCTTCTATGGTTTTGACAATCACGATATAATCATCTCCGCTGTAATAGAGAGAGAGAGAGAGAGTCAATGAAGAACTAAATCACTGTCGACCGCGGGCCACGAGTTCAGTTTCCAGCCCAGTGGAACTAGTTCCGGGGGTATGGATCTGGTGTCCACTTATGGTTACTTTAATTTAGGCACTGCGGTCAGTTCTGGTCAGACATAAAGTGGACGGACCCAAATTGATCCCCACAGCTTGCCTTGAAAACATCCTCGTATTGGAAATCTTTAGCGGAACGAAGAAGGGAATGCTGGCCGCTGGAGAAAGGGGAACCATTTTGTTGGTTGCCAGAAACGCATCATTGTTAATCTTTTTCTATCTTTTTACAATAGTCACCTTTGTCTTCCAGTCCGTGGTGTGTGAGCCATGAGGTTTTGTTTTTAATGTTGGTAGTTTCATTCATTCATAATTCACCAGTTGACGTTGATGATGTCGCTTATAGATTGTATTTCCCATATCTGGTCAGACTGGGCGATATTTTGTTTGTTTGTGTGTGTGTGTGTCATTAGGTCCATCTGTGTTTGTATCTCCGTCTTTCTTTCCTTCCTTTATTGTTTTTTTTTTTCTTTTGAGTTTTCCGAATATTTTCCATCAGCCACGAGTCAGGGAAGAACTGGGGAAAGACCGAGCCACGTCGAGGGATCTTTCGCATTAGTGTACTGGGTTGAAATGAGGGCAAGCAGTGAAGATAATATACTCAAGAGCTAAGAGAAGAGGGAGAGTGTTTGCTGTAGCCCGTTGTAAAAATCAAATATTGACAGGAGGTAGTTGTAAATGAAAGCGAGTCACGTGATGGACGAGAGATTCCAAGTTAAAAGCCGAAAGACTGAACTCTGACCTCAGTAAGAACAAAGGAACTTTATTTTCAAAGTTTGAAAAACTGAAGACTCAGATCCATCGAACATTCTAACCTTTACTCCTTAAACCTCACTCTATAATAAACATTAAACGTTGGTTTAATAAAATTATACTAAATATATACTTATCATGTGTATAGATTCCAGCGGCAATACTATTACCTTTAACCTCTGTTTCACACACTCAGCAGAATATGAGTTAACCACTGACCAGACCCCCAACTTGAAGTTAGTAAGGGCCCCATCCCCTCCCATCTATACTGCCCATCTCCAGATATATGACCTGATCCCCCTCTAGTTACGATCTCTGCTATTACTATATGACTGTTTCACACAGATCAAACACACACATATACGTCACTGTATTTTGTATAACATAACCTGCTAGTATAGCAATAATATTTACAAATGATTGTCACACAAAACAAGAATCTATATCTGTGATTTTTTGTTCTCTCCCATGATGCTGGGCCCCCTGCCTTCGGGGCCTTTGGGTTTAAACCTATTTAGCCTAGTAGCTATTTCACCGCTGAATTTAAAAAAAAGAGAGACTGATCAGGGCCCAGGCAAACAGACTTCATGGAGGTGGGCTATGTCTCAACAACGTGAAGACAGGCTGAAGTTGTGCCTTTAACCTGGTGGAGCCTATTAAAGAGATCATTACTGCAGCACCGCCGGATCTTTAAATGCTGGAAAGGGAGCTGTAATCGTTTATTTTTATTATTGCGATTATCGTCATTGCTTGCTTATTAGTGTTATCTCCATCACTGTTTTTTTAAATTATTTATTATTATTTATCATTGTTATCAGTTATTGGTTTATGGTCTGGGTCATCAGCATTGCACTCCGGACATGTCCGTGGGTGCTCAGACCCCCCCCCCCCACCCACACCCTCCTCAACATACCCATCAGAGTTTTGTAGCTGATAATGCCGGTCCTGTGGTGGCCCTCTCACATGTCCATAAGCCTCTAGTTCCTGGCCGATTTGTGCTCCAAGCTCAGTCAGTCTAAGCAACGATGTAGATTCACTGCCATCGAAGTCCTAAACTCTGCCTATCTCTCCGAGCGCGTTGACAATATCAGCTCGATCCAGTGTTCGTCCATCTCCAATGATGGCAGAGACAGTCAGTCTATCAGCTCTCTCATTCTCCTGGATGCCCACGTACCCAGGAACGTAGATGAAGGTGAGCCTGAGAAGAATCGTTGATCTCTGCAATGACCCCAGCCACTGCCCGCGTACAGAACCTGCCTCGACCTTCCAGGTCGTACTCACTGAGTGACTTAGGATGCAGACACGGGTGTGGTCATGTGACTCCAGCCAGACGAAAGCTTTCGTCACTCACATCACCTCCGTCGTCATACTGCTTGTGATCACGGCGAAAGCACGGCTGGCTTCCTGGATTGTTCTGGACTGTTATCAGTTATTGTTATTAATTATTATTTATTATTATCTGTTATCTTTTTAACCGTCCTTGTTGCTTATCGTTATTAATTATCCTATTTTACCTTTATTTATTATCATTATTGATTATCGATTTTTACTGCCGTTATTTATCTTTATTAGTATTAATACTGACGGTCGCTTTTTGTCAGTTTTTTTTTTCTTATCGTTCATAATTGTCATCATTATTATCACTACTGACTATGGCTATTTATCATCGTTTATAATCATTTATTATCGTTTTTCCTGTTACCGTTACTGATATTTGTTATCGTTACTATTTATAGCTGGCTGCCTGGTTGGCTAGGTGGCTAGATCTACTAGTCCGCTGGTATCAGTATCAAGTCCCAACAGTGCGGATTCTTGTCTGGTGCCACCAAACAAAAAAATGGCTTTTAAAATGGGCACCAGAGAAATGTTGGAAGATAAAGCGGCCAGGCGTGATACTGACCACGTCAGACTTTCACGTGCCGAAGATCTTGGAAGAACGGGCCTAACAGGGTATCCCCAAATGTGCCTTATTGCCATGGAAATGGGGACTTTATCTTTTACCTTTTACTATTGACTATAGCTGTTTATCATCATTGTGAACTGTCGCTATTTATCACCGCTGTTTATCATCATCATCATCATCTCTTGCGCGGAGTAAATCTTTAACTATTTTCACAAACAGATGAGCCAACTGATTCATAATTCTATTCAACAACAGCAGCTCCAATAACAACCTCACTAACAACAACAATAGCATCCTCATTAACAACAATAATAACATCCTCACTAACAACAACAATAACATCCTCACTGACAACAACAATAACATTATCACTAACAACAATAACATCCTCACTAACAGCAACAATAACAACCTCACTAACAACAACAATAACATCCTCACTAACAGCAACAATAACATCCTCACTAACAACAACAATAACATCCTCACTAACAGATACACTAACATCCTCACTAACAGCAACAATAACAACCTCACTAACAACAACAATAACATCCTCACTGGCAGCAACAAGAACAACCTCACTAACAGCAACAATAACAATCTCACTAACAACAGCAATAACATCCTCACTAACAGCAACAATAACATCCTCACTAACAGCAACAATAATATCCTCACTAACAACAACAATAACATCCTCACTAACAACAACAATAACATCCTCACTAACAACAACAATAACATCTTCACTAACAACAACAATAACATCCTCACTAACAGATGCAATAACAACCTCACTAACAGATGCAATAACAACCTCACTAACAGCAACAATAACATCCTCACTAACAGCAACAATAACCACCTCACTAACAACAACAATAACATCTTCACTAACAGCAACAATAACAACCCCACAAACAGCAACAATAACAACCTCACTAACAATAACATCCTCACTAACAGCAGCAATAACAACTTCACTAACAATAACATTCTCACTAACAGCAACAATAACAACCTCACTAACAATAACATCCTCACTAACAGAAACAATAACAACCCTGCTAACAACAACAATATGAACAATGATAACAGTAATAATCACGACAAAAATAATGACAAAAAAGATAATCTCTCTCTCGCCTCCTCTCTTTCTCTCTCTCTCCCTCTCTCGTCCCCTCTCTCTCTCGCTCTCTCGCCCCTCTCTCTCCCCCTCTCTCTCCCCTCTCTCGTCCAATCTCTTCTCTCTCTCTCTCTCGCCCTTCTCTCTCTCCCATTCTCGCCAGCTCTCTTTTTCTCTCTGTCCCTCTCTCAGCTCTCTTTTTCTCTCTCTCCCTCTCTCGCCCCTCTCTTTCTCTCACTCTCTCACCCTCTCTCTCACCCTCTCTCTTTCTCTCTCTCCCTCTCTCACCCTCTCTCTTTCTCTCTCTCCCTCTCTTTCTCTCTCCTTCTCTCGCCCCT
This sequence comes from Achatina immaculata, assembly GCA_009760885.1. Lineage (NCBI taxonomy): Eukaryota > Metazoa > Mollusca > Gastropoda > Stylommatophora > Achatinidae > Lissachatina > Lissachatina immaculata. The sequence goes on along the minus strand of CM019710.1, from coordinate 30,293,474 downwards.
CTCTTTCTCTCTCTCCCTCTCTCACACTCTCTCTCTCTTTCTCTCTCTCTGAAATTGTTATTGCTCAATGCACGCGAAGCGTCTGCATGAGTTTTTGCACACGCGCCTATCCTTCGTCTTCCTTTCCACCCCTGTTTAGATGAGCCCTCATTTACTTAAAAAGATGCTCTTCTTCTCCAGGCTTCTTTTGCCTACCCGTACTCTTGTTTGCCCTGATGTGTCCCACAACTTTAATATGTCCCACATCCTTAATGAGTTCAGTTTTCTAATATGCCTCTCTTCTCTTTCATCTGCGGGCTGTTTGTTTGTTTGTTTTTTCTATTTCCGTTTCTGTTGCATTATGATTTTTCTTCAGTTTGCCAGATAGGATTCCTGGCCCTATACCGAACCCTCCTTAGTCGCCTTTTACAATCATGCGCGGTAGGGTACAGTGGTCCTATTCTTCGCTGCCCAGGTATGTGCCCAGGTCCCGGGTACCACAAGGGGAAATAACGACAACATCATCATCATCATGTGCCGTGCCGACTGGCGTTGGCTATTATGCTTCTCCAGAGTACCCGATCCTTCATGCAGGCCATCAGCTCACTTGGTGATCTCCTCTCACACCATCCCGTCAGACTGTCCAGTATCATTTCTCTTGGTCTTCCTCTTGATCTTCTTCCTTCTATTTTTCCTGTTGTTATAATATTTTCAATGCCCCCTCTTCTCATTGCATGTCCCATGAAAGTACATTGTCTCTCTAACGACAAGAGAACATTAAAATAATCTTCAGTCTTGGTTTTAAAGTTCTTTATTTTGTCTTCTCCCTTCTCCTTATGCTGGGTCAGCTTTTCGCGATGACTCCTTATTCCCGCTGATGGGTACCTTCAACCTGACAGCTGTACCAAACAGGGCAATACAATTCCTATCTCAGTTCCTCATCTGGGTTTTCCCATTGCTATCGGCATACCGAGCAAGATATTCCCAACACTTAACCCCTGTCAACAGCCATAAAACCTGCCACCCCTGATCAAAATGGACCTGCCAGCTCTGTCAAAAACAAAGCAGATTTTATTAAACATGGCCGCTTTATGTTGTTGGTGTAATTAGAGCAGGGTGGAGGGGGGGACAGCTGCTCGTCACTCGCTCGATGCCTGTGCATGTTTAGCTCATTCTCTTGCCTGGAATGACACCAGCAGGTCACGTGTAGAAATGAAGTACGCAATCAAAGTTGTAAAAATGAAGTGCGCGATCAATGTTCATTTGTCATCAGGCCGGTTTTTATTGGTTAATGGCGTTGATATTTTTTATACATTCTTTCTGTGATGTTCCCCTCCCCAACTCTCTTCTCTGCTGTGATTTATAACAACAACAACAACTTTAGCTCTTTTGTGAGAATGGCTTTCTGGTATAGACCTTGTGTTGTGAGTATTTTTTTTTTAATTACACGTTGAAGCAGGGCCGTGTAGAGCCAGCACGGGTGAGGGGGTGGGTTGACTCCAGCCTTTTCATATGTTCTTATACGTAGACAAGGCTCCAAGTTCACTCAACAGCTCGTGCCCAAAGATTACAAACCCGGCTCTCCTATTCCTTCCTTCGTAGGACCCGGGGGTCAGTTATTATGCGGCCTGTTATCCTATACCCTCCCTACCCCCTCGTCCAGTTTGTATTTAAAACTGAGATCATGAAACACATCTCTTCTTCAACAGGAAAGAGTTTAAGATCGAACAGGAAGGAGTTTAAGATCGAACAGGAAGGAGTTTAAGATCGAACAGGAAGGAGTTTAAGATCGAACAGGAAAGAGTTTAAGATCGAACAGGAAGGAGTTTAAGATCGAACAGGAAAGAGTTTAAGATCGAACAGGAAGGAGTTTAAGATCGAACAGGAAAGAGTTTAAGATCGAACAGGAAGAAGTTTAAGATCGAACAGGAAGGAGTTTAAGATCGAACATGATCAGCAAATCACGGAAATCAGAACAGGCCAGGACTATCACACGAGTTGTCAACATGGGGATGAGTGACGCCTCATGTGTTGGGGTGTGTTGGGGTGGGGTCGGGTCGGGTTGGGTGTGTTGGGGTGGGGACAACGTAGAAAGTGTACATTACGTGGAAAGATGGAAATGTGAGAATGAGGTTTTTATTTGAATACCAAGTGAAGAGAATAGATAGACAGACAGACAGACAGACAAACAGACAGACAGACAGACACACTAGACAGACAGACATAAATAGATAGACAGACAGACAGACAGGCAGGCAGGCAGATAGATAGATAGACAGACAGACAGACAGACAGATAGATAGATAGATAGATAGATAGATAGATAGATAGATAGATAGATAGATAGATAGATAGATAGATAGATAGATAGATAGATAGATAGATAGATAGATAGATAGATAACGAACGAACAGACTTTATTTTCGAAAAGTTAAGAATTGGGTACGCGGACTCGTCTATCATTCTGCCCTTCATCATACATCTTTTATTCAGTCACAGATATTCAGAATTTGTTATTGAATATAATATGCATGGAAAAACATAAAATGAGCAAGTAAATAATTAATAAAACATTTCTTTCCATACACTCCACATTCTGCTTTATGTAACTATATGAAATAAACTTCATTACATTCTCACTTTCATTATAAACTAACGAATTTTTGGAACAACAAGAGAGAGAGAGAGAGAAAGGAAGGGAGAGAGAGAGAGGAAGGAAGAGAGAGAGAGAGAGAAGAAATGAAAACTTCAGGGCGTCCTCAGTCTGAAAAAAAGGTTGAGAACCGCTGTTCCTCCATATTTTCAAGCCGTGTTGCTAGGCAAGCACTTCATAATACGGGGGTCCAGTCAGTCCATCGTTCCTGGTTCCGAAGGTCTTTCACTTTTTGAAGGGTGGTTCTCTCAGGGCCCACCAGTAGTTGAAAATAGACATAAGTGGGTGTGGGATGGAGGAACAGGGGTTCACACTGACTTACTCTCTTGATGGCCCTCCTACTAGCTACAAAGAAGAATGCTGATCTAGCCACTGGCCCTCCTACTAGCTACAAGGCAGAATGCTGATCTAGCTACTAGCCCTCCTACTAGCTACAGGGAAGAATGCTGATCTAGCTACTAGCCCTCCTACTAGCTACAAGGAAGAATGGTGATCTAGCCACTAGCTCTCCTACTAACTACAAGGAATAATGCTGATCTAGCTACTAGCCTTCCTACTAGCTACAAGGCAGAATGCTGATCTAGCCACTGGCCCTCCTACTAGCTACAAGGAAGAATGCTGATCTAGCCACTGGCTCTCCTTCTAGCTACAAGGCAGAATGCTGATCTAGCCACTGGCCCTCGTACTAGCTACAAGGCAGAATGCTGATCTAGCCACTAGCCCTCATACTAGCTACAAGGCAGAATGCTGATCTAGCCACTGGCCCTCCTACTAACTACAAGGCAGAATGCTGATCTAGCCACTAGCCCTCATACTAGCTACAAGGCAGAATGCTGATCTAGCCACTGGCCCTCCTACTAACTACAAGGCAGAATGCTGATCTAGCCACTAGCCCTCATACTAGCTACAAGGCAGAATGCTGATCTAGCCACTGGCCCTCCTACTAACTACAAGGAAGAATGCTGATCTAGCTACTAGCCCTCCTACTAGCTACAAGGAAGAATGCTGATCTAGCCACTAGCCCTCCTACTAGCTACAAGGAAGAATGCTGATCTAGCCACTAGCTCTCCTACTAACTACAAGGAATAATGCTGATCTAGCCACTAGCCCTCCTACTAGCTATAAGGAAGAATGCTGATCTAGCCACTGGCTCTCCTTCTAGCTACAAGGCAGAATGCTGATCTAGCCACTAGCCCTCCTACTAGAATTTTGATCTAGCCACTAGCCCTCCAACTAGCTACAAGGAATAATGCTGATCTAGCCACTAGCCCTCCTACTAACTACAAGGAATAATGCTGATCTAGCCACTGGCCCTCCTACTAGCTACAAGGAAGAATGCTGATCTAGCCACTGGCTAGGGGGCATCGACGCACAGAAGACATTTTGTTTAGAGGATACATATATAACACTGAGTGTCACAGATCAGAAGCGATACGTTCATTTTCCTCAGAACAGACCAGTATCTTCTGCCTGCCCCCCCTCCCTCCCCCACGTTCCAGTTACCACCTCAGAACGAGTGTCGCAGTCAACATAAACATTCTAAGCTTCTGGGGCATTCTCTTTGACAGATCTCCTGGAGTTCTCCCCAGGACAACAACTGTCTGACCTACTCCTTTTCGCGGTTTCCAGTTGTCACGAAAGTTCTTTAAACATCCTCGACACCGGGTTGCGGATGTTCGATTCCAGCACTGAGAGACCAGGAGGACGTACGGGCCACTTCTGGCGGGATTCGAACTCGCTACCCCTCAACACCCGAGGTGAACGTTTAACCGCGAGACCACGCAGCTTCTTATTGGAAGCACATTCCGAAAAGCTCAGAAAACCAGCTACAGACAATATTCTTCTTTGACTTAATGTATCCTGTCTTCACGGTGCTCATTGGCGCGAACAAGTCTCTATGGAACTGTGAGCTGACCACCCATAGCAGCCCATAACAGAAGATTTTGAAGCATGTTACAGCTTTGAAGACCTGGAATCAAGCAAAATGGGAGACTCTACGCAAGCTCCACCCACAGTGTGAGTGACCGTGCGCTCTGTCTGTCTGGTCAGGTTCAGCCTTTTGCTGTGGCCATCAATGAAGAGGATAAACAATTATGCTTATTGTATAAAGATAAGAACAGCTTTATTTATCAGTGAAGCTCATAGTTGTAATCTTTGGACTGACACCTTGTTCGTACAGAAAAATACAGGGTTAAGGGGTAGGCAGATAAGAAGTAGGCAGACAAGAAGTAGACAGATATGAAGTAGGCAGACAAGAAGCTAGCAGACAAGAAGTAGGCAGATAAGAGAAAAGTTAAATTTACAACGGAAAGATAGCACAGGGCTACACTCAGCTGCTGCTTGATACTCCTGCTTGCCTCGCTGTCACTCCAGAGATCAGCCATCTCTCCTCCCTCATCACTCAGCGACAACTCTACCCAAAGATAAATCACTCTTTTTTTTGCAAATCTATTTAATTAGTGCTTGTATACATTTTTAATTACATAAGAGAGAGACAATGTACTTTCATAGGACATGCAATGAGAAGAGGGGGCATTGAAAATATTATAACAACAGGAAAAATAGAAGGAAGAAGATCAAGAGGAAGACCAAGAGAAATGATGCTGGACAGTCTGACGGGATGGTGTGAGAGGAGATCACCAACTGAACTGTTGGCCTGCATGAAGGATCGGGTACTCTGGAGAAGCATAATAGCCAACGCCAGTCGGTACGGCACCTGATGATGATGATGATGATGATACATTTTTAAACACACACACACACACAAATAAGAAACAACACATGAATGTCCACCTGTGACAAACGCATTTTAGTAATGAATGTCTCTAATTGGACAGTTCTAAAACCAATTCAACCAATCGAATCCACGCGTGTCAATCCCGCCCAATCAGATTTGAGATCGCACGTGACTGACTTAGTCATGACGTTATCTGCCCTAACTTATCTACGGCCAAGACGGCTGGGATTTAATTTTCCTGTACGATCAGCAGGAGCGCGGTAACTGAAACTACTTATTATTTCAACCAGTCCAGAAAGCCATTAAAGTGACAGCGACAAGGGTGGTCTGATTACAGAAGTGTTGTGGCCGGGGCGATTGCCCAAGCCACGTGTCACTGGATGCTTGCTTGCATATAATAATAATAACTTATGTAGCAGATACATACAGTTTTGTGTGACAACGGGTTCATTGATGATGATGATGATGATGATGATGATGTCGTAATGTGTTTTGATGTGAGTGCATCTTTCAGACCGAAGTAGCTGTCAGATATTGCAGCCAGCGACACATACATGACTAGCGAATCATACAGGCCCAAGACCCTGTCCCACCTTTCCGTTGGGACCCCCTGTAAAAAGCCTAGCCTGGCTATCGGAGCAGGGGTCGTCATATTCCCCATGGTGGTGGAGTCTGCTAAAGAAGTACTGCAAGCCACTGCTATTTAGCTCCACTAAAAATAATAGCTACTGGAACTCATCCCTAATCTGACATGATGTTGTGACCCAACATCTTCACCACACAGGCTGCAAAATCGTGAGGTTCACAGTTCTAGCGAGAAGAAGAAGAAGAAGAAGAACGCGGAGAAGCAGAAGAAGAAGGAGGAGTAAGAAGAGTAGGAGAAGAAGAAGGAGAAGGAGGAGGAGGAGGACGCGGAGAAGCAGAAGAAGAAGGAAGAGGGAGAAGAGTAGGAGAAGCAGAAGAAGAAGGAAGAAGAGGAAGACTAGGAGAAGCAGAAGAACAGAATTGGGAGAAGGAGGAAGCGTAAGAGAAGCAGAAGAAGAAAGAGAAGAAGAAGAAGGAGGAGGAAGAAGAAGACGAAGAAGAGTAGGAGAAGCAGAAGATGAATCAGGAGGAGGAGGAGGATAAGGCACCTCTCGATTGGCAAGTAAATTAGCGGAGTATGAATGAAGGGCAATTTTTGGTAACTGAAACGATGAACTATAATCCCAGTATGAGACTTCTAGCTAGGGTTTCCTAATTTTTCATCATATTAGCGCATCATCATCATCATCATCATCATCATCACCTTTCACTCCCTTGAGAGCATAGGCCACAGTTAAAGGCTCCCCAGTCATCCCTGTTCTTGGAATTATTGTCAGCTTCCTTCCATGTCTCTGAACACTGTCAGAATTCCTCTTCTCCAAGTAGTTCTATGTCTTCCTTCTGTTTTTTTTTCCTTTCTTCTACTTCCTTGAGTATTCCAAGGCTCAGCTTTAGTTTGTAGCGAATGATACGGGTAAAGCTCACATCTTGATTTATTTGTCATTTTAATCGTTGCCTTAAAAATATAGCTGCTGTTAACAGTCGACGCAGGCGAGAGTTCTAAGAGATAGAAGGTTCCTAGATCGTGACGTCTCAGGGACGTTTGAAAAGGTGCGCAAGGAATGAGTCATTCATTCATTCATTTGCATGTCCCTTGCGGAACTTTGCCTCCCTAACAGCACTCCTGTAGGCCTCTCGGTTGTGAGCAAGATGCCCTGCTGCTGATGCATCTATTTGCAGATTATCAACAATGTCTTGCAGCAATGAGTATGCTTGGGAATACTGCATTGTACAGGTAGGTAGGTAGGTAGGTAGGTAGGTAGATCTGTAGGTAGGTAGGTAGGTTAGGTATTGGGTGTGCAGGCAGACAGACCGGTAGATAGGTAGGTATGCAGGCAGATTTGGTAGTAGGTATGCATGTAGGTAGGTAGTTATGCAGGTAGGTAAGTAGGTAGGTAGGTAGGTAAGGTAGGTAGGTAGGTAGGTAAAGATTCTTCGAAAGCCTACAGTGAACATAACCAGATATGTTCTCACCTGGAATCCCCAGGGTAAGAGAAACGAGGAAGACCTAGAAACATCTGGTGAAGGAGTCTTGAAGCACAGATCAGAAAGATGGACTACACATGGAGACAGAAGCAGCAGCCCAGGACAGAAATAAATGGAGAGCCCTTGTTTATGACCTCATATCGGAGTAAAGACGGCGAGGAAGGAAGGTAAAGGTAGTCTTATTATGCCATAAAGGAAGGTAAAGGTAGTCTTATTATGCCATGAAGGAAGGTAAAGGTAGTCTTATTATGCCATGAAGGAAGGTTAAAGTAGTCTTATTATGCCTTGAAGGAAGGTAAAGGTAGTCTTATTATGACTTGAAGGAAGGTAAAGGTAATCTTATTATGCCATAAAGGAAGGTAAAGATTATGCTGTTAGTCTCCATATATCCCTCGACACTAGAGGCCGATGTGGCCCGCCTTTCCTTTCCGAGCTCCAGAGGAAGTCAGGTACTCATTTCTACAACTGGGTGACTAAGGCGCCTCTGGGTGGATTCGAACCGCCTACCTTCGACATGAGAGACCAGGTGCACTAACCACATTGCCACTCCTTCGCCCCTAAACAAGTACACGTTTATTGTTATGTACTGTACAAAACATGTGCCTCGTTGTTTGTTTCGTTTGTTACTTTTCCTCCGTTTCATCTGTTCTATCGTTTGGAAAATTTCTTTACAGAATCCACTATTTTCTTTGGACCTATCGCATTGTTACAACACATCTTTGTTATAATACTGTTACCTTTACACTGAAAATGTTCGCATAATAACTGATTTTGCACTTATCTGTAACAGTGCTTCTCAAACTATGGAAGTCTGATGCCTCCTTGCCTCCCATAACACATTCCCAGCGACCTTAAAATTTTCATGCTTTTTCCCCCTTGCCTGCCAGGTCTCATTCCCAGGGCCCCAAACTTTCCGAGTTCCGGTCTCCTTATCTCCCAGGACACATTATTAGCGCCCCCAAACATTTTCTGGCTGTAGTCCCTTGTCTGCTATTTCACATTCTCAGTGAATCCAAACTTGTTCGGTCTGCTGCCCCATGTCTCCCAGGTCACATTCCTAGTGCCCCAAACTTGTTCGGTCTGCCGCCCCATGTCTCTCAGGTCACAATCCTAGCGCCCCAAACTTGTTCGGTCTGCAGCCCCATGTTTCTCAGGTCACAATCCTAGCGCCCCAAACTTGTTCGGTCTGCCGCCCCATATCTCCCAGGTCACATTCCTATGGCCCCAAACTTGTTCGATCTGTGGCCCCAGCTGCCCCATATCTCTCAGGTCACATTCCTAGCGCCCCAAACTTGTTCGGTCTGCCGCCCCATGTCTCTCAGGTCACAATCCTAGCGCCCCAAACTTGTTCGGTCTGCCGACCCATATCTCCCAGGTCACATTCCTATGGCCCCAAACTTGTTCGATCTGTGGCCCCAGGTGCCTCAGGTCTCCCAAGTCACATTCCTAGTGCCCAAAACTTGTTCAGTCTGCCGCCCCATGTCTCTTAGGTCACAATCCTAGCGCCCCAAACTTGTTCGGTCTGCAGCCCCATGTCTCTCAGGTCACAATCCTAGTGCCCCAAACTTGTTCGGTCTGCCGCCCCATGTCTCTCAGGTCACAATCCTAGGGTCCCAGACTTGTTCGAGCTGCCGCCCCATGTCTCTCAGGTCACATTCCGAGCTCCTCAAACTTGTTCGAGCTGCCGCCCCATGTCTCCCAGGTCACATGTGTAGCCATTCCCAAAACTTGTTATCTTCCCTTAGTTGATTCAGATGTCAACTGGTGTTCCCTTTTTCTTTCACCATACCCCACCCTCGCCCTTTTCCGGATCTTCAAAAAGCCCACATGGGGTGAAGTGGGAGGGAGAGGGTAGGCCGATACCGCCCACTCTTAGGAGCCAGTGATCTGGGACTGGACATTTTCTCAACATCAGCTGCCCGCCTGTCCCAAGTTCTGAAAAATGACAGGTCGTACATTGCCCTGCTCAATATTTTGAACAAATCAGAGGGAGGGTCTGTTTCGGGCAAGCAGATGTACGTAGATGTGTTTAGACCTTTCATTGTCTTTCCTTCAGTACTTCCTTCTTACATTCCTTTAGTCCGTCCTTCCTTCCTAGCTTTCTTCAGTCCTCTCTAGCTTCATTCAGTCTTTATTTCCTTCTTACCTTCTTTCAGTCCTTCTTTCCTACTTTCTTTCAGTCCTTTTTGCATATTTTCCTTACTTCCCACCGTCCTTCTGTCCTTCATTCCGTCCGCCTTTCTTTTCTTCCTTCTTTCAATCCTCCTTTTCTTCCTACTTTCCGTTAGTACTTCTTTTCTACCTTCTTCCACGCCCTTTTCCTTCCTTCCTTCTTTCAGTCCTTCTTTCCTACCTTTCTTTCAGTCCTTCTTTCCTACCTTCCTTTCAGTCCTTCTTTCCTACCTTCCTTCAGTCCTTCTTTCCTACCTTCTTTCAGTCCTTCTTTCCTACCTTCCTTCAGTCCTTCTTTCCTACCTTTCTTTCAGTCCTTCTTTCCTACCTTCCTTCAGTCCTTCTTTCCTACCTTCTTTCAGTCCTTCTTTCCTACCTTCCTTCAGTCCTTCTTTCCTACCTTCCTTCAGTCCTTCTTTCCTACCTTCCTTCAGTCCTTCTTTCTTATCTTCCTTTAATCCTTTCCTTCCAATCTTCTTTCAGTCTTTTCCTCTCTACCTTCCTTCAGTCCTTCTTTCTTATCTTCCTTTAGTCCTTTCCTTCCAACATTCCTTTAGTCCCTTTTTTCTACACTCCTTCAGTCCTTCTTTTCCTACCTTCCTTCCCTCCCTCCTTCCTACCTTCCTTCACATTGTCTTCAACATGAACACATAAACATGAACACACCTTCAAAGTTTACTCTCGTGAACACTCGCCAATAAAGGAATATGGTCTAGATTTTCCTGTCAAGAGATCTGGAAGCTTGCTCTAGTTAAAATATTAACCACAAAATGGTGTATACGTTGCCACTGGGCTATATGTACTTGTCACATACAAGCAACATAACTAACTGTACTCCACATACAAGCAACATAACTGCACTCCACATACAAGCAACTTAACTGTACTCCACATACAAGCAACTTAACTGGACTCCACATACAAGCAACATAGCTGTACTCCACATACAAGCAATTTAACTGTACTCCACATACAAGCAACATAACTGCACTCCACATACAAGCTACTTAACTGTACTCCACATACAAGGAACATAGCTGTACTCCACATACAAGCAATTTAACTGTACTCCACATACAAGCAACGTAACTGAACTCCACATACAAGCTATATAACTATACCCCACATACAAGCCAACGTAACTGTAGTCCACATACAAGCAACTTTGTACTCCACATACAAGCAACTTAACTGTATTCCACATACAAGCAACATAACTGTATTCCACATACAAGCAACATAAATGTACTCCATATACAAGCAACTTAACTGTATTGCTAAACAACATGTTTCCTCTCAACTGTGAACTATTTTCTGACACATAATTAATTATATATATATATATATATATATATATATATATATATATATATATCGATTTATATCCAGGACAAGATAAAGAATAGATACAAAGCTGAATCGATTTATATCCAGGACAGGACACAGAAAACAACTAGGTCGAAGTATATCCTGGACAGAACACAGGATAAACATACGGCTTCTTCGCTCGTATATCCTGGGACAGAACATAGACTAAATACACGGCTATGTCGATTTTTATCCTGGACAAAACATAGACTAAATACCCGGCTATGTCGATTTATATCCTGGACAGAACATAGACTAAATACACGGCTATGTCGATTTATATCCTGGACAGAACATGGACTAAATACCCGGCTATGTCGATTTATATCCTGGACAGGATAAACAATAGATATACAGCTGGTTGGAGGGTGGAGGGCAGAAGCTAACCTGACAGTTTTAGTCTTAGACTGAACCGAAACACAAGATTATAGTCGACTCGGCCAGGCCAATGTCTTCATTGTGTTCGGAATAAAATAAAGTTTAATAAAGTTTAGAATAAAACATAAAGTTTAGTGAAGTTAATGGACAGTTGTCCTTCATAACCGTTTTATTTGTTGCACGAAGACAGTATTTGAAACGACAGCTCCTTGTCTTAGAGACACCAGTGAAAGGCTGGAACTATTTTATGTAATAATTCTTTCCCTGAAGATCATCATCATCATCATCATGCGCCATTTCTTCAAGGAATATTGGCTGCGACAGATAGCCAGCTTGTGTAGCCGAGTGATGTTCAGTGTGTGTCTGGCCAAATTGATTTCTGCCCGTCTCCTCGAGTTTTTCTCCGGCTCTGTCTCTATAAACTGTTTTTTTTTTCTCTTTCTATGCCATTCAGCTGATAACTCAGATAAGCTCTTTGTTACTGTATTGTGTCTCTTGATATGGTTGAAATATACAGTTAACTCTTTGTTAACCAGAACTCCAGCAACGGGCACTCTCAAGTAACCGGGAAAAAATAAACTCTAAACTTGATTTTATAAAATAAAATAAAAAGAACTATAATCAAAGAGAAAAAAAAACTAAAATAAAATAGAACTATAATCACAGGGGGAAAAAAAATCAATTTCTGGAGGAAATGTAAGTTTAAACTTGGCGTGCCTCACAGAAAGTTGATATTCGTTCGTTTTTCGAAGAAAGATGTACGCAAGCTGGCCAGCTCTGCATCATCATCTACTGATGTACATTATCTACATCCACTTCTCCCGATCCTGTCTCAGCTAAGTCATCAATGGCTACCCAGTGAACTTCCTACTGTAACAGTCTTAAGTGTGTATGTGTTTTTTTTTTCTAAGTTATTTCAGCTTTAAAAAATTACGTCTATGAAGTTCATTAACTTGAACAGTTTATTGATGGCCATTTAACTAAAATTTGCACACTGCATTCACAAAAGTTATTTTTATAATAAAATGGTATCACATTAAGTTAAGTTTTCCTTTATCTGTCTCAATTTGCGTATAATTACTGTATTTCAACATTAATATCAAGTCAGTACGGAGTTTATGGTATGGTATGGTATGGTATGGTATGGTATGTATTGGTATGGTATGGTAGGCATGATGTGGTGTGGTGTTTTTTGGCGTGACGTGGCGTGGTGTGATGTGGTATGGTATCGTTTGGTATGACATGGGGTATAGTATTAATTAGCCATATTTTTGATAGTAAGTCTCAAACAACCTGAAACTATACTTATCCGACATCTACCAACTCCCATATGTGCAGGTTAACTGAGAGTCTACTGTATTAACTATCTGGTTTTTATGTCTTTTATTATTTCCCTTTTTAAATCTCCCTTCATGTAGTACTTCTTTATTTTCTTTTCAACCAATCAGAACAGCCCCAATGAAAAGAGGCCCCATCATTTGCTTCGGGAATCTGTTGGCTTTCCTTTTTTAAAGGAGGGGCCGGATGCTGGAGAGGGGGATGGGGGATAGTTAGTTATATATCGCCCGGACAGTTAGATCTTTCCTTTAGTTATATACCGCCCGGACAGTTAGATCTTTCCTTTAGTTATATACCGCCCGGACAGTTAGATCTTTCCTTTAGTTATATACCTCCCCCATATAGATTAGATATGCTGATGACACAGTATTGCTGTCCACAACACAAAAAGGAATGGAAAAAACTAATTATGTCAGTCCGCAAGAACAGCGAAGAGCATAACCTCTATCTTAATGCGAAGAAAACTAAAGTGATGACAACTGACAAAACAAACAAGGCAACTGAAATATGTATCAATGAGGAAAAACTGGAAGAAGTGGAGAGTTTTGAATATCTTGGATCACTACTAACTAATAATGGAGATACAATGAGGGAAATTAAAAGGAGGACGTCTATCGCTCTTCAGAAAGTAAAACAAATAAAGAATCTGTGGAGAGGAGCAGACAGAACCACAAAAATAAGATTTTTAAGGGCATGCATCTTTCCCATCACAACATATGCCTGTGAGACCTGGACACTTAACAAAACATATGAGAAACACATAAATGCCTTTGAATGTAAATGCTACAGAAGAGTTCTCCAAATATCGTGGACACAAAAAAGAACAAATATAACTATACTACAAGAGCTTAATATTGAAGAAGGCTGGGTAGTAAAGAGGATTAAAGGGAGAAAACTAAAATATTTTGGACACATTAAACGTCATGATAATTTAGAGAAGACCGTATTGGAAGGATACATAATGGGAAAAAGAAAAAGAGGAAGACCAAAACGAAGATGGCTGCAAGACATCGTTGACGATCTGGAAATGGATGCAACAGCAGCAGGCCACCTTGCTCACAACCGAGAGGCCTACAGGAGTGCTGTTTGGGAGGCAAAGTTCCGCAAGGGACATGCAAATGAATGAATGAATATACCATCCGGATAGTTAGATTTTTACTTTAGTTATATATCTACCGGACAGTTAGATTTTTCTTTTAGTTATATACCGCCCGGACAGTTAGATTTTTCCTTTAGTTATATACCGCCCGGAAGATAGATTTTTCTTTTAGTTATATACCGCCCGGACAGTTAGATCTTTCCTTTAGTTATATACCGCCAGGAAGATAGATTTTTCTTTTAGTTATATACCGCCCGGACAGTTAGATCTTTCCTTTAGTTATATACCGCCCGGAAGATAGATTTTTCTTTTAGTTATATACCGCCAGGAAGATAGATTTTTCTTTTAGTTATATACCGCCAGGAAGATAGATTTTTCTTTTAGTTATATACCGCCAGGAAGATAGATTTTTCTTTTAGTTATATACCGCCAGGAAGATAGATTTTTCTTTTAGTTATATAGCGCCCGGAAGATAGATTTTTCTTTTAGTTATATACCGCCCGGACAGTTAGATCTTTCCTTTAGTTATATACCGCCCGGAAGATAGATTTTTCTTTTAGTTATATACCGCACGGACAGTTAGATTTTTCCTTTAGTTATATACCGCACAGACAGTTAGATCTTTCCTTTAGTTATATACCGCCCGGACAGTTAGATCTTTCCTTTAGTTATATACCGCACGGACAGTTAGATCTTTCCTTTAGTTATATACCGCCCGGACAGTTAGATCTTTCCTTTAGTTATATACCGCACGGACAGTTAGATTTTTCCTTTAGTTATATACCGCACGGACAGTTAGATTTTTCCTTTAGTTATATACCGCACGGACAGTTAGATTTTTCTTTAGTTATATACCGCACGGACAGTTAGATCTTTCCTTTAGTTATATACCTCCCGGACAGTTAGATTTTTCCTTTAGTTATATACCGCACGGATAGTTAGATTTTTCCTTTAGTTATATACCGCCCGGACAGTTAGATCTTTCCTTTAGTTATATACCTCCCGGACAGTTAGATCTTTCCTTTAGTTATATACCGCCCGGACAGTTAGATTTTTCCTTTAGTTATACACCGCACGGACAGTTAGATTTTTCCTTTAGTTATATACCGCACGGACAATTAGATTTTTCCTTTAGTTATATACCGCACGGACAGTTAGATTTTTCTTTAGTTATATACCGCACGGACAGTTAGATCTTTCCTTTAGTTATATACCTCCCGGACAGTTAGATTTTTCCTTTAGTTATATACCGCACGGACAGTTAGATCTTTCCTTTAGTTATATACCGAACGGACAGTTAGATCTTTCCTTTAGTTATATACCGCACGGACAGTTAGATTTTTCCTTTAGTTATATACCGCACGGACAGTTAGATTTTTCCTCAGAACCGTATTACTTCAGACAGGACGCCTAAATATCCACAATATAAAACGGGACGCCTATATTGTCCTGTATTCTAATGTTCGATCGTCTCATGGTTCGAAATAATTTAAAGAACAAAATGACCCTAGTGGAAATGCTGCTATTTTCAACAACTAAATTTCTCTACTGAGAAATACAAGTATAAGACTGGCACATTTTTAAAGTAAATTTATAGACCTAGACTGCTGGCGATGGTTGGGACATGTGCTCCGAATGACTGACAACTCACTACCAAAAACAGCACTAAGATGGACACCACAGGGGAACAGGAATAAGGGTAGAGCAAAAGAGACATGGAGAAGAACAACAGAAAGGATGTTGAGCAATAGAGGGCTCACCTGGGCAAGAGCAGAAAAAAAGGCGAAGGACAGGCATTTGTGGAAAACCCTTGTGGAAGCCCCATGTGCCCTGGGCACTTAAGGTTCATAGAGAGAGAGAGAGAGAGAGAGAGAGAGAGACTGCTGATTACAAATTTGGGTTAAAAATTTAACTTTATATCTCGCATCCCCAGCCTTCCCTCACATTTGACTGAGCGTCCCATATTTTAACTTAGAAAACAAGGTCGATTCAGAACATTAAATGAAAACTGATTGGTTAATCTGGTAAACGGGGTGGAGATAAAGTT
This sequence comes from Achatina immaculata, assembly GCA_009760885.1. Lineage (NCBI taxonomy): Eukaryota > Metazoa > Mollusca > Gastropoda > Stylommatophora > Achatinidae > Lissachatina > Lissachatina immaculata. Next base: position 30,277,633 of record CM019710.1, on the reverse strand, counting down.
TTGCACGGACTTCCAAAAATGTCTCTCAGAGGCCCTGCATGGGATGCACCCTATTTCTCAGTGCACGCAGATTTCAAGGCATTTGAGGAAAAACTCATTTTCCCAATTAACCAAACCCCAGACAAATTATTTTCTTGGAGAATGTAACAAAGACTAAACAGTTTCAAATTAACTCATAGAAATACATCTGGCCACACTCTACCATTTTTACCCCCAAAGTGGCAGCTCATTTCCGAGACGCTGTCACCGATTCCACAAGTAATCGCAGAGATGGATAACGTACCTGGCCTGGTTGGATTAAAATGGTGGCCAGTAATTGCAGCCTTGACATCTCCCTTTGATAAATATTCCCCCGGGGCTGGGGAAAGCCGTTTCATCCCCCTGGGCGATGTAGAGATTTTAAGAAGGAGAGCGCGTCCCCAGCATTAGGAAGTCTTGGAAGTTTGGGACAATAGTTCTTTAACAAACACGGCCACCAACGCCGGCCTTGGCGTAATCGATTACGCTGTCTCTGTTTAGTTTCTGTCAGCCGATCCAACTCTCTGTCTTCTTGCCATATTTTAACAATGACGTTTCCTTACGCTTTGCAGACACGGAGACCATGGAGATAATTTCCCTTAACGTCTTAAACCTCTTGATGTATCCTCCACCATACGTTATTTGATAATTTACCATATTCAATAACTTTCAATAACAGCGCCCCCAGACTCAAATATGTGAATCGTTGCACAAAATCCTGCGTAAATCAAAACATACGTAAATCGGAGTGTACGCTATATTTGTGTAGAACAACGACGTAACTATAAAAATGATTATATTACCGGATAAATATTTTAAATACAAGCCTGACACTATTCCCCTGCAGTATATTTACATGCATTGTCTAGTATTTCAGTTCGTTTTATCTCTTTCTTGAGTTTTTAGCAAGAGAGAAAATCCACTGTCGGCTTGCTAGGTCTGCCGCAGCTTCACCAGAACACCTTTAGCAGGTCGTTTTCAGGGTTATCCAGGTTGGCCTACATGGCTACCGTAGCTGCCTCGTGAGATAAACCTGCACCATACTTCGAGCAACCCAGCAACTCCCAAATTGGGCGATACCGTCTCCCGTGGCGACGACGTCGGGTTGGCCTTTGATAGGATGGCTATGGGCTTCAACCACGTGACACAGACCATGAGGAATACCCCGGAAAAGATGGATAGATAGTGTCATAGAAACACTCACGAATTACGGCGTGAGCATCACTGAGGGCACTCATATGGCCCAAAGTTCTGCATCTCCCCTCTACATCTCACAGTAGAAGAGGGGGAGTAAAGTAAAGTAAAGCAAAATAAAGCAAAGTAAAGTAAAAAAAGTAAAGTAAGGTAAAGTGTAAAGTAAAGTAATGTAAAGTAAAATAAAGTAAAGTAAAGAATCCAATATTTCTGTGTTGTAACTTGATCCCAGCTTTCCATAGATTTTTCTTGTAGGTTGGGGGTTTCATCACGTAACAATGAGTATACGTATGTAGAATCTACGTATAAAGGAACTACGTATGTAGAATCTACGTATAAAGGAACTACGTATGTAGAATCTACGTATAAAGGAACTACGTATGTAGGATCTACGTATAAAGGAACTACGTATGTAGGATCTACGTAAGGTGAGAATTGCCTGTTGTTATTTTTGTCCTAGAATATGGTTTAGCATAGGTTAACCTATGCCATTGTTAGCCTGTGTCATTGTTAACCTATGCCAGTGTTCATCCGTAACTGAATGTTCTTAATGTTAAAACTGCCATAAATGTCCACAATAGGCACTGCAATCAGTGAAATATGGTGGCTGTGATGAATGATAACATATAATGCTCTTGTGTAGCTGGTGTTGCTCCGTCGTCTTAAGAGTTCAGATGACAAAAAAAAAATAAAAAAGGAAATCAGTAAAATGTATGCTATTAATTTCAGATCCAGTTTTTAAAGTGAAGAACATATAAGCAAACCTATAATGTCCCGTATTTATGGGCACTTTTTATTTAGATGTTCGTGTTTTCAGCATCAACACATTCTGAGGATGTTTGTCTTCTTCTAGTGCAGCAATTCAGAGCTGTTCAGCTGGTCCACCTTATCTGTCTGTTTGTGTCTGTCTGTCTATCTGCCTCTGTCTATACGACCTTCTGTGTGTTTGTCTGTCTAGCTAGCTGCCTCAGTTCTCAGTCTGCATCACTTCTCAAACTGTCTCACCTCTCAGTCTGCCTCAGTTCTCAGTCTGCCTCACCTCTAAGTCTGCCTCACTTTTCAGTCTGCTTCTCCTGTAAGTCTGCCTCACCTCTAAGTCTGCCTCACTTTTCAGTCTGCTTCTCCTGTAAGTCTGCCTCACCTCTAAGTCTGCCTCACTTCTCAGTCTGCCTCACTTCTCAGTCTGCCTCACCTCACAGTCTGCCTCACTTCTCAGTCTACTTGACTTATAAGTCTGCCTCACCTCTCAGTCTGCCTCACCTCTCAGTCTGCTTCAATTCAAAGTCTGCCTCATCTCTAAATCTACATCACTTCTTAAACTCTCACCTTTCAAAGTGTCCCATTTCTCAAACTGTCTCACCCTCTCAGTCTGCCTCAACTGTCTCACCTCTTAATCTGCCTCACATCTCAAACTGTCTCACCTCTTAGGCTGTTGTGACACCCTCCTCTCAGCAACAGACGTAGGATATTGTTTTCCCCACTCTCTGCAATAGTATTCGAAAGCTCCCTCCCCCACCCCCATCACTTGACCTAAATCCGCAGACTGGCCAACAATCTGAACGTCTTCATAAATACAGAAACACAACACGATGCTGCATTCTACATCGTCAGCTTCCAACAATCTAAACCCGTCCCGTTTAAATGAAATATTTATTATTTCTCTCCCCAAGGTATAAAAAAACGAGGTAAAATCACTTACAGTGCCCAGTGGACGGCCATTGTGTAAGCTGTTAAAGCAAGCAGACCAGTGGTCTCCAGCAGTGAGTGACCCTGTGGTCTATGTTTGTTTTGCATCACTCACGTCTTTCAGGGGCACGCCCTGCACGGCTGGAGTGAGAGCACTCACCAGTTTCACAGCTTCAGCTGGCGGAGGAGACGGGCCCTTGGGGTTCATCTTAACATATACCGAGCAAAGAGCTCTCTCTCTCTCACTCTCTCTCACTCTCCTCCTTCTTACCTTTGTCTGTCTGTCTATCCGTCTGTCTATCTGCCTGTCTGTCTGTGTGTCTGTCTGGGTCGAAGACGGTGCCGGTTTAGTAGTCAGTGACACACAGCTGACATGCTGGCGTCAGGGTTGGAAAACCGCAACTGATCAAGACCCTGTTCAACCTGCAGGTACCGGCAATTAACAGCCCTAGGCTCTCTAGGGGAGCAAGAATCGCCATAGTCTCTGTGGGGGGGGGTGGAGTCTGTTGAAGAGGTATTCTACACTCTTAGCTGCACCAATGGACTTTAAAAAATAGCTGCCATGACCCGCTCTCAAACCGATACCACGCTGTGCTCCAGCATCTTCACCGCTTCGGCTGCAAATCTTGTAGTTCGAAGGAGATCCATCCATCCATCCATCCATCCATCCATCATATGAATACCATATTTCCATTCCCCATTCCATATAAGATCTCATCAAGTCTTTCCTTCACACCACTATACTCGTATTCTAGAACATTCCCACCACTATACTCGTATTCTAGAACATTCTCACCACTATACTCGTATTCTAGAACATTCCCACCACTATACTCGTATTCTGGGGCATTCCCACCACTATACTCGTATTCTAGAACATTCCCACCACTATACTCGTATTCTAGAACATTCCCACCGCTATACTCGTATTCTGGGGCATTCCCACCACTATACTCATATTCTAGAACATTCCCACTACTATACTCGTATTCTAGAACATTCCCACCACTATACTCGTATTCTGGGGCATTCCCACCACTATACCGGTATTCCAGAACATTCCCACAACTATACTCTCATTCTGGGGCATTCCCACCACTATACTCGTATTCTGGGGCATTCCCACCACTATACTCGTATTCTAGAACATTCCCACCACTATACTCGTATTCTGGGGCATTCCCACCACTATACCGGTATTCTAGA